>JBAMHX010000004.1:9197203-9213250 GCA_037177515.1 Pseudomugil tenellus | reverse complement strand
ATATAATATATTCTAAAATGTAAAATGCATTCAAAATACTGGTACAAAACCAGAGTTAATTTATTAATAAAATTAATATACTATTAATACTACTACTTAATATACTATTAGTACTACTACTATTAATATACTATATACTACTATTATTAATATACTAATATACTATTAATATACATTAGAATAAATTTAGCCATAACATTTTAGATTAAACTTTTGGTTCTGTGTGCTGTTGAGTGAGAGCCATGACAAGCTGAAGGAAGATGGGTTTTTCAGGAAGAGGTGATGAGGGATGTCTTTGTAGTCATCACCCATTAAGAATAAAAGGCTTTGACTGATCCACTCTGGCTGCAACTAAAAGCAGATCATGAGAACAGATTGAGGGTAATTTAAATTATGTCTTTTAGTCAGGGGAAAATAGATATGGAGCATCAGTAGCAGGTTAATGGATGAGAACAAATGGAGGGGCTTCATAAGATAGTTGTTAGACATGATTATAGTTAGTGTTTGAAAAACAAGCAAACAAATAAGACAGTTGTGTCGTAAAAAAATATTTTTTTCATTTACATGTCTGATTTCAGGGCTGAAATTATATTGTCATGTTTTTGTTTTGTTGTGATTTGATATGAAAGTGATTATGATCCATAATATTGAATTATATGACTATTGAATACTATAGAACTGAATCAGATTTTTTCATATCAGCAAACATTTAAATCATTACTGATTTAATACAAATAATTAATATAAATTAATATATAGTATAAAACACCTTGTTCCTTTTTTTTAGAAGATATGCCACTTGATGGAATCTATATTGTTATGTTATGTTAAAGAAACCAAATTAAAACAGATTATTTTTTTTGTCACTACTAAAAATAAAGGGTTTACATTTATTTTTATTGGTAAGGATGTTACACGATACGTTTTTAATACATCCTGGATAAAAAAAAACAGCATGCATTTCCAGTGAGTAACTTTCCTTGCTCCATGTGGAACATGATTTAAAGCATATCTGAGGATGTTTGCCAGATGTTTACTTTAGTGCCAACAGGTGGAGCATGTACGTGAGATGTGTATTTTCCTTCATTGTCCTTGTGATACACAAAAATACCACATGTACTCTAAGTGTAAAGAAGTGAATCTAATGATTTTGTTTGTGTATTTTTTAGATTTTTCAGCATACATTACTTTTTATTTGTGGTTTTTCTTGCACAGTGCACAGCTTTCCCTTTATTCCCTACATTATTTAACTATAAGCTGAAAGCTCTATGCAAAAAGAGAACAGACCTGTTCAAGACAGAAAGGCTTAGATTTTATCCAAAATGCAGTCATATTCTTAACACTAACCTCAAGAGAAAGTTACTAAAAAATGAGCAGCTGTACAATCCAGTCACTGACTTCTGATGTCATATTGCCATGTGGTACGTATTACTGTGCTGGCAAGGCCGGCAGGATATCATCATCAAAGACATTACAGCCATGAAGGTAAAGAGAGGAAGGTGAATCTATGGTGCCGGCATTTCTTATTCTTCAAGGAAAACTTTGGGCTAACATGAAAATCTCATTTGATTCTGAGATCATTTTTTTTGGCCAATATACTCATGATGGTTACCTCTCCCAAGGAGGTCATGTTTTTGCTGTCGTTTGTTTGTTTATTAACAAAAATAACTAAAAAGCTCTCATGAAATTTTCAGAATATATCCATAATGGGAAGATAAAGAATTAAAATTTGTGTAAGTCACAATAAGTTGCGGGGGACTGTGTGGCTTGGCAGATCAGCTCCAAATTTTAATCATTTTTTTTATCTTCCTATTCTAGATATATCCTGAAAATTTAATGAAAATTCATCCACAACTTTTTGAGTTATTTTGTAAACAAAGAAACTGCATTAAAAACATAACGTCCTTGACCCCCACAATAAGCTGGGACATTTATATTGTCTGATGGTCGAGCTGATGAATGGCAAGTCAGAGGTAATCAAATCCTCACACTGCGCTCTCAGAGTGCTTTTATAGTTATAGTAAAAACATATGGATGGGAGTGTGGGTCATTTCTGTGCTTCTAAAAAGTGCATATAATTGAATTGACCAGCTGAGATGAGATGATAAATCCAGGTGACCTCAAATGTGAAGTCAGACCATAATCTGTCTCTAATCTAAGGAAGAACTTTGATAGTTAAAATAAGTAACTAATCTGAGGTTATTTGGTGCCCTCATATGCAGAGGTCTGGATATTTATTTAGGTTTTATATTTCACAAAAGACGGGTGTACTCGTAGAAGAAAAATCATCCTCGCAAAGATTGGCTTTTGTCAAAGTCTATCACACTTAGCCTGTTCTGAAATCAAACAGCCAGATGCAAGGAAAATAGGTGCTTGTGGTTTCTTTTTCTTGCATATAAAAGCAGTTGTCATGTCACGTAACTCACTGAATTATACACCAACATTCCACTTATCTGGCCTTTAGTTGCTCAGAACAAAGCGCAAACAGCCAGACCAAGTGTCATGGGGGTTGTTTAACACATGGCAGGTTCTTTAGAGCCAACATGTGCCTTTTATGTTCTGAGGGGCCTTCTGTAACCACTGCTTTTCTTTTCTGTCACTGCTAAGGCATCTGTCCCCTGCTTTCACCCCAAAACCACAAGTGTTACATTGCACATTTTATTATTTTTAAAAGCTGGAGCGACTGTGCTTTCAGAAATATAATTTTTGTCCAAAATTCCAGTTCACAAGCTCAAGTACACAGTAGTTCACAAAATTTAACCAATACATTTTTTGAACTCACATGTGTAAGTAATGCTTGTGTTTGTGACAAAAATAAAAAAAGAAACAAAATGTTTCTCAAAACCACTAATTTGATGAAGAGTGTCTCTCTTTCTGATGAGTATAGTATACAATCTGAAAAAACTACTCAGTTATTGAGCATGTCTGATTCACTGAACACCTATGTGGTGTGCACATTTAAACAAGGGATTCCTTGGTTGGTTCTGCCATTTTATTTATAGTTTTCATGTTTTGATTATGCATAGAAATCACAGACAGAATGAACTGATTTGATTTTGAGCCATTTAATATTTTAAGGTTGGCCACTAGAGGCATTTAAACCTGAAAACTGTTTTGGCTATATCTCTGAAACTATGCCATTAACCTCAAATCAAGTGCAAATGAAAGGTCATGACCTGAAGATGTGTCTGATAATGGCGTTATACCTGAATGTTTCTATAGTTGTATATTTATTCGAGGATTGGGGAAATTGAAGATTGGGAATGTTTGGGGATATATCCCTAGCCGTTGCCTCCAATGATGGAATTTCTAATTTTCTTTAAAGGAAAATGTTTGTTCAAAACAGCAGTAAATGAGGTTTTATGTGTCCACTTCCAGTGTCTAAGTGCCAGATGATGTAAGTAAGCCCCTTCATTAAAGTTTTACAGGCATTTATGTTTGATCAAGAAAAGGCTTTTGTGGTGCAATTGCAGATGCAAACAGAATAGTTTACACTGGCAGGAAATATGTGGCCTGTTGGTGAGGATAACAGTAATCAGATGCTATTTTCAAGATTTAGCATATCCTGGTTCAATTCGCCTCACAATATAAATTCAGAAGAAATATGAGGTGCTAATAATTAAATTACAATAATTACTAATTACTAATAATTTAAACACAAGCATGAGCAGAAAGAAGTCTATCAGCAATAGTAAGACTTTCACAAGTAACAGGTCAAACTGCTTACACATAGATGTAGAGGAAATGACAGAGCACTGTCCTTAAAAATAGTTAATTACTCTCTTCAGACAGGCGCTTTCCCTGACCCTGACCTGTTTAAAAGGTCAGAGTCAGGCTTCTTTTAGACTACAGTTATTTCAATCCCAACATTCTTGATAACTACTGACCAGTGTCCAATTTACCACTTTTATGTATATTTAGGATGAATCTCAATGTGGAGCTTTCTCCAAAATAAATTTGTGAATCCACGGTTAGATGACATATAATTAAAGTTCCTAAACAGCTCATTCCCCAGCCAAAAACGTAATTTTGTCAGCAGCAAACATATCATAAGTTAGGAGTTGAGGTCATTAAAAGCTATGGTGTTTTGGTAAATCTAACTGCAAATAATAATAAACATTTGGGCTTTAAAGCTCTCCCTCTGGATGTACTGCTATGTTTTGGGAAAAGAGATCTCTTCAACCCTTTTAACCTTTCATCTTATCAGCTTAGATTGATGGAGGCTCGTGACAAAATAAAGCCAGAAGTCTTATAGTCACTGAAGGTTTTTGCCCAGATAGCTTAATGTTTTATGCCTGTACATAGTGAAAAAGGACTAACAATAAATCATACAGGTCAACATGACCGCTTAATACTACTATAAAGGAAAAACAAAGAAAAATCTATTCTATCAACTTGGGACATTTTAAAAGCTCTCTGATCCCATGATTTATCAAATCAAGCTGAAGGAAGGAGATTAATTGAAATTGCTGTCCATCAGGTCAAAATGACATTTAAAAATATATTTTTTTTAAAAAACCACAAAGTTGAGTTATTTTCTAAATAGCTCTCGTTATTGATATGCATTGAGTGTAGCTGAAAGATGATCATTTGAAATAGCCTGAAGACCACAACAGTGTTCACTCCAGAATACATTCACAATATTTACATGCTAAATGGATTGTCACAAAATTAAGATGTAAAATTTGATTAGTGCAGCAGTTCATTATGCAACTGTTGACACAACATGTTTAATTACTACAGTAAAGTTACAAGAAATAATCTGAGACTGCTATTAAGGTGGACTCAAGCACCAATGATAATAGTGCAGGGGAACATCTGAAACAAGTACTGATAGGTGCTGATATTCCTTTGCATTGAATAGTTTGGACACCTATGTCACCTCAATAGTAATGTACACTATGTAAAATTGGGCATAAGACAAACCCTCCACACACATACACACACACACTAATGAGCCTTTTTCATTAGTACCTACTCTCCCTGGCTCACCTCGGCTCAACAAGGCTTCAGAGTGTTTCCACTATAGATATTGCGTACTAAGTAGTTACTTTTTCAGTACCTGCTTCCTTGAGGTTCCAAGCGGGAATAGTCGAGTATACAGCTTGATGTCCATGGGCTGGTGTTCATTGATTTGTCTGATTAAAGTGATGTCACTAAACAGTGACTCCTGACCTGGATATAAATGCCAATGGAAAATGTGTTATTATTGTTAGCACACAAGCGCATGGAAGAAGAAAAGTGCATCACAGAAATTCACTCCCTGGACCAATAAAGAGGTTTGTTTGGTTTCGGAGGAGACCACACAGAATGAGCTCGATGGACCCAGAAGAAAAGAGAGCATGTTCCTAAAGCTCGCAGAGTCAGTGGCGGAGCACGGTTACTCACGGACTTCAAAGCAGTACCTTAAAAAACCAAAAAAGACTTAAGTGACTATCGTGCCTTAAAAGGATCATAACAGCAGGACTGGTTATAGCTGTAAGGACTGGAAGCGGTTTGCCCAAATGAATGCCATTTATGGGCAGAGGCCGACCAGCAACGGGTGAAGAGACTAGGTGAAGTGGACCAGGAGATCAATGGTCCACAACATGCCCAAAACTATCTGATCCAGGTGCCTCCATCAGCCACCATGATTCACCCTGAACAACTGCGACTGCCGTAAATCCGATTTTAGAAGTTATTTATTTCAAGTGACTAATGCTGATGGAAAAAGCAATTTGTATCTCTTTAATGACCAGTGAAACCATCATTCTGCACCCTAATAGCAGATGGTAGAAGTTGGATCGCGTCCTAAAGAATTTGTATTTTTAATTTATTCAGTGATAGCTCATGAGGTTACGCTTGTTTTTGTCCAACAATCTTAATGAACTGCTCCGGTTTCTCTAGTAATAATTTGTAAACCATAATCAGAATCAGCTGGTTGCTGATAAAGCTCATGAGTGTCTTAAAGCGAGTGATGAACTGCCTCCCTATTATGGCTATAGCTAAGATTTTCCTGGAAGGAAAGCAGATTGTGTTTTTCCCAAGATTTTAGATCAGTGTCATGCTCCACATTCTGGCCCTTTCTGGCATAAAGATATGCAGGTACCCAAAACCCCTTCTCTGCTTCTTCTTTTATTCAAATAATATAAAGAGGTTCTATTTATATTATATCCCCGTAAAACTATTTTCCCCAATCCCCCGTTTAAAATGTTTCATTATCAGAAAAAAACACAACCACAAGGTAAGACTGGGCTGCTGATGGAGAACTAAAAAGGCTTACATTATGAAAAGCATACAGGGAGGCAGAATGCCACATTCTATTAGCTAACAAAGTATGTTGAACATATTTTTTGTAGGCGAAGAAAAGACCCCAAAACAGAGAGAAAGGAAGGGCCTTAATTTATATAAAACACAATATAACAACAAAGATATATCCCTTGCTTCAATACAGCTGTTTTTATTCCTGTAATGAAGCAAACACACACACACTCAAAGACATGCACACACACTGTAAGAGATGGGGAGAAATCCAGAGGTGGAAACAGGTCAGACTGACCCAGCAAAAGTTGAAGAGGGAGCAGAGACTGACATGACACTCTTGCTGCTGAGCAGCTGTCAAATGCTAATACACAGAGATTTCCAGAGATATTCCGTCCATGTCTCTTTCCTCCTTCTGACTCATCAGTAAATTAGATTTATCCCTTTTCCAATATAATTGAAGTTGATGCAAATGCAGTTTAGATTAATTTCACCACAGCTGGTCAGATGTGATCCCTGTTGAGCTTCAGCACGTAGCTTTGGATGCATCCTTGAATAACAATGACGTAAAAATATTCCATTTTCTTTTTTTTTCTTTTTTCAACATTTTGGGTAATATTATTTTTATTTTCTTCTTCCAAGCTCCTTTCCTACCCTTCCTTCCTCAACTTACTTCTAAAATCATTCCTTCATTTCTTCTAATTTTTTTCTTTATTTCTTTCTTTCTTGCTTTCTTTCAGGTTGTTTGAGTACCGTGGCAGAGTATCTCCTGTCCCTCGGGTGGTGCCAGTCAAACGTCCTCGGGTGGCGGTACCTCTGGTACGGCGGGTCAAATCTCTGCCGGTAAAACTGCTAGCACGTAACGCCTCTGTCCTCCCCGCCACCAACGGCAACAAACAGAGATGTGAGTTCTCTTCATTACACATTTCAAAGTCCTCTTAAATGTTTAAAAATCTCAGCATATTCTTCTTTGACTTTTTCCTACTAGTAGAGTAGAACATTTTCAGCAACCAAGCCCATCCACCAGCTGACCCAAAGCCCCCTCTTTGTCTGCATCGAAGGTCTTTGTTTACACATCTGACAGTGAAGGGTTCAAACTTCAGTAACACTTGTCACAATACTTTGAACTGTGCTGTGAATGTGGATCAGATGATAAATGCTGATGCTTTGCTGCTCTTTTCAGGTAGTACTTGCCTTTGTTTAGAAGCAGGGCTTTTTTCCCCCCATTCCACACAGTTCACAGAGCAGCTTTTAATGTTAAATTTAGAATCCTGTTTTTTATGATCCCACTGATATTGCTTTCCAAACTATTATGAATTATTATGAAAAGGGATAATCAAAATGGACACCATAGTGTTTTTTTCTCTGCTGCACTCACAGCTAACATCAACCATGCCACTTCAAAGTCCTTTCAAATTATTGTGACAAAGGTGGCTGTAAAAGCAAGTTGTTGTACTCTTGATTCACCTTTAAATCAATCAGCCATCATTATTCTTTGTCTTTACAACTCACACAAGCAGTTGTATGAAATGTCTTTTTGCTGTTAGGTTTTCTTTTAGAGATTTGATGTTTTAAAATGTCCACTAAATGTCTAAATAAGCCTGTTATACTCCTATTGGCCACTTTGCAAAGTACATTTGTCCAAAGGTTTGTCAACACATCAATGACATGGTAGCAACTATTTAGGTAACATGGTCAACAAGACTTGCTCAAGGTTACAGCATCAGAATGTGAAAGGAGATTCAAGTGTCCATGAACATCGCGTGATTGTTGGTGCCAGATTAGATGGTCTGAATTTCTCAGAAAATGCTGATCTACTGGGATTTTCACACTTATCCTTGTAGGATCCACTCTAAGGTTTACACATAAGGGTGAGCAGTGGGTTGTATGGTCCCAAATGCCGTGTTAATGCCACTGGTCAGAGGAGAATGCAGGCTGACTGGTTGGAGACGATAAAAAGAAAACAGTAAATCAAATAATGACTCTGTCCAGGCATGAAGCAGATAGGCAGCAGCAGAAGACAACCACACTGTATGCCACTCCTCAATGCCAAAAAGAAAACAGGAAACAAAGATTAAAATTCACACAGGCTAAAACTGGACTGCACTAAAACTGGACAGAAAAACATCACCTGGTCTGATGACTCCTTTTCAGCTGCAACATTCCTATAGTAGGGTCAGAATGCTGTGGACACAGCACAGAAGCATGGATTCATCCTGCTCTGTATGTGATTCTGCCAGCTGAAGGTAATTGGGTGGGGGATGTAATTGTGCCACACTTTGCACTAAAGTACTAAATTGGAATAAATTAAATACTACAGCCTGCCTGAGTATTATTACAGAGCAAGTCCATCACCTTTTGACCATTCACCTTATAATGAATACTTCCAGCAGTTAAATGCACCATGTTACAAAGCTCAAATCATCTCCAGCTGCTTTCTTAAGTATAACAATGAGTTCACTGTACTCCAGTAGCCTCCACACTCACTGGATATCAATCTAATGGAGCCCCATAGTGATATGACCAAACAGGAGATACAATAATCATGGATATCCAGCCAAAAAAAAAAAAATCTGGAGCAACTTTGTGATGCTGTCATGCCAAATGGAAAACTATATCTGAGCAATGTCTCCAGCAGCTTGTTGAATCTATGCAATGATAAAAAAGGAACCTTTAAAAGTGAAATTGGGTCCAACTTGGTTGGATGTTAATGTGGAATGTATATTATTTAGTCAGAAGTAACCAGGATTAATGCATGTGATTCAGTATCTAAACACATGTTAAACTATATGCAGATGATGGTGAGAGTTACGAAGAAGTCTACAATTAGTCTAAATTTTGGCCTTCTAAAATGTTTGCTTGATTTTATGACAAATTTCATTCATATTCTAAAAGTATTTTCTGTTTTGACTGAAAAATAATTTAAAAAAACCTCCAAGGACACAATCACATCATTGCTAAAATTATATTCCTACCAGATACTGACAGTTGTTTTCATTAAGCAGCACTTTATCCTAAAGCTGGTCATAAACAGATTTCCACTCTGAAGAGATAGTCAGAAAGCACTATTGTTCATAAAGGGCTTTTTCCAACCAACGAAGAATGGGTGCAGGGGCTAATGCCAGAGCTGAGCTTGTTCAGCTTCGCTACATCCAAAGATCTGGTTTTGTTTTTGACAGACAGTGAGTCTAGTTGGTCCTGCGTTGTTACGTACTCAAAACACACACACACCACCATCCACCCCGTCACATATGAGTATTATTAGATAGCAACACCTACCAGATTCAGTGTTGTTTGAGTTTTGAGCTTCCTGCACGATATCGTCCATCATGGACAGGAGGTTTAACTCAACCGCGACAGAGTTCAGGGCGCTGGTTGTTTAGTTCCGTTCACCTGGGTTTCTTTCGGGTTACCTGTTGTCCCTACATTCCAGCTTCCTTTTCTAGTCCCTTAAATCTTTTTACACTTGGATTTAATTTGTTGTCGATGACAGCCATTTCTCCTGCTGCAGCTGCTTCTGCAGCCACTCCTGTTTTATTTAGTTTGGATCTTTGCCAAGAAACATGACTCGTGCTTCCTGGCAGAGATCCAAAGTAAACAGAGTCTGCTCTCAGACTATTTCTGCTTGGTTTTATATTTAATTTATTCTCTTTTATTAAGACGTTGGTCCGTGTTTAAACTCTATGGTAACCCTTCCTCCAGCTTTGGAAGCAAACAATTTGAGGTGGTTTGCAACTCTGGCCTAGCAAAGAGTTGGGGCCTGGCTTGAACCAGTTTTGTCTCTGATCAGGCTCTAAACTAGCCCTGGAACCTGCTAGGTTGAAAAACAGCAAAAGAGACATGTAACTCTCAGCAGATTTGATTGGACTTTTTTTTAAAATAATGTACAGAAGTGAAAAAAGTGTGAGGAATATCAAAGACACAAAAAGTGGAGGATACCAAGAAATCATTGGAGAACAATGTGGTTGAAGTCAGCATGAGAAACACGGAAGCACAAAATAAGAATTCTGAAAAGAAAAAAGAATAATTACATATAAACTTTACAATACACAAACTGACCAAACAACCTAAAATGTCTGTCTTTGGATGATGGGGGAAAGCCTTGCGTACACTGAGAGAACATGCAAAGTTCAAACAGAAAAGAAATGGTTTGAACTTCCCCTGGCTGATCACCAGTTCATCATTGTGTCAAACAATGTTATGTATTTAAGTTTAGATTAAACATGATTCCCTCATTCTGTCTGCCTCCTGCCTTGTTCACCCTGCACTTGTGTCCTAACCTTTGCCAATGGAATGGTTTGTGCATCTTCCACACATTCAGATATGCTCACTTAATTTAAGTTGAATCATGCATTTAATTGAATTGGTTGTCCATATGTGCTTTAAAAGTATTCTTATATAATTATGGGTTTATAAATAAATACTGCCTATTGTACAAATGTTTTTTTTTTTTACAGTCCGGCTCACAGGCCATAATAAAAAAAAAAGGGAGGCAGGCACAAGAGGTTTAGTATAAAACAATAATTTATTTTAAAGAAAACCAAAAAGCCAAAAAGAACCAAAAAGCATAGTCCTGCACCAGGTGATCTCCCAGCACCATCCTGGGAGACACTGAGCTCTTACTGAGTAGC
Organism: Pseudomugil tenellus; assembly: GCA_037177515.1. Classification (NCBI taxonomy): domain Eukaryota; kingdom Metazoa; phylum Chordata; class Actinopteri; order Atheriniformes; family Pseudomugilidae; genus Pseudomugil; species Pseudomugil tenellus. The sequence goes on along the minus strand of JBAMHX010000004.1, from coordinate 9,202,379 downwards.
GTTTATGAAGAGTGGCGAAGCACTCCGGGCCCAGGTGCAGCTCATAACACTAATCAGATGGCACCTGGTGGAATTAAGATGCTGGGCCCAATCATCGAATATATATACAAATAGAGAAACATTCAAGTATAGCATCATGTGACACATCTTCAGGGCATGACCTTTCATTTGCACTAGGATGAATAGTTTCAGAGATATAACCAAAACAGTTTTCAGGTTTGAGCGCCCCTATTGGCCAACCTGAAAAGGATAAATCGCTCTATGATATCTATGCATGTGGAAAAAAAGCTCTAAATGGAATATTAATGAATGATAATGGCTTATGTGTCACAAGATTGACACATAAGTTGTTTAAAACATGCTATGACCCATCTGCACGTTGTGTTTCTCCACAAGAAGCTTAAGAAATATACATACTTTGCATTGTTTTCAAACTTGGCATATAAGCCGCTGGTCCTGCTTTCTTATTCAGATTCTTCTGTTTTTCCTTCCAGCTTGAACATTTATTTTTTACCTCTATTGGATCCAGTGCTGCAGGCTTACTAATCTAAACTTGGTAAAATTGCCCTTCACTTTACTTTATGACTACTAAATAATCTGTTGCCAGATCCCTTTATTTGCAGTACAATGTCATATGCAGGTGATTCATTTAAGTACAGACAGAGATTAAGATTTTTACAAGAGAAAAAGCTCCATAACTCTGGAAGGATGAGCGCATTTATGTAGTTGTATTTACACACAGTCAAAGGCTCCTGACATTTATGCTGTTAAGGGCCCGATGCGGAAAACTGTTCAGATCTGGAATTTTAAACAGAAAGTCCTCCAACATGGAGAAAATAAATTTAAAAATCTTCTTTGTAAAATGTATAACTACCATTGTGTACATGGTGCAGAGCTTTGTCTCCATGCACATAGATTTTTCTGTGAACCACATCTGGTGAAACCATTATTAGTCTGTCACTGGGAAATGGGGATTTTTGAGCTACTCCTCATTTCAAGTGTCTTGACATTTTGTTGTGAAGAGTTTGCACATAAATTAAATGGTTATATATTTCCACAACAGTGGGCATGTTTAGAAGCACATTTTGTCACGACACAGAACAGTAGGCTTAGAAAATAAAAGTATTACTTTAAACTATATGAATTCGCAACTACATTACGGATTGATCAAAAGCATATAGTAAAAATATATTTCACATTCTAAGTGTGTGAGGCGATGATGAATGCTTGCAGTGCCAAAATAAAAAGATGACCATATGAAGTAAAAAACTGCATGTAACATCTGAATATGGGTTTTTGCACATGTTTAGGGGATTTCTTCATGTAAGAAACTTGTTTTTATGGGTACATAAAAACCCATATTCTCATTCAAAATCAATGTTTCCCATAAATAAACCTATGAGATCATACAAAACCATAAAAATACCCATATGGAACTGGGATCAAACATGATTTTTTTGACATATGACATATGTTCAATATGTGTAAATACATTTTGCACACGAATAACATGGTTTTGAAACTTTGTCATGGTAATAACATGTGAAATCCATGGGACATCTAAAATTCCATGCAAAGCCGAAGCAAATTTCTAAGCAGCATGTGGATATTTAACTGATTTGATAGAAAACTCATTAGACTTATTCATAACCCTTTGTAAATTTGTCACTTCAAGTAAACTCATAAAACCAAACAAAATAGAAAAGACATCAGACTTAGTTGAAGAATAGAAAGAGTAAATCCCAGGGTGAGTTTCAACACCAGAGCACCAATACAAAACAATTGAAATTATATTAAAAATAATACTAATTAGGACCCTTTTCCCAGGTAAAAGTAGATCTAAAATTACAACAAACTAAAGAGATGTTGCAGAAGCAATAAGGAAGATCAATCTAACAATATAGAGAGCATTCTGAATGTGTGGAAATAATCCCACGCTGTTCTGTGGCTCCTTAGTTTGAACTGGTTTTAGAGTCTAATTGTATGTTTTAGTGCTTCACCTCACTTTCCATCCTTAGTCTAAAAAGTACCCATCATGCTAATATATCACCTGTAGAATGGACCTGCGATGAGAGTTTGTGGAATTCCGAACTTGTTAAATGTGCGCATATACTTTCCTGTCTGGAGATTTGATAATCAGAGCACATCTTTGTTTTTCTCTGTGTCTGACTCCATCAGCAGTTGAAGGCACAGAGCTCCAAGCGATCAAGACAGAGTTAACTCAGATTAAAACCAACATTGAGGCTTTGCTGGGCAGACTGGAGCAGATTACAGAGGACCCACATATTACTACTACAGGTGACAAACCAGCACACACATCAACATTATTATTGCATCATAATGGATTTATATAACACATACATTACAATTTTGTCATATGTAAATACTCTATCAGAATCTTTTGGTATACATTTTTAATGCAGCTGATGTCGGTCCTTATCCTTTCACAACTATGTGACATTTGAAGTATCTGCTATTCACACTTTTGCCACTAGATGTTAGTAATTCTTACACACAACCTATAAACTATAAAAAATCCTTTTTTTATTATTTGTTTACTTGAGGCAATATAGTTTTATTTCCATTCAATTTCATATTATTTAAGTAAAAACTTGTGCTGTTAAAGTAATCAGTTATTTCATTTTTTAACCTATTTTTGCAGATTAAAATATAACCTATCATCAGTCTAAGCATATAAGCTGCATAATTTAACTTATTTTATATCCTGCACAACAATGTAGACAAACTGAATGACATTTTCACAGTTGCTTGGTTGGTTTGGGACAGAAGTAAATTGTTGGTATCAGATTCTTGTAGAGTTTAAGCGAATGGTATTTGTCTTTACATGTGTTTAAATAAAGGGGTTATGAAAGTACATTTTTCAGTAACTACAGTGATGAATGTCTTTTGAAGGTTTCTGAATGTGTCTGAGGAAGTGCAAACCACATTCAGCATATAGAATGACAGCATGAATCCATTGGAAAAGAGTTTGGAGGCTAAACTGGCCTCCAAGCAGTTAATACCTGTCATTTAGTGACAACGTATGGTCCATTATGGAACGCACATACAAAGGAGGCCTTGAACTGTCAAGCAATTGAGATCCATGAAACAAGAAGAATTGAGAAAGTATTTACTAGTACAGCAGCTTCTTTCACAGTGAGAGCTGTGAAATAAAAAGAGGAAAATTAGTTACATCACTCTGTTCGACCCTCCTGGACTAACTAATAAATGAGTCCACCAGTTTGTCGCTGTGATGTATTTTGTATTTCTTTTTCACTCTGTGTGATCATGCAGACTTGATTAAAGCAGAGGAGTGTCAGAGCGAGGAGGTGTGGCAAGATGGGGAGGACTCCAGTTCAGACCTAGAAGATGAGGAGGAGCAGAGACAGAACAGTGAAGCTGAAGAGGAGGAGGAGGAAGATGAAGAGGAGGAAGAGGGAGAGCACAGGCAGGATGACACCCACAACCACATGGTGTGTTTTTTTTTACTGTAAACTTTAGTGTTTTTACAGAGTCTGCCAAAAAGAAGAACTCACACACTCATATTTATGCTTGTACAGTGTCATAACTTTAACTTTAACCCATTCAACCCATAGATAGGTTTATTTAACCATAAGGCAAAATCGGCAACCGTCTTGATCTCTAAACTAAAAGATCCACCATGAAATGTCCCATCATCTTACTGAAAGGATTCCATTATCCCTCCTGATAGCTTATTAATTAAACAGAAATTAAAAGTGTTCAGCAGATGTCACTGATAACAAGCACTACGTTCATTTTCTTAAAGATCATTTTTTGAGGGCTGCAGTGTAAACTTTTGTCTATAGCATTTGAAAGATTTTCAGTGGGATCTAGAAAATGATACCTCAAAATCTCTGAACCACTGTTTTCTGTATGAGCCTGAACCTAAATATACTGAATGAATGTTCACTTCCAGGACTTTAAGTATGTAGTATTGTACATGTATCATTATTAGACATTTTTGTGGCATCTACTGTTGAGTTTCTTTAAATTAATTTCATTCATTCATTCATTCATTCATTCATTCATTCATTCATTCATTCATTCATTCATTCATTCATTCATTCATTCATTCATCCATTCATCCATTCATTCATTCATCATTCAACTGAGAATCTGGTACTGTTGGAGCAACACCAAAGACTGACAAAACCAGAATTTAAACCCATTTTAAAGTCTGTACTTTCCTGTTTGTTTATTTCAGGACTGAATTTAAATTTTTTTACTTGATATAACTGACATTTCTTTTAGATCAGAATCTTATTTATTCTATGAAGTCGCTAGGACCTTCAGGTTTTCTCATCGCAGAACCAAAGCACATGGTGACACCTTGTTTAAGCAACTTGCAACACATCTGTGAAACAGCCTACTTGAATAGCAAACCTCATTTGACTGACAGGTGATGTCTTGCATTTTCAATATATGCAACTGTGAGGATCTGGACAAAAACACATTAAGAATTATCACAACTAATCCACAAACCTGCCTCATTATCAAAATTGTGCCAAATTGATTGAAGTTTACTTCTATAGTGTGTAATTGGAGCTTTTTTATTCATTTGTGTTATATTTATATGTGTTGTTTTTGTGATGTAGTGTTCACAATAAAATATTCTACCACCTTTGTTTCTTAATATCATCACCAAATATGTTCACACATCTACAACAGCCTGTTAGCATGGTTAGCGCTAGTGCTAACCTAACTATGTTTAATGTTGCCATGTAAGCAAATGGGAGATTGGTGAATCTTGATGTTAACTTGGAGGTAACAGACGATATTCTAACATCGAAAGCAAAATACTCGAGTTTTTACATCCGAGTATCACAGTCGAAGTCATTGAACATTTTTAAGACATTTTCCACAATGTGGACAAAAAATAAACAGATAAAAAAATTCACAGGTTATAAAATGTTTCTGCTGGTGTGTTCATGACTAGAGTGTAATAAATAAACTCACTATCCATATTTTGAATGTAGCAACTCAGTTTCTATGGTAAAGTAGTTTTATTCTTCCCTTATACTTCTCCTTTTAGTACTTTCTGTACATTACCATCTTTTCTTTTAGCTCTCTACATCCAGCACTTAAGCTTGTTACATACTCCACGAGAAGCGAGAAATGTGTTCTTGTTCTTGAGGTCGCAAGAACAAAAAAAAAA
>JBAMHX010000004.1:9161631-9182262 GCA_037177515.1 Pseudomugil tenellus | reverse complement strand
CTGGGACAGTAAAGAAACAAGTCTTGTTTTCTCATCAGGTTTTGAGTAAAACCTGATAAAGGAGCTGGTTGTACTGTTGAGTCATTACTATAAGATCCCAATAGTCCAAATAGTTGGCGTCCCACTAAAGTACTAACAAATTTTAGCTTCAATTCAGAAATTATTATAGCTTAGACTACAAAGTATGACTGTAAACAGCACAAGAAAAAACAAATTGGCAGCTGCAACTGCTTGTGCCTTTAGTCTCTATTTGGAGTTTGATGAATAATCTATGAAGAATCTTTTTAACAGTGTCCTGCTAGTATGATCTGCTTGTGCTTAAATTTATTTTTCCCCAAACTTCGGGCCTCTGTTTATTCTATTATAGCTGTTTCAGAAAATAAATGTTAACCTGCTGACTCAAAACTCAACAACTCAAACCTTCATCTTAGGAATATGAGGTTTCGTCTAAGCAATAAATACATGACAAAGTAATTCTGTATTATCTTAAAATCATCGTGTTAAGTATGTAATGCAGATCTGGGTATTGAGTGGCTGAGATGTGCATAAATAATGTGTTACCCACTATTTTACAATATGAATAATCATCAGTATAATTCTGCTAGAGGACGAATGCTGTCCTCTGCTGGTGCAACTGTGCAAGTAGAACAAGTGTGATAAGCAGTGATGAACGTTTCCTGAACTTGAATCCTGATGAGACACTGAATGCAACACACATTTGTGAGCATGTAGATGAACTTTTTGTTATTTGTAGATCAAATTTCGCCCATTCTCGCGCTGTTGCTTTATCTGATCACCTCTCATCGTAAAGGCTTCTTTAGCCTGTTAGAGGGTTTTAACTTGACTGTTTGAAAGTTATTATGGACATTTGTGAACAACTGGGATGAGGGATTCTTTGTTGCTTACCTGCCAACATGCTTTGGCCATAAGAATTAAGATGCGAAAGGTTGACAAATTACCTGTTTTAGATTAATCTAAATATCTTTGTGAACTAAAAGAAAGTCACCTGTTTTTGAGTATTTCAGATTATAATTCTGTTTCTTGTTCAGAAATTTTTTTCTGTCTGTGAAGATGAATAATGCTTTTTTTATAACAGACTGTGTATATTTTAGTAGCTCTATGTATTTACGTCTCAAAATTCTATCAAAGCTGAACTGTTCTTGTTTTGGACCATTTCATTGAAAGTGCACTATTGTACATTATTTTTGCTCTTCCATCATTCCTAAACTGTGATGTTTACTGGCTTGTAAAAAATACCATACATGCATGTTTAACTTGGTACTAATCAGACTTTATATCCATCAGTGTGTATATGGGTGCTCTTCTAAAGGTGTTAATGTCTTCAATAAGGTGGGTTATTTCTGAGGGCTGGTGTGATATTTCATAGGAGCAAGACAACTTGCCCCAGCAGAGCAACTCTGTAAACAAATATGAGATTAAGTCCTTAAACCTACATCGCAGTCTGGGCTTTGACATCAGGTCTGTGCTCTCTCAGCTAATTCAATTTTATAACACAGCGGAAGCTCAGAAGAGCAGTGAGAGGATGATCCTGCAGCTTTCAGAAAGACTACATCAGATGTGGATAAATCTGGACATGTTGTCCACATTTCTTTCTAAATGATGAAAACATGAGAACAGCCAGAATATCATTCATCCAAACCACAGATTTGTGCACATAAATAGTTCAATTTAATCCCCATTTTTACAAATGTAGGAAAGTGTCTGCTTTAGAAAACATCTTTTGTTTTCTAGTATAAAGAACAGAACAAATTGAAACACAAGTTATCACATGTTTAGTTTACTGACCTGAATCAAAGAATGTTCCTCTGGATGTTTGGACCAATTCAGCAGTTTCAACATTAACTGGGAATAGGACCAGTAAAAGGATGCCAGAAACCACAGGGGTGATTAAAAGCATTTACTGGTTGTGGGTTGCAGTCGGTTAAGCATGCAGGGTGAACCATCACGCTCCCTACTTTGGTCTCTGCATCACCTTCTATTTTGTTTGTCTTTTTTTTTTTAAATAAAATAAATCCCTCCTGTAAATTTAACAGATTTTGCTTCAATCTGCTGCCTCTGGTTGGGTCTTACTAAGTTTAAAGACATGGATGGAGCCATGCTGCTAACAAAAGGCGCACATGGAGGCACAGCAGAGGCAGGCGGAATGAGGATCTGTCCGCTATATCATGCTGAGCAAATTTATTCTGTTAAGAGGAACTATATGTATATACTTGTATATAAATTTCCTCTTGACAATCTGTATTCTTTATTTATTGTATTTACATCTTAGTTCGACAGAGATTCCATGTATTGCTGGACACGACCGGACGGAGGGGACAGAAACAAAAGGACAAGAAAACAAGAGAAAATGAAAGAGAACACAAGCAGAACATAAAGAAGAGACAGAAGAGACAAAGAAAAAAACGCAATCTAACCACCTATACTTTGCCATCCGTCACACCTGTACAGGAATGAAAAAAAGGATCTCATGAGCTACCGCAGAGTAAACGAATATGAATAAGAAAGAATGAATGTAACTAAATAATCTAAAAGAGATCGTAGTGACTGTGTCATCATGCAGAACGCACGAGGTGAAAAGTGATAATGCTCAGGCAGCCCCGTCTACTCAAAAGGTCAGAGGTCGGCCAGGAGAATCCCGAGACCCAGTTCCAAACAAAGACCTTCCCCCCCCCCCACCAGAACCAGCACACCGTCCCCCCAAGAAGCTAAGCTTGGGGAACGGACCCCAGCAGGCGTAGGTCGGCAGTCGCAGATCCCACCAGATGCCCAGGGCCCCAAGGCAACCCCCCCACACCCGCAGGCTGAGGAGCCCACCAACGCCAGCGGACGTCCAGAACCCCAAGCCCGCCCCCGGCGCATGAGATGCCCTCTAAAGAATCAGCCTCCCCACGCACACATGGACGTCTCTACACAAAGCTCGTGTTTCCTGGAGTTTGTCTGTGAACAACATAACTTGGAAAGTATTTGATGGATTTTCAGGAAATATCCAGAATGAGAAGATGAAGTGAATACATTTTTGAGTGATCCAGAAATTTTTTAAAGGATTCTTTTTCGTTGCGATAAGTTAATTTTCAACATACAAGTCAATAAAAAATATTCAAATTGCTTGCAAAAAATTACAGGACATGATTTTCTGCTTTTCTAGTTTCATGTGTAACTGGATGGCTCCTGCTTTAATAAATGGATCGACGACTTCAGAATAGGTTTTAAATGCAAATAACATCTTTCCTAATTTAGTTTTAAAGTTAGTGTGTAAAAAAAAATCTACACTGTATTAAGCATAGAAATGAAACATTCTACAACATTAGTGTTTTTCTTCACATACAGTAATGACTGCACTACAGAAAACTACTTTGAAAGTGTACAGAGTCCCGTCTTTTTCTTTTTTAAATGTTACTCATCGCAAACAGTGCTGTAGCCCTGATCAAAGCCCATATTGGAGTTTTACACCCCCGGGGTTCTCCTTTGTTTCATAAATGGTGGCATAAATATGAAAGCTACCATGAACCCACCACAAAGTCCAGAAATGGTTCATTCTTAAGGACAAATGGTTTTTTCAGCAAAGCGATTTAATGACCTTTGTGTCTGCGATATTTTGCACCTTTAAGCAAATTTAAATTGTTCATATCTGAAAAGGATAAAATGAAGAGACAGCTTTTCTTTTTCTCTCTCTCTTTAATTCACTTATCTCACAGGTCAGTTTCAACATAAGTTCAAGCATTTCTGAGCAGCTGAACTCTGTACTTCAAGCTTTAACCGTTAACAGAGACGACCATCCTGATCCACTTACACCCAACATCACAACACTGAACATCACAGCGGAAAGAAACAAACCTGAGGGGAAGGATGATGTAAATATTTGGGCCCTCTGAGTCAAATTAAATCACAATGTTGGAAAGATGAATTAAGAAAAAGAATAAGAGCAAGAACACAAGAGGCTTTGGTGGTTACTTTGGCAGTAGCGCATGTCTTTACTCTCAGACTGATAAAAACACACCAGTAATGAGACAGCTTTGTTTTAAGTGCCAACAAAAGCAAAGTCAGTGTGAATACAGAGAAGTAAGGCTGCTGTGCACTTAATCGCTTGCATTCAGTAGAAAAATGCTCCATCACCCTTCATCTCAACTCACTTTAAGAGTTGCTTTTATTAGACCGGTGATAGGAGATTGAGCGATTCCATAAACTGTGAGGGAATGACACAAATGAGAGGAATTCTGACAGCAACGGTAGCGCTCCGTTTCAGAGGAGCTTTGATGAGAAGAGCGCAGCTGCAGATAACAGTGTGTGGTGAACTAAACAGAATGTTATACAGTGCTGATATGAACAAAGGAAAACTACCTTTCACAATCTCCCCCCCGTTCACAATCTTTAAGCTGCAGAAGACTCTTTGGGGTTTGTATCAACCAGGACTAACTCACCTCCGATTGGCAATTTCAATTAAGCATTAAGAGGAATTAGTGACCGACTAGTCATGTCTAAACATCTGAATCCGCAGAAGTGAAGAAATGTTTTCAACCTTTAATATAAAAGATCATTTAATGAAGAAAAGAGCACAACCGTTTGTGCCCGTCGGTGGCTGAGATTCTGCCATCCTAAGCCAAACACGGGGGCAGAGTGCAGCTGATTAAAGTCGAATGCTCTGCAAACTAATCCCAGCTACAGTAAAACACCAGCACAGCTCTGAAGGCATCTCCTCCTCCTCCCCCATTCCAGGCTACCTGGGAGCTCAGTAGCGATAGTGGTCCGGTTTGAAGGGTCCCTCGGAGGGCAAGCCCAGATACTTGGCTTGCTTGTCTGTCAGCTTGGTGAGTTTCACCCCCAGTTTGTCCAGATGGGCAGCAGCCACCTGCTCATCCAGCTACAGACAAAATAGGAGCAAAATTCTTGTTAGAGGATTTTGAAAAAATGTCTAAAAACTGGATGTTTGCTTGACAATGAAAAAAACATCAATATTGACCTACATAAATGTGTGGAGCTTTGTGTTGAATCATTTTAGTTGCATCTCAGAATTTTCCTAAAAGCATTACTTTGCATCGTAAGGCGCTCTGGGCTGGTTAAATCTTTTCTATTCCAGAGTTTGAAATGCAGCATCCTCTCCATTTGTTATCAAATTCCTCCTCACGCAAGTCCAACCCCCCTCATGCAACTCTAACATTTACTGTCAAAACAAACATTGCGCTGCAGCCAATAAAAGTCCAATGAAAAAGATGTTGTACTACTAAATCCCCAGAATCCAGCTTGGGTACAATGTTACTCTACATAATCCTGCTACTAAGGTTTGGGAGGTCAGTACAGCGTTTTCCTTTAGCATAATGATGTATCACAATAGCAACATGCTGAAAATTAAACTTGCAACAGTAGCTTAGGCTTCAAGATCAACACACTGTCTTCTGGTCAGACAATTCACATACATAGAGAATAATAATAAAAGAAGGAATCTTTATTTATAAAGCAATTTAACACAACCACCAGTTGTAACAAAGTGCTCAACATAGGCACAGCGGTGGTCGGGATGAAACCCTCATATCCCCAACGCTCAGCGTTCAGGGATAAATATAAACTTGATGTCATCACTATAAACTGAAAGCAAAAACTTATATCCATGTTTTTTTCCCAATAGTTTACGTTTGGGAAATACAATGCGTTTACATTTATATACAAGTTAAAAAAACACAAAACATTGAAGTACAACATTATTTTTGGAATAGCAGCAAATTAAGTGAGAAATTTACAGTAACCTCCCGAGTAATTTGTACCTTGTTTATTTGTTATTTAGTGGAAACAAAATTCTAAACCAAGATTGACACTGTTTAAACATTACTGCAGGATAGAGGGTTCATCTTGCCAAAAAAGTGCTGATTCTTTAGCTAAAAGAACAAATCACTGTAATAAAAGATTAATTATCCTTAGAAACTGTCACAAAGTTAGATTGTGCACTTTCACTGTATTTTATCAAATTAGGTGCTGACATACAAACTGCCTATTTTCATGCTCCCCTTTATTCTCTCCTGATCTTGATATGATTGTAGGTGGTCATCAAGGAGACAAGAGATAAATAAACATTTAATTTAAACACGCTTGCCCATTTCAGAATAACTGAAGAAAATTGATCATATTATTGGAGAATAGTTATTTGTGATCTCAGTCGATTAAAACAATTTTTTCCTCTTCTTGTTTTTCCCTCTTAATTTCCACCATCTGTTAACCTGCATAAGCTAGAATTGATGCAACGTAGCATTAGGATGTTGGTTCTTACCTTCTTAGGCAGGAAGTACACTCCCAAGGGGTATTTAGCGGTTTGTGTCCACAACTCGATCTGAGCCAGCACCTGCATATGAGGACAAGCAGACCGATACGGATATTTTACTTTTGGAATATCTACAAACCTTAACATCCATCCTCCCAGCTTTCCTCTCGCCTGTCTCACGGTACCTGGTTGGTAAAGGAGTTGCTCATAACGAATGATGGGTGACCCATGGCACAGCCCAGGTTGACCAGTCTGCCTTCTGCCAGGACGATGATGTGGCGGCCATTCTTCATACGATAACGATCGACCTGATGAAGAGGAGTGCAGACAGATTAGATCCAGACCAGATCAAATGACCTTACCGAATCAGACTGATCCCACAAGAGTTCTGGTATTTGCTCCGCTATGGAGAGAAATTGCACGGTTCAATGCCAATGAAACTTAAATATGTAGTTTGCTTAACGTAGAATCAAAGTTGATGTTTTTGTCATGTTTACACGAACCCCCCCTAGTGTTTGGCCATTTTACGATCCAACTACATACTTTAAGAAATGCTGCCGACTCTGTTTGGCTGTAATTCAGACGCAAATAAGACATTTGCAGAATTTCTCAGCATGCTCTACCAAACTGTCTACAAACTGGGAGGAACACTTGGGACTCTTTGGAGGATCCCGTTTTAGTGGTGATTAACCAGCCAGTTTTAATACCCACAACATGATATCCAAAAAACAGTGCTAAGCAGTGTGTGTTAAAGAGGGACATGTTCTTAAGTGTGGATGGTGACAAATCACTCCAGGTCCTCCGTGTGTTGTAGAGTCCCAGTGCAGACCACCATCAGTCTCTATTTGCCACCTTATGACACAGCTGCAACACAAACAGTTGGGCTGCAACGCCTCAAGGGGCATGAAAAGTTTTCCTTTTAAACAGCTGGAGCCTGACTGTAATGAGAAGCAATAGAAACATTAGTGGTCTCTTACCTGAGGTTTAACATTAATCCTCTCTGCAGCATTTTTGTTGAGCCACGCCATGTCGATTTCACAGTCAAAGTGTCCGATGTTGCAAACGATAGCATCGTCTTTCATGCTCTCAAAGTGGCTAAAGGTTAAAGACGTACAACCGTTAGCTACTCGCTAATGCTGCGTGAGGAGACTGTTCAGGGGGCGGCGAGGACTTACTGTCCCAGGATGATGTCTTCACAGCCAGTGGTTGTGACAAAGATGTTTCCTTCCTTACAAGCCTCATCCATGGTGGTTACTTCATAACCTTTAAGAGTGTAAAATGAATGTTAAAGCAGTTTTATTTTGATTAAAATGTCAGATAGTAGCAACAGACACCTGCAGAGGAAGTACTAAGATTTTAAATTAGGTTTGTAGAATAGAGCTTAGTTTAAGGATAATACCCTAAATTTAACGTTTATATCCTTTTATTAAGCCTTCTGGTTTAAGATAAACTTCTGTTTTCAGTCATTAATAAACAAATAAAAATAACCGAATTAAAACACATTTGGATTATAGACAGATTTGTTTTAGTTGGATCGAAATAAAACTATTAGTTTCTCTTCTACAGATAATTTATTTAAAAAAAAGAAAAAAAGTAACTTCTGCTGAGAATGGAAATAATCTGAAATATCTCCCACCTTCCATGGCAGCCTGCAGGGCATTAATGGGGTCAATCTCTGTGACGATGACACGAGCGCCGAATCCTCGCAGAGCCTGGACGCAGCCCTTGCCAACGTCGCCGTAACCTGCAACCACGGCAACTTTACCCGCAATCATGACATCTGTGGCTCGCTTGATGCCGTCGATCAGACTCTCCCTGCAACCGTACAGGTTGTCAAACTTGCTCTGTGGAAAGGAAGGACACAAATGAAACCATGTCAAAGACATTCGTGCTGCCTTATTCCCAGGAGGGTTAAATTTAGCTGCATTTAATAATAATAATCATAATAATAATAATCATAATAATACATTTTATTTAGAAGCGCCTTTCTCACATTCAAGGTCGCTTTACAAAATAAAACAAAAAGTTAAATAAAAATTCATAAAATACATAAGAATAAATTGGTATATAAAATACAAAAAATACAATACATAAAACAGTTATTCAACAGAGGATGTTGTAATAAATGCCAGTTTGAACAGATGTGTTTTGAGTCTGGATTTCAACAGGTGTATTGAATCTATATTACGGATGTCAGGAGGAAGTGAGTTCGAGAGATGAGGAGCAGAGCAGCTGAAAGCTCTGCTCCCCATCGTAACAAGGAGTACAGAGGGGGGGATGAGTTGGATTGAGGAGGAGGATCTAAGGGAGCGGACTGGTTCTGATACTTTGATTAGGTCAGATAGGTACGGGGGGGGGCGAGGTGATGTATGGCCTTATAGGTCATGTTCTTAAAAGCATTACTTTGCATCGTAAGGCGCTCTGGGCTGGTTAAATTTTTTCTATTCCAGAGTTTGAAATGCAGCAGGTTAACCATATAGGTTATATTTAGCTCAGCAATGTGTTGAAGCTTTGTTTGGTGCTTTTAATGTCCACTTTAAGACACATCCAAACGCAGGATGCAGCTTAACTCATTGGCTGCTTGCTGTAGCAGAGCGCTGCCAGCGGTTTGGAGCATCTTGGCTCAACTTTCATTGCGGAATATTGTAGCGAGTGCATGTTGGTGCGTCGTCGGGGTGCACACTCAAAGTGCAAAGACGGAGAGCACGTGTTGACAAGTGCACCCAGCCAAATCCATAAAGAAGAGACGCCCCTGCCAGGACAAGGAATATTGAGGCTGGTTACCTTGGTGACAGAGTCATTGACATTGATAGCAGGAATCTTAAGCTCTCCCTTCTTCATCATCTTGTACAGGTTGTGGACGCCGGTTGTGGTCTCCTCCGACACTCCACGGATACCTTTGAAATAAAAGTATACTAAGCAATTTCCTTTCACCAAAAAATAATGCACTTTGAGCAAACGAAACAACCCAAGCAGCAAACACACATGCATTATGATCAGCCATATGTCTAAATGTTGGTGGTGAGAATCACTCCAAGTACTTTATGTGTTAAAGTCTCGGTGCAGACCACCACCGGTTCCTCTTTGCCACCTTATGACACAGCTGCAACACAAACAGTTGGGCTGCAACGCCTCAAGGGGCATTTAAAACATTTCCAAAACATGCAATGGTACTTTCTATTACACCAATAACTCCTTAAATTTAATTGATAACCATTTTTATCACATCTAAAATCACCATTAAAAGTCTTGCACTTATGTCGAACAGATGCTGCACTGATGCTCATCAACTTTGGTCATGTTGCGTTCAAACCAGTTGCTCAAAATGTATCTTCCAGCAGGTGGGGATGGAGGGGCAGCATAAGAAACTTAAGATGACTCGGGTGTCTCCATTTCAACTTCTGTTTAAACTGTTGACTAAACCAAAACTGAAGTGATGATAAAACTATTATTTATTTATTTAAATTAATGCCACATTTAAAGTAGGACGAGATGGTAAAAACAAAAATCAAACTAACACTTCCTTCCACATTGCTAAAAAAAAAAAAAAAACTGCACCACATCAACCAACTAAAAAGATTCTATAACAATGTGGCACATCTGGGTTTAGAGGGAGAGAGGAATGTTGCAGGAGTTGACCAAAATCCTCTAAAAGGAGGAATGCAGTGCTGACTGCAGGTGGACGGGATGACTGACTGAGTGAGATCTTATACTGATGCCTGGTTGTTTTGTGAAACAAACTGCTTAGGACTGCCTGCACTGTGATAAATTACAACATTGCTGCAAAAAATTGGTTTGAAGATTTTACAGACAAAAAAGGGGGAATTCATTTGAAAAAAAAAAAAAGAATAAATTTGAATGAATTAAATTGTCTTTAAAGCGCTAAACTTTTAAGTTTTAAAGAGAGATAACCAGTAACTGCACTGGTCTGCTAATACATTTATGTAGATAGCCAATGAAATGTAGAAACACACACAGCTTCAGCTAAATAAACCAACCTGCCAGGAGTTTAGGGTACTTCTGATGGACCAGGTTGGTTAGGTCTCCTCCGTCATCCAGGATCATATTGAGGGGCTGTCCGTCTTTGAAGTACAGAGTCTGTTCGATGCACCAGATGTACTCCTCATCCGTCTCACCCTTCCACGCGTACACTGTGGAGACACGTTCATTTACCAAAACATGGTCCATTAAAATGGATTCAAACAGATCTTAAAACTATCTGAGGAGACGAGCACGACTTTAATCCCACCCAAGTGCTGAATTTGGGAATAACTTGTGGGAACAGCCGGAGTTAGTAATTGTTCCAGAGACTCTATCCAAGTAAAATCATAACAGTAGTCATTAGTATTTCATCAAACCACCTTTAGCTTTGATTAAATCATTTCAGTGTGGTATTGTCTCATAAGACATTATGGTGCGATTCTGAGCTTGATGAATCTTAATAATGTCATCTTAGAACATGCCGCCGTCATCGGGGAAGAAAAAAATTTTCCATTAATGAAAAATCCTGCCGACCTCATTCTTTCAGCGCGTCATGTTGCTGAACTCACACTTTCCCAACGACAGTAACCCCAGATCATAGTGCTTGTACAGTAGAGAGAATCGGGTTCTGACACCTTGTGTTCCTTTCACTTTGTGCATGTGGAAATGTTCTTACTTTCACCATTAAACACTTATGAGCTCTACACGCTTTGTCTTTGCTTAATGTCAGTATTTTGGTCCTTTTCAAACAAACTAAAATCTTTGTCACAACCGCTGAATGTGGTTTAAGAAATAAAGAGTCTGATCATTAGAAATTACTGTCATTGTCACCACTGCTGATATCTGTTCTCTCCTTGCCACGGTGGAAACAAAAAACACTTCATTGGACCAAATTTAGCTTTGACTACGTCACACATTTACTGTGGTATTGCTTCATAAGACCATAAATCTGAGTGTGATGAATCCTGACACTCTCATCTTGGAAAAGCTTAAATAAGCATTGTGTGTATTGTACAGCTACAATCTGCTTTGCTCAGCCATATTTCCTTGTGGAAACTGAGCTCCACTGTTCTGAGTTGAGATCAAGTAGAAACTTGCATTTGATAATAGTAAAGCCTATGAGGAAGTGCCAAAACTTGAAGTCCCCCCTTCATCCACTAGAGGCTCCAAACCACAGAAATGTCAGACTTTTGTCAAAAAGATCAACTTCACAGCAGAAATAAACATGTTTACAGCCTGGAAGAAAAAAAACATTTTAGGTTTAATAGGTGGAGTTCATCTTCATGAAAACTGAAGGGAGTAACATTTTTACATCTCTATTTAAATGTTATTTAAACTTTAAATTCAGCATAATTTGGGAATTGTTCCTGTCATTCCACTGGAAAGAAAGCAGAGTGTAGCACAAACATGATTTTTAGCCAGGTAAAAGTACTAACAGTTTACTTTAGCGCCAGCCTGTTCAAGTCTCTATTAACCATTATTAATCTATTAATCTATTAACATCTCCAGCAGAAACTCTCTGCAGCTGTAATGCATTTGTGTGAACAGCAATGGTGGATAAAACCCGGCCAAATGTCCAATCTCTGGTGTTTAAGTGTAAAAACCAGCTAGAGACTGGCATCAGGAAGCAGATTTGAGGAAAGGAAATGTGGTACCTGGAATGCCAGCCTTGGCAATGGCGGCTGCAGCGTGATCCTGAGTGGAGAAAATATTACAACTCGACCACTGAACCTGCGGATGAGACAAAAAGGCGAGTCAGCAGGGGAAGAACATGTCACATTTATTCTAGTGTTTAATGGTTAAAAAAAAAGATTGAAATTTGAATGTAGTGCTGGAAATTTACTTTGCTTTTCTTTTGTAATAAGCAGATTTAAATAAATAGTTGGTCATTTACAAAAATCAGAATAATGCCTGCTTGTTCAGCACAGCAGCATCAACAAGCAAGGTGCTAGGAAGTCATAAATCCACTTTAAAAAAAAAAAAAAAAAAGTATTTTCAGAAAGGTGACACTGACAGAACTTTGAATAATTTATCTGCATATATTTTCATATTAATAAATTGCTCCACTGACCTTTTTAAATCTATGTGTTCATTAAATCTCCAGTTTGACAGTTTACACACACAGATAACTATGCAACCATGGAACCAAGACAACAACTATACGGTTTATAGTAGCTGCTATAAATCTGGGGGAATTCGCCGGAAGCAGCATTTCTTGTGTTTAACTGTGGATGGTGACAAATCACCCCAAATCCTCCGTGTGTTGCAGAGTCTCAGTGCAGACCACCACCAGTCTCTCTCTGCCACCTTGTGACACAACGGAAACACAAACAGTTGGGCTGCAACGCCTCAAGGGGCATTCTCATCCCAATTTATAGAGAAATTAACTATTCAATACACTAAATCTGCAGATAACACTTTTACATTTCCGTCTTTAAACATTTAGAATTTATAAAAATTTATTTCAAGGTTACATTTGTGAAGAATATATCACTGTTCTTTTATTTTTACAGGGCAGAGGGTATCTGAAAACAAATATATGGTTAATATTTAATAGAGAAAAAATGGAGCATCTGGTCCCAGCTGGACATAGACATTTACTTTCACATGCTAGGAAAAAATAAAGAAGATAAAATAAAAAGAAGCGTGCACTTTTAAAACATTGACATTTTAATAACCTGGTGAACTAAATGAGTCACCCAATGCTGCCACCTACTGTGCAGCATCACCTGCTAAACAAATAATGGGAAGTAAATCTGCTTCTTGTCTGGCTGGAAGTGAAAGTGGCTTTTGCTCTAATCGGTCGTTGGATCACGTAATGCAAAGTCACTTCTAGGCTGAAAGTCATTTAAGACTTAACACAAGAGACAAAGAAAGAAGCAAAACTGGTTGGCGATGCAAAAATAGAAAACCCCTCCTAAGAAAGCAGGCTGTTATTTGTTCTCTGCTGGATTTCAGATTGCAGGTTCCTGCAGGATGAGACCAGTCCTGGTCAGACAGATTGAATCAACACAATAACGCAACACGTCAGCCTTGAGAAACAGAATATAGACCCTGTTCAGTGTTTACCAACAGATGGAATCAATAAACGTGTCCTCAGTAAACAGTAAGGACTGCAAAGCCAACAGTGTTTAAACAATACATGTGGCAATTGGACTGAAATATACACTCGTCTAATCTAAAAAAAAAAAAAACTCATCAACTCAGTTCAGCGAGGATTTGGAAACAAGTTTATAATAAAAACAAGCCTTTTTTTAAACTAGCAGACTCCTTAGAAATCAAACAAGATGGGTTTGCTTATAATTAAAAAAAGGAAAACTGAATGGAAATGTTTGTTTCATATCATGTGAATGGTTTGTTCTTATAAACCACAAACCTAACACTCATCTTCAGAACATCTAATGTTAAACTTTGACGAGCTTTTCCATTAACTTCTGCTTTCTTATTGACTCAATATGGCAACATAAGCCAGCGAAACATCATCATCCGACTCAATGCTTCAGCCTTTTGCATAACGTGCTGCCTAAAGAGCCACAGAGCCGAGTACAAACAGCAGGTAAATGTCACCTCAGCTCCAAGGGCCATGAGGGTCTCGATGAGCACGGCGGTCTGCAGGGTCATGTGGAGGCATCCGGCGATGCGGGCGCCCTTCAGTGGCTTGGACTGCCCATACAATTCCCTCATCTTCATAAGGCCGGGCATCTCGTTCTCCGCGATGTCGATGGCCTTGCGTCCCCATTCAGCCAGGCTGATGTCGGCTAGAGGAGCAGCAGAATTTAAAACAATTATTTCTGTAATGAAGCATTCACATTTCTTTAATTTCTACGTTTCCCTTTCGAGTCTTTGGCATTTTGAAGTAACCGACATTTTACTGGTGAAAGGTTTTATTTCACAAGACAAACAAGACAAATATACGGTGGTACAAACAGAATGTTCAACATCTTTTTAAAACATCCTCCATGCTTCAGTGAGAAAATGTGCACGATGACAGCTGTGGCCAGATTTGTACTGTCAGCATTAAGTGAACAGGGACTCCTTTCATTTTGCAACAGCTGGTGTTGCTGCACTATTTTTGATTGTTTGATCATTTAGAGGGGAGAATATTTCACTAACCGGACTTGAAATCCTAATGAAGTATTGTTATGGACTGAAAATCCTACATAAATACAGTCAGCTGGGTTATTCATCAAGTTTACTATTCGAGCTCACAGGAACACTTAGCATGCTGGACAATATATTACATCATCTTGACTACTTATAACTAATGCAGTGACATTCATTTAACAGGTTAAAACTTAACACTAGCACAGACCGAGTTGAACTATTGACCTTTAGTTAATCTCGAGACAATGAGGAGACTTTGCTCATGGACTATTCCATCTGCTGGTAGCATGTTGTGCAACTTCTCTTATCAACATACAGCAGCTTGTGCCTCATAGACAACCAAAATACTTTTAAATAACAGTTTGTTTTTTACTATACACAATATTTTCCCACTCATGCGTCACCTAGAAACCTGTAGAGACTTATTTTTTGCTTTTAAGTAAATTTAACATTAAATTTTACCAAATTATGGAATAATGGCATAACAGCACATGCCGACAGATGTTTAACTCCACCATTGAAGTAAAACAAACTCGTTTTCGTTGCTGGAAAAAAAGCTTTTTTTTTTTTTTTTTTTTTAATAGTAAAATAAGTTAGTAATGAAAATTATCAAAAAGATGGACCACGTGTAATAGCAGCATTAGTGGCATGTAGCCACACACAGCTCGCCTTAATCTCTGCCTGTTCTTGTCACTCATGTAAAATCTGGCGGTGAAGCGCAAGACATCACGGGAAATTGAGTTTAAAAACAATAAAAGCAATGTAGCCTTCCGCAAATAGCTCAACTACTAAACTACATGTCCCAGACGCTTTAACTGAAGTTTGAGTTCACATGCTGAGCGCAAACACAGCAGCTAGTGCCGATTCATTCTTTGAATTAAAGCG
Source organism: Pseudomugil tenellus (assembly GCA_037177515.1). Taxonomy (NCBI): domain Eukaryota; kingdom Metazoa; phylum Chordata; class Actinopteri; order Atheriniformes; family Pseudomugilidae; genus Pseudomugil; species Pseudomugil tenellus. The sequence continues at coordinate 9,167,024 of JBAMHX010000004.1, read as the reverse complement.
TACAAACAATAAATACCCTATCTTAAAAATCCATTAAAGTAATTAGGTAAAGGCTCATTTGAGATTAAATTAAACTTGCGGACCGTGGGACCTACTAGGCGTTACAGTTTGTTATGCATGCTAACAAGTTCAAATTAGCAAAGAAAAAACGGGCCTGAAAAAAGGGGAAATCTATGTACTATTACATGTTTTATTTGGTTGTGCAGTTAGCTTTAGGCGACATCAGTCTGCCGTAAAAGCAGCTTGCCATTATGCACGTTACCATAACCTCCAAAGCTAGCAAACCATTATACGTAAAAGAAAATTAACTCACCACACGGCGAATATAGCCATAGCAAATGCTGACACTTACCAACTTTGTAGGGGAGTTTCTCAGACATGATTGTTTTCTTGTGTTTTGTTCTGGGGAGGTTGAAAGCAGCTGCAGCCTGGCCGACGGACGAAGGGAGAGAGGGAGGGACAAACGCATGACGGCTTGGTTTTTATCCACGAAGCTTCATTCAAACGAGTTTACACTACAGGGAGGCTCGAACCCGGGTTTATTCTGGATTTCTATTGGCTACATTAGCTTCCGCCCCACAAATGAAGGATATGATTGGCTAACACGCATAACCTTCGGCCAATCATACTTTGAATAGATCAAAGTATATATGGTTGGAGCAAGTTATATCCGGACTTAGTCGGTGTTGCCAAGTGATAGTTGTCTCTGCAAATCTGGTAACTTTGTTGAATAAGTTGTAGGTTACACAAGCACTTGAATCACATAACATTCGTTCATTCCAGCCAGGGCCCGTTTTGGTTTTTTTGCTACTGTTTTCTAACATGAGTTTAAAGAAAGTTTTTGTTCATGTGAAAAGGAACAAAGTAGACTACAAATAAGCAAATGTATTCAGTGGTTGATGTATAAAAGTAGAGGGCATTATGAATGTTTTTTATTTTCATCCTGTATTGCACAGTGCCTTAAGTCGAAGCAAAAGTTGCCATATTACTTCTTTTTCAGCATAGTTGTATTTAAATAAGTTGAAATATGTGGGAAAACTCTATTTGCTGGTAATCATAAAATGGCTCTTGCTTCCAAAATGATCAACTTGACTGAATGTTTTTGTCTCTTTAATGTTTATGTTGATTTGAAGTAAGCTGCAACTCCTCACATATTATTTTAGAGTTTTTGTCATTTGCTCATTTCTGTCTGCATGACTTGTGTTCTTTTAGTTGTCAACTCACTGTAATCATAAAAATGTTTTTATTTGTTTGAATCTGTTTGATTATTGTTGTTTTAATCAAATTAAATAGGTCTAACATCTAATCAAAATACACAAGCTTAACAGTTCATTAAAACAAATAAAGAGAAAATGATGGGGGAAAAGAAAAGGATCACAGGATAGCCCTAAAAATCTCTTCACATAATAAAATGGACTAACTCAGAAGTATTTCTGAACACAGAGTTGTTGTGGATGATATATTCTTTTAATTTTTTCTTCTTCTTTCTTTTCATTAGCATAGATCTGCTGATATAAAACAGATGTACAATGAAACATTGGTATTCTCTGCTTCTGCCGCTGTTATCCTGGCTTCAGGCATAAAGCTTTAAAGTTCTTCCCGTACTGGATCCACAATGGTTACCAGTTACGATAAACAGATGGCATATCTGCCTGCCGGGCCTCTTACAGTTCCCGTTGTGGTCAGCTGCAGGCTCCTCAGCTCCAAAATAAGTATTTTTTGGAGAACGGTTGTCAACATCACACTCCTAAAACCATTATCAAACTGGTTACATTATGTTATATTTCATTTTAGCAGCTGCAGTGAGAAAGCACACTTTAAATGAGAAATGTTTGATTCATGGTGCCACATGGTTGGAGTTTAACCTGATACCACAAGTAGTAATACTACGCTACAGCTAATTTAGGAGCATATTTTAAAAAAGGTTTACCCAGGGAACTCCTGTCTCTGTGTGAGTTTGGTATCAGTTTCTCATCATGAAAAACAAAAACAAAAAACCTTTTTACATTTATTTTTTAAGAAAATTCATAAAGATATACTACAAAAAAGAGAAAGGAAAAAAAACTATGTGAAACACAAACAAGCAAAACAAAGTTCCATCATGAAACTTGAGAAATCAATAAGAGTAAAAGGTCATTCACAGTGAGGGTTAATCCCTCTACTTCTCCTTTAGCAGCTCAAAGTGACTGACAGGATGCAACAGACATACATTTAGAAATTAAATATAACCTGATGATCATGAAGAGAAACGTCATCATGATGTGAAGATCATTTTAAAAGCATCTGTGGATTCATTCTGTCCTCCAGCTTCCTTTCAGTCCAAAAACATGGTTAGTTTATATGTCATGTATGTATGTATAGTTTATATGTCAAGCTGCGTCTTGAAATTAGATGCGAACTCTTCAGAGCGAACAAAGTTCATAGAATAGAATCTAAAAACAGAAACAGGAGCAAATTGTGTGACTTTGCAACAGACTGATATTATTTTATATGGGTTCATATAAGCTGTTACGCACAAACACATAAATGGTTTTTATGCTTTAATGCATTATTGGTCAGAGGCTTAACATAAAACCTGCATTTCTCTAAAATGTTCTGATCTGGACTGAAAATATACAAGACATCAAGAAAGCCTGGAGAAGTGATGCGTAAGACAATTTATAAGAAAGCCTGGGTTCTTATGTTTTATAAAGCTAGATTTAGCAGGTTTTGCACAATACTGAAGCTAAGTGAGATTCGATGCAATCAAATGAAGCCAAAATAAATAAGAACAAGCAGCTCATGATGTCTGATTGGAAAAACTCTGAAAGAAAAACATCCTTTATGCAACATTGCATACATGTGCTTTGAATCCCAACTTTATTTAAATTGTATGTATTCCCACAGCAGTAAGGCAGGAGGCTGCCACATGAAAACTTCCTGTACAACTCCTACAACTCTGAGCAGAACCAGCTACAGGTCACACTGTAGCGGAAGTTCAGGAAAATAAAAACAATATTTGAGGTAAATAGAAAAACCGGAGTATGGAAGCTTATAACATAGAAATGTAAGGATTGGGGTCAAGTGTTACATTTGCACCTTTGTCAAAGTCAAAAGGTAAAATCTCATTTGTGTTACATTCAACCCTAATTCTTCCATAGACCTGTGTGTGAACAGGTGGAAGGAAATGTTGCAAGCACAGACTGAGCTCATCAGGAAGAGAATTGTTTAAAAACACACACTATGCATATCATACTGTGCTCCAATTTACAGGCAAATTAGCTGAAAATGAGAAAAATACAACAAATATATATCACCAAACCCCCTTAATCTTCAGGCATAGCAGCGTTCCCAAAACACATACACACACATATAATCATGTAGAATTTTCCTCACATTTGCCATTGTTAAATCACAGACAAGCAAGGCGCTGGAGGTTTCAGGCACAACTTAGTTCATATTTGGAGTTAGTAGCCCTCCAAGGTGTTGCAATGTGCCCGCTAGCAGCCATGCTGCTGTAATCAGTTGATTGTTTGAGCTAAAAAAAAACAACTTTATTATAGAATTGACAAAATAATAAATAAGAAAACAAAATCCCATCTATTCAAATTATTCTGATGCATGTGTGTCCTGTGGAAAATTTCAAGTATATCCGAAAATTTTATCTGCACTAATCATCAGCTCATTCAGACTGAGTGCTCTAGTTATACATCCGTTACCACATCTAAACCATTGGCAGGTGGGGGAGACAATTATCGTTACATTTCAGTTCCGTTAAGGAAAGCAGTCCATGATTATGGTGCTGCAGAATAAACAACCTCCCCAAAACCATTCAGGATTGATCTGAGGAGCAGGACAAGTCTTCAAACTCAGATCCCAACTTGAATGGCATTTGGAAAACAAGCTTGAACGTGCCTGATAAAGACCCCAACATGCACCGTGCACGGCCCCTTGTCACGTGCAAGTTAGACAGCATGTGGTTTCTAAGTGTAAACATTTAATAAACTGATTCAAGCTTGTATAAGTTTGTGGACGCCTGATTTATAGCTGCTAAAACATGAGACATGACTGTTTTCATCAGCTGATTGATCAAAATATGATCACTCACAACCATTAAACAAAATCTTTTATTTTATCATTTATTAATAAGAAAGATCAGCAAATTCCTTACAAGCACGTGCAGTTTGGCAGGTCTGCTCTCACCAAACAGCAGGTGGAAAAAATCCAGATTTACACGAACCCCTCAATTCAGGCCAACTCCATCCTCTAAACAAAGCGATGAGAATTTGTAAAAGAGAACAAATCAGATGTTCAGGTGCCACTTGAAGAAACTAAAAATGGGAAATCCCCCCCCCCCCCCCCATGCTCTTTATTAGTAAATTCACTGATTACATCCTGATGAGCAACTTTAAAGTTTTGATGGAAACTTCAGCAGCAGATGTGACAAGATTTTTTCCACAAAAACAGCATGTCTTCATTGTGTAATAGGACAGTTAAATGTGAATAAAAAAAGTCCTACATAGTCATAATTCATCCTGATTTTTGGGACTTGGCAAAGATGGGTTGTCGTAGCCTCTGTAGCAAAGCGGATAGATGACAACGGAAGAAGCAGAAAAATGGCCGTTTTTTTTCTTCTTTTTGGTTTTTTTTCCCTGCAATCGTCTGTTCTTCACATTCTTCTAGACAAGCCTGGTCCTGTACCTCCGCCCATCATTCCCTGGTAGTATGCACTTACATGCTCATGCTTTCTGTTTTATACAGATTTTTAACCTGCATATCCACCGGGGAACTTCCTGTCATTCTTTACCCTTAGCAAAGAGAGGAGTGCACAGCAGGAGCAAAGAGTCTTTAATAGCAATCAGAAGAGAAAAATCCTGGGTTTAAATCAGCAAACATGTGCACAAGTGCATACTATCAGTTGGGGTGTGATTACACATTTAGATAAAGGCTTTAGAGACGGAGCAGCATGCCAGCAGCCCCAAGTCTCTCTTCCAACGTGTCTGGAACTAGCATAGTAACAGAGACAGACAGCAGAGGGCTGACAGCTAGCTAGCAGAGTGAGCTAGCTCAGTTAGCCGCCCAGGCCTCGAGGTCCGCCATGTCATCCTCGTCTTCTTCCACCTTCTTCTTGGCTGAAACAAACAAGAACAAAGCAGATCATTTAATATTCACTGCGCCGCTCATAAACATACTTCGTTTCTGTATTAATCCATGATCTACCTGGTCTTGATGGAAGTGACGTTGATGGCACGCTTGGTAGGGGTACATCTTCCGTTCCTTCGATTTCCAAAAGGTTTTTGTCCAGTTCTTCCTGTTCCAGCTCCTCAAGCTCGGCCATAAGCTCATCCTGGGAAGAAACAAGACCGTTTTACTACGTCATGTGTTTTTCCTGACACAGAAACATTTCAACCCAT
>JBAMHX010000004.1:9126435-9138293 GCA_037177515.1 Pseudomugil tenellus | reverse complement strand
TGAGCTTGTTTTGGTTGGTTGAAGACCAGACGTGCTGCTGCATTTCGGATCATCTGCAGAGGTTTAACAGAGCATGCCGGCAGGCCTGCCAGTAAGGAATTGCAGTAGTCAATAAGAGAAGTGACTAGAGCCTGAACCAAGAGCTGCGTTGCATGCTCTGTCAGGTAGGGTCTGATCCTCCTGATGTTGTACAGAGAAAATCGCCAAGTACGTGCAACCGAGGCAACATGGACTTTGAAATTCAGCTGGTCATCCATCATGACACCAAGATTTTGGGCAGCTGATGTAGGCACAAGTGTTATTGAGTCAAAGTTCACACTTATCGGCATATGTAAGGAAGGACTGACTGGACAGACTATGAGCTTTGTCTTAGAAAGATTTAGCTGAAGCATCAATAGATGCCTATATCAGCTTTGCCCATGTCAAGTCCTTGAGGGCTACTATCCTGCAAATTTAAGTTGCAACCCTTCCATCACACTTGAATTTTCTCATACCTTTGTCATTCAGCTATATAAAAGCCTGCTAACAAGCTCTTGATTTGATTAAGGTGTGCTGGAGAAGGGACGCGTCTAAAAGTTGACGATCTCAAGGACTTGGGCACCCCTGCCCTGCATTGTCGTGTTTTTCTATGACTAACCATTGTAAACTTCAAGTTACCAAAAACGACAAATGGCTACTACAGATAGAAACAGCCTCTATAAATAGCCTTCACTGCACTTATGCAGTGCCATTTTAGTCATGTCTTAGGTGCGAAAAGCTGCCTTTGTTTTGTAAAAGAGCCATTACAGGTGAAATCTGCCACATGACGAACCCATTGACTGTATAAATTACTGGACTGACCAATGACCACACCATCGCGTGACCCATAGGTTTCTGAAGAGCGGATTTGAAGCCAATAGGTGGTCCTACCGTCACCATCTTGATGTTTCGTCATTATCGGAAAATCCCAAAATGAATGAAAGGGTAGAGCTGAGAGGGCTCCGTCATGGTGGAGCCAGCAGGATGTACGCAGCTGTAACACACCTCAATCAAAAGGACACGCCTCTAAATTTAAGATTAAAATAACATTGAAACCGAAGCGTTAAAAAAAAATTCACCCCGCCCAGAGTTTACATGACGGAAAATTGGACCTATTAAACCGACATTTTTTGGAGCCACTCTGTAACTGTGTTTATTTCAGCTGTGAAATCGGACATTTTAAAATGGGAGTCTATGGGCATTGCTCTCTATTGAAGCCAGTCATCTAGCGGTGAGGGGTAAACTGGAAGTATTTCCATTTCCATATTGGTGTCACCATCGGCAGCCAGAGATTCCCACCTGGATGAACCCTTTTCTGTAGTCTCCAAAGATCTTGAAATGGCATTTGTTTCTTTATGATTATATTTTATGATGGCATTTATGGTGTATGGTTGAAATAAAGTAAAAAAAAATTGCCTATGTTTTCAAATTATATACCACAAAGACTAATTCATGTTTGTAAAGAAAAAATATTTTCCTTTCTTATACAAACAAAGGGTTTTTATTTCACCAACTTAAAAAATAAAATTATCTTTGGATTTGGCCTTCACTTTGGCCTGCTCAATCAGGAAGTCCACCTGTCTCTCCTGCACTCCAGTGCAGACTTATGTACAATATGAGCATTCAGTTCTGCCATGTCAATCATATTGTAGAACACAGCAACTGGTCATCTCTGTTTTGGTGCACGCACACTGTATTCCCACACCATCTGGTCCATCATATCCACTCTACACTTTGTGGTGTTGTACTTTGTCACAGTATTTGGCTCATGTATCTTCATTCTCAATCACTGTGTGCATACTGAGGACGTCAACCATCTTTTTACGTTTTGCGCATATACTGTCAGGGTTGCTTCGCGGATGGAAAACACCTGCGTGGTGAATTGAGCCTGGTCCTTCTGTCTAGTTGTTTGCTCCGTTTACATAGCAAGTCTAACTGTGTAGCCTATTTACAACTCCTTCTATATTCTTCTGGTTGTGGCGTGCTCTGTCTGTTGCCCTCGTCTTCAACACAGAGCGAAGACCGATATTTCCTGTAGGATGAAGGTAGTCTTTACTATACAGCTAAATAAAATTTTCAGCCACAGAAATGCACTTTATTAAAGTTTACAGAAAAGTAAAATCAGACCTGCTGTCTATCAGCGGTTACTGAAAGAGACTATGCTGGTCAGGAAATCTGGCAACACAGATGGTGTTTGGTGCACTGTCTCCCACAGCGCGAAGCCCGGGACTTTGATCAAATTAAAAGTGTCAATGTACATGGAGCTTTTACAATGCCAAAATGATTCTATTTTATTTTACAGATAAGTAAAATCAGAGGCATTTCCTTCTGCTAAATGACTGTAGAATATCATTTTTCTCTGTCATCAGCTTATTACAGGCAGTGATGCTGCAATGGAAATCTGACGATTCAGATAGTGATCAAGACTATATTTTATTATAAATATGATTCATTCAGTTCTTCATTTGATCAATCAAAAACCAAAAACGGCTCTGGAAAGTAAACACTGAATGAGGTGGTTTTGTGTGGTGAAGCAAGCGGTATGCAAACTGTGTTCATTTCTCATGTCATGGATTTACATACGAACAGGCAAAGTGTTTGTGCACAGAATTGAGGAGACTCCTACCCCCTAATGATTCTCAGGACTCAGGTAATGGTTCTCATTTGCAAATGAATAGATGCTAATTGTGGCTGCCAGAGTCATTCGGTTTGGACGAATAGGAATCAATCAGGCTACCTGGTTTGGTGTCCTGTAGTCCAGGGGTCCCCAACTGCAGGGCCTTGGTACTGGGCTGCACAGAAATAATAATTTACTAATGAAGTGAATTTGGCCTGTGTCTCTTCACATAGCAATATGCCTGTCTGCTATATACATATCATAATATGACTGGATAGGATGTTTTTAAGCCCTGATTTTTCTTGATTTGTCTTTGACCATTCCTTCTTACTTTTGTTTTCATTAAGACAGCGGCGCTGTTGTCTTTTGCGACTCACCAAGCCTATAAAAGGTCAGCCCCCCCCGTTCTCTCTCACTTCTCTCCCTGCTTCACTCATGCGCTGGCTCATTCACCAGGAGTGCTGCAAAACATTGCTGGTCTGTGAAAAAAAAGGCCCACATCACAAAAAAGATTGGGGACCACTGCTGTAGTGCATCACTGTGGATTTGTTTGTGAACATGTCTTTCGGGTTGTTTTGCTTTTGCTGTTTTTTTGTTTTGTTTTAAAATATTAAATAATGTTTTCTATCAGCATCTGCAGACTGAATGCTGGACTTTTTTCAGGCTGACAAGAAAACTAATTTTTATGATAAGCTCGCTCATTCATTAACTGTTGGATGTGTACATAAGCATGTATTTATACTAAGTATTGGTACTAAGTTCAATGTATCAGTTCAAAACAGTTACAGTAACTTCTTTCAATATGTTTGCTTTGTTGGAACTGAAGAGATCTGATAAAACACACTGATATTTATGAAGTCTGCAATGTTTTGTTTATTATGTTGAAAATCTTTTGCTATTTTTTATGAAGGTTATAATCTTCTTTAAGAAGGATCATATTCGTCAGGAGATGCTTAAGCATGAATTTAAAACAGTGTCTCTGGTATCTAATTAATTTGTTCAAATTAAAATTGAATGCATCATGCAGACATCATCCAGATCTGTTCAAGATCATGAAAGACTTTCAGCTGTGTGGAGTTAGGATGTTTCTCAACCTGTACAGCTTTTTTTTCAGCTATTCTCCTGATTCCAATTCAATACAATTCAATTCAACTTTATTTGTATAGCGCCATTTCACAACAATGTCGCTACAGCATTTTGGATCAACTGGAGATTTTTCAGGGCATAATTGGGGACAGCCTATAAATAAGAAATTGCAGTAATCCATTCTAGAAGTAACAAAAGCATGAAATATTTTTTCTGCATCACTTTGAGACAGGATGTCCCTGATTTTTGCTATATTACATTTCTTCAGCAGCTCAATGGTTCTGCATTGTAAACATTTAGTCATTAATGTGCAGAATTGATTCTCAGAGGGAGACAGAAATAAAACAAAAATACATGCAGGTTAATATGAAACATGCTCTGTATTGTTCTGCTTTTCTTGTTCTGCCTGCATATTGACAGTAAGCATTTCTCAAATTAATCAGGTGACAGACATGTGACACTATCTGAATCATCTGATGACCCCAGTGTGCTCACCTCATCAAAAGAGCTAAGACCGGTCAAGAAAACAAGAAAAAAAATTGATCATATGTTCTGATTCCTGAGTCCAACTTGAGCTGTGAAGGACTCTTAGAAAGCTATCACTATCAGCAATCACTAGTTTAACATATTAATAAATAACCGACTACACATATCTTTCATAGAGTGAAAGAATTTTAGAACTAAGTTCAGCTGGAAGAAATGATAGCGGATGTGAATGTGTCCGTTTTATGACTGCCGGCAGGTTGTTTCACAACCCAGTTCATAAAGCACTAAAGCTGTGGTGGTTATGCAATATTGAGTGTTATTTTTTCTTACTTATTCATCTTGCCGTACAGTACTCGGTCTCAGTAGCCTGTGAACCTGCGCTCACAGCAGCTGTTACATGTTGACATCTGTTTGCAGAGAACATACAAAACTATAAAAAGCAAGGAAAAGATCATGACATCTCTTCCAAAAGTTGCAATCCTTTCCTCCAAGTGTGACTGCAGCTGTGGAAAATTTATTTAGGGGTAAATACTGCAGCTGTAGAATTAAAATGAGAAGTGCACCCATTGGTCTTCCTTTTACATTAATGCAGATGTAAACTGAAATAAAGATGTTAGAGTCTTGGGTTTGTGATAAAGAACACATTTCATGGAACAAACACGTACATTACTGCAACTGAACTACTTCAAACATGGAATAAATCTTGTAACAAAATATGAATTGCATGCATTTTTAGGTCAATCTAGCATGAAGGAATTTCAGTAAGAAAAGAGGTGCATCTACCAGCTGTTCCAAACTACAGAATTTACACAATCCTAAATTCTTACTGCTGGAACATTTTATAATCTAATGAAGATCGTTTCAGCTCTGCAGCTAAAAGTCTCATAGATGTAGTATGATTTACAAATAGAGTCGTGACCACCTTTTAATCTATGTCTAATCTTTTTAAATCGTTAAAGTTTAAAAGAATACTTTGAAACATCCCTCAGTTCTCTATAAATAATGCAGAGCAGCACGTCAGCCATTATACTGAATAAGGCTTTGCTTTTCAGTAGAGGAAAATGTTTTACAGAGAGCCACAAGAAATACAAAAACAGAAAAAACAAAAGTGATACGCACTAAAGATGCAGTCGACTACCAGTTTATTGCAGACAGCATTACAAGCGAATGCACCTAAACTTCTTTGTAAATTGGTCATTTTTCTCATTTTAAATCTGCAGATTGCACAACCTTTTTTATTACTACTTGTGCAGCGAGCTAGCTCCCTGCCACGGCTGCTTTGACTTCAATAACTACTAACATACTTACCTTCAATCAGCTGCTGGAATCAGAACTTTTAGAAGTAAAGACTAAATGGACAGGAGCGCATGCAGGCATGCACACGCACGTAGAGGAGTACATGCAGGCTCACACACACACGCATAGCAGTGCATGCAGGCACGCACACGCACAAGTTGTCTCCCAGTTGACCTTTGATCTATAGGGACAGGCCCCGGCAGTCAGCCAATACAAAGGAGGGCAGCCAACGTCCTGCTCACGTCATTCTGCAGCCTGACGAGGGCAAACCCTGCACTCACATCACTCGCTGATACAGGCCAAAGTGCAACAACTTTTGCAACTCCTGTAAGAGGCAGGAGGTCACCGATAACTGGCTTCGACTTCTTCAGCTTAAATGAAATCTCCATTTATCTGAATTGTGTTTTTCAGTTGTCTGAGTTTCAATAAAGACAAAAGAAAAAAATATTTTGGGAAAATTTTAAGAAAAAAATAGTGCAAGTTGTGAAAATGCACTTTCCTGAAAGTCCTCTCAAAAAGTAATTAATTATAAAAAACTCACTCAATTAATTTTTTTTCTCAACCTTATGATGATTTTAATCCAGACAACACAGTTTTAAAGATCAAAATACACATTTGACCTGGTTTTTGCCACCCAGTAATATGTTTTACAATGTGTTTGCATGTCACTTTGAGATCTGAGGCACCCTCCAGCGCACAATCTGCAGCAGAGGGAACCGATTACGTGAAGGCAGCATTACGTCCTGCTGCTCATAAATAATTAACCAGAAACCAGTAACGGTCTGTCTTTTTCATATCTGCTGGAAACGACAGGGTCATGCGCACACCCCCTGACACACTCTTACTCCTCCTCCTCCCTCCCTCCTGAGGGACATCCCAGGGTATAAAAAGGAGGAAACCTCCAAAGCAAAGACATCATCTGATCAAGAGTCTTCATCTCTCTTGAAAGCAGGAAGAGAAAACCTCAGCTGATGAGACCAAGTTAACAGCTCTTTGCTCCAAGCAATCGACTGAAGGTAACGTGATGCTCTTTAATTTCTCTGACTCTGGTGTGGGTAGAAGGTTTAAAAGTGTTTTGCACAGGGATGCTAATGCAAATCTTAGTCTGTCTGACATGCATGTGCAACAGTTGTTTGAGTTTTGGAATTCTGCTGCAAACGTTTACGATACTTTCAGGAGATATTTGCTAATTTTTTCTCTTTTCTTCTGCATTTTTATCTTCCTTCTGTCCTCTACAATATTTCATTCATTTTTCTTCTTGGTAACTTTCTTTTTCCTCCTTGTTATGAAATTTTTCTTTCAACCTGATTTTTTTCTCCAGATTTCCCTTTTGCTTTTTCGTTCTTAGTTTATCAACTTCCCGTCTCTCTAGACTCCCTCACCATGCCTCCTCAGATCCAGTCCCAGAATCAGAGCAGTCCCAGGATCCTGCAGGGTGATATCAGCACTCTCAGCCCGGCTATCCGGGAGTTTTTGGAAGCCAATGTGACTCTCTGCCAGCCTGAGTCCATCCATATCTGTGATGGTTCTGATGAGGAGAACCGTGCCATCCTGATCCAGCTGGAAGAGCAGGGGATGATCAAAAAACTCACCAAATATGAGAACTGGTAGGTTTGGTGGTTCAGATTGTTACCAGGTTCTTTGTGGGTTGGGAGGCTCAAGAAGATCTTAATACATTTTAGGGATGTTTAATTCTATTTTTAATGTTGTAAAAACCACAAAGAACAGGTGGAAACTTTTAATGAGGATGGCTGTCAACCTTATAGCGTGTTGTTTTTCCTGCTAACAAGGGTTGATTACCCAAAGATGCTGTTGTTGAGGCCTGTTTACATCATTCAGACGTCAGCAGATGTTTAGACAGACAACATACTTGGACAACAGCAAACTTTCAAACAACTCAGTCCATCTAGTTGAGTCACAACAGAAATGCCAGCAGTTTTGTCTGCTCATCTTGTGGCAAGATCTGGAGATTTCTTCACAAGCATGTTTCACTTAACTTGTTCTTCCTTTTCCTCCTCTTCCACCATTTTGTTTAATGCAGCTGGTTGGCAAGAACCGACCCGAGAGATGTGGCTCGTGTGGAAAGCAAAACAGTGATCGTTACCCGGGACCAGAAGGACACTGTGCCCACACCGCTCGAAGGTGGAGTCAGCCAGTTGGGTCGCTGGATGTCCCCGGAAGAATTTGACAAAGCTATGACTCAGCGTTTTCCTGGTTGCATGAAAGGTACCAATACAGTTGCAGGAAATGGAACCATGGCACTTCTTAACAATCAACAAAAACTTAACATCTCTTTTTGTTTTCAGGTCGCACCATGTATGTGATTCCTTTCAGCATGGGCCCAGTAGGTTCCCCTCTGTCTAAGATTGGAGTGGAGCTGACTGACTCTCCTTACGTGGTGGCCAGTATGAGGGTGATGACGCGGATGGGGAAGGCGGTGTTGTCCGCTCTTGGAAACGGCGAATTTGTCCGCTGTCTGCACTCTGTCGGCTGTCCCCTACCTCTAAAAAGTATGTCTCCAAGAGACATAAGACAACATTGTTCCATTTAAAGGTTTCTTTCATTGCAGCTGCTTCATTCTGTTAAAATTTTGCACATTTCTCTGATTATTCTTTAAGAGCCCCTGGTAAATAATTGGCCCTGCAACCCTGAGCAAACACTGATTGCCCACATCCCAGACCGCAGACAAATTGTCTCATTCGGCAGCGGTTATGGAGGAAACTCCTTGTTGGGAAAGAAGTGCTTTGCTCTGCGCATCGCCTCACGGATCGCCAAGGAGGAGGGCTGGTTGGCTGAGCATATGCTGGTAAGGACAGGAAACATTCCTAAAGAAACCTAATCTAAAGGTTACATACAACTAATCTTCTTACATAAAGCTAAATATTTTTCTTGTTCAGATCCTGGGCATCACCAACCCTACTGGTCAAAAGAAATACATGGCTGCAGCCTTTCCAAGTGCCTGTGGGAAAACCAACCTGGCAATGCTCAACCCGACACTGCCTGGCTGGAAGGTTGAATGTGTAGGAGACGATATAGCCTGGATGAAGTTTGATAACAAAGGTGAGAGGCTTTTTAAGATCAAGTGGGTTCAGTGATGTTAAAACTGCAAAAAAATCTAACACTAGTTTTTGTTTTCTTCTTTTTTCCTTGTTCCTAGGCAACCTGCGTGCCATCAACCCAGAAAATGGCTTTTTTGGAGTCGCACCTGGAACTTCAGCTAAAACTAACCCCAATGCTATGGCGACCATTATCAAGAATACAATCTTCACAAATGTTGCAGAGACCAGCGATGGTGGCGTGTACTGGGAGGGAATGGACCAGTCCTTGCCTGATGGAGTCACCATCACATCCTGGAAGAACAAACCCTGGAGATCAGAGGATGGTAGGAAGCTTTTACTTAACAGCTCACTGAAAACTGTAGCAAAGGAGTAAGAATCCTTAGGCAAAACAAGTAGTAAGCATGCATAATACGAGTATCAAAAAAGTGAAATGATCATCCGTTTTTTTTTTTTTTTTTTTTTTGTCCTTGTAGGGGAACCTTGTGCTCATCCCAATTCTCGTTTCTGCACGCCGGCCGGACAGTGTCCCATAATTGATCCACAGTGGGAATCCCCAGAAGGAGTTCCCATTGAGGCTATCATCTTCGGTGGACGCAGACCAGAAGGTAAGCTCAGGGGGATTGAGAGTGACTGAGACTAAAACACGCATAGAGTTGTAATGCAGAAGTATTAAGAAGGAGACTAAAACATGTAATATATGTTTTAATTTCAGGTGTCCCTCTGGTGTATGAAGCTTTCAACTGGCAGCATGGAGTGTTTGTTGGAGCAGCCATGAGGTCAGAGGCCACTGCTGCAGCTGAACACAGAGGTCAGTATATAAGCAAGGAGATCCAACGTAGATGCTGCCAGACTGACTAAAATCACACTCACTATTTCTTTCTTTGTCTGCCTCACTTATACAGGCAAGATAATCATGAATGACCCCTTCGCTATGCGCCCCTTCTTTGGCTACAACTTCGGACAGTACCTCTCTCACTGGCTCAGCATGGCTGACCGTCCTGATGCCAAGCTCCCCAAGATCTTCCACGTCAACTGGTTCCGCAAGAGCCCCACTGCTGGCTTCCTCTGGCCCGGCTTTGGCGATAACATCCGCATTCTGGACTGGATGTTTAGGCGGGTGAACGGTGAGGTCGCTGCAATGCCCTCAGCTGTGGGTAACTTGCCTTGCTCAGACTCCCTGAACCTCGAGGGCCTGAAGGGGCCAGTCGACCTGAAAGAGCTGTTCTCCTTGGATCAGGAGTTCTGGCAGAGGGAGGTGGATGATGTGAGGAAGTACTTCACCATGCAGGTGAACAACGATCTGCCCAACGAGGTGACCCAGGAGCTGGAGCTCCTGCAGCAGCGAGTGAAGCAGATGTAAAAACGACGGAGCTACAATTGACTTGTTCTGAATGTACATGATGCTGATTCTTGTTCAGCATGTCACACAGCTTGACTTCCATTTCAAATGTGTCAATCTAATTTGATGCATATAAAATTTTTGGAGGACACGTTTGGTAATTCGGTTACAGAATAACTAGAATGAGTCTTTGAAGTTTGAGTCATCTTTTTTTCTAAGATTTTCTTTCTGGGTGGAGCTATATGAAAGAGAAGCAATCCTAACCCCCCTCACCTTTTCTCTCTCTTAAAATCATTCTCCCTTTAGCTTACTTTACAGAAGTCAAAGGTCACCATTCAAGTTAGTAAGGAATACTCAGTACCATCCATTTATATGCTGTAATGGGAACACTGCATTACCTGAATGTATTGTCAAAGTCTATGTCTAAGCCTATTTAAACATAACTTATTTTAAATGCACATCATACTGTCATTTACAACGAGAGCTATGTTGTACGGAATGAGTTCAAGTTTGTTCCCCTCCCTTCAAAATGGGGGAAATGTGTTTTCTGTTTCTTGTGACTAATTTATTTTTATACTATGGTCTCTTGTTTTGTTTTGCTGTAATTTCAAGCTCTCAAAAAGAGAGACAGCAATAAACATCTTTAAAGTAAATAATGAATCTGTTTACTTTTTCAATTATCTTTCTTGCTATTCTCCAGTTTATATGAGCTTAAGTTGACAAACACTTAATACCTGATGAAAGCATGTGCTCAAGATAAAAACAGTATCTCTAATGTGTCATACATTTGGAAGTAATACCCATTATACACAGCTGACAAAAAATCTAGACGTGAAGTACTGGAGCATAAACTGATTTAGACCACTGGGAGAAAACCTCACACTAATGTTTAAAAGTAGAGCAAAAATAAAAGATGAGATGGAAACAATGTGTGGTGAAAGGGAAGAAGATAAGGTTGGAATCATTCCCTCAGAAAATCATATTTTATTCATCCTGTAAACTGAAAAAAATGGCTGTAATATTGTGGCCCTCAAGAAAATAGTAGGCTGAATATATTAAAGAAATAATAAAATATGATAAAAATAAGTGTTTTTATTGCTGAACAAAAGCAACTTATATTTCTAAAATAACATATAAAAAATGCTAACTTGTACCTTTAGGAGCACAAAAGCATGTAATTATCTTTCCTTTGTCATTGGGTGGAAGACAGACATCTTTCTACTTTAAACAAAATGACCATCAGAGCTTGAGTAATGTTTACGAGGTACAGAGTAGATTACAAGAGAATGAAAAAGTACAGTACCTGTAAAAAGTTTGGAGATAACGTAATCACTGATTTTCAGTATCTGTATATGTACCAGACTTTTGTCTGGTACTCTACTCATTCATCTCCTTGTACAGTCTGCTCTGCATGGAGAGCACTCCAATCGTGTACTCTAATTTAAAAGCAGAAGAAAGTCTGTCTTCCACCAAAAGATTGTTTATGAATATTATAATAATTATTTATATTTCAAGATGTGGTCAAAATTTGTTTACTTTATAAAACCTGAGAAGCTTGAATTGGTTGACTTTCAGAACAGAAAACTTGGAGACCTGCTCTGAACTCTCTCTACTAACATCCACCAGAAATTATACAGCTACACAAATCTCCCTTTATTCTGACAGCAAATGTATTTACATACACCTTGTGATTGCATAGATATTACTTAATTGTAAATTGCAATTTTCATATAACAACAGCCACAGGGTAAAAAGGGTAAAATGTATTATATCAGTACATAAAAAAGAAAACACTTAAATCCATATTAGATTTTTTTTTTATAAATATTGTTATTACAGATTAACTATTAACCTGAATTGAACGTATGAGGTAACTACCGATTCTTTCTTTCTTTCTTTCTTTCTTTCTTTCTTTCTTTCTTTCTTTCTTTCTTTCTTTCTTTCTTTCTTTCTTTCT
>JBAMHX010000004.1:9073323-9085807 GCA_037177515.1 Pseudomugil tenellus | reverse complement strand
ATATATACTAACACAAAAACAAAACAACAAAACTAACAAAAGCTAGACTGGGATTAAATAAATTATATCAACTAGTCCAATAAATGCATAATAAATCTGAATTAAATACATAAATAAGAGTAAATTAAGATTTGAAAAGCCAGATGTGGTTTGTCGCTTATTTGCACTGACAGATGTCAAAGGTTTCATTCTGAAAAGAGAAATTATTTCTCTTTTCATTTTACTGATGATTTTACTGTCAACACATTCAGATTTTATTCCATTCCATTTTTTTTATTTAAAGGACGACCAGGCAACTGTTTGTAGCTGCTTTGAAAAAATAATTTCTCTGTGATTTTTCAAACATAAGCGTCCCCATCATCAGCAGATAAATAACAGCAGATAATTTCCACCCTGGGGACTCAACAAAGTGTCCAAAAATAAAATCATGAGATAAACATCAATATATTTATCAAAACAAACTGCTCTCATGTTTAATGTGTTGCAAGTGGAAGTTGCCTCGTTCTAACGTTCATGACCAACCTGGATGAGACGGACTTACACGTCTCTAATGGTGGTGCAATCTTTTTTTTCCCGTGTTGTACCAGATTTAATTTAATCCACCATCACCACCACCTTACTTTCTTTATAAACTGTAACCATAACAATCAAAGCATCAGAATGCTTCCTCTTCGTCATTCATTGGCTGTTACGCAACAAGCCTCACCTGCTTCAGAGTGGCTAACACGCTCAAAGCCACCATCTTTGAAAAGATCCTTTTTTGAAAACGACTCGGCTCAAATCAGCCCACATCCTGGCTGCATCCTCCACATGAATCAACCTGCCTTTGCTTTTGTGTCAGTCTGTGTGTGTGTGTGTGTGTGTGTGTGTGTGTGTGTTTGTGAGGTAGAGATAACCTCTTGTTCAGACAAAACAAATGTCTGCAGAAACCCAAACATAGCAGTAACAAAGCCTCTGGAATGACGTGTTGCAAGGGAAAGGACCAAAACCATTTAACCCATTAGAATCTGGTGCAGTTTTTTGCAGGCCAAAGTTATTCATAAAGAAAATATCCTCATGTTTAGGTTTTTATCTGACTTGTCAGCTATTCTATGTAACATCATAGTCACTTATAAAGGTGTGTGGATGGAGAGAGTGTAAACAAGCGGAGGAAATGGAAATGGTTTAAGCAGCAGGAGCTTCATCCATAATTTTCTTGTCATTTGAATCAAACAAGTTTTCCAGACGAGAAAGTTTCCAAGTGTTTCTTTCTGCAAAATACACACAGCACTGTCTAGTTCGTAGGAAGCAGGTAAAATATATATTCCACAACTTTCCATACTGAATCGTCTTAGAGATGAAGAGTCTCAAGTTGTCTCATTTATCATCAAGCGATGTTCCGTTTGCACTCCAGGTTCAGGGTCATCACACAAGGTAAAAAGACAACATAGTGCCTTTGACAAATGTGATGTTTCTAACTTTCCTTTAATTACTCAAAGTCAAAGGTGCAGACGCAAACGGCTTTTGGAGCCAAACAAGAACATCTAAAGTGTACATGTCAAACGTCAAAGGCATCACTCTGATGAACACCTGAGTCTTCTTTCATAGGTCATATATTCTACCATTATCATGTAATGAATAGTTGAAAGATTTAATGACCAATGTCTGAGCGTGATTATTTTGGGATTTTATTTACTAGACTCGATTATAGTTGTTATGTCCCATGTCTAAAACATCCATCAGACAATGCTGTAGCTATAAATCTTCTCACAGCTAAAAAAGCAGATCATATTACCAATTAAAAACCAAATGACTACAGAATTAGAATTTCCTTCTGGGATTAGTAAAGTATTTTTTTCATTTCAGAATTCATGACAACATTTTCAATAATGGACAAACTTGTAGCAGTTTATGGCCAAAAGATACTGCTGATCTCATGGTATGCTCTTAGTCCTCAGTAAAAATGTGGCATGATTCTTTTTCACTTTTTGGTATCATCTCTGTCAGGAATGCCCAGATCTGGTCCTGGAGATGTATCTTCCTGTGACTTTTAGATGCACCCTTTCCCCAGCTCATCTTTAGTCATGCAGCTCTGCAGAGGTCTGATAGGTGGACATGCATTAGATTCAGGTGTGTTAGATAACAGTGGGATGGTAGATCTCCAAGACCAAACCTGGGCATCAGTGATCTTTATGGAAGCAGCTCTCAGAGGACTGAAGGTCCGTGTCAGCTCTCACTTCTTTCAAATGAAACATCAAATTATCCGATTTGCAATTGTATTTGATTGATGAAGTAAAACTAAATATGGAGGATAAAGAACATATGTTGTACTTTTTTCTTCTATTTTACCACGTTTTTTCTTTTAGTTTTTATTTTATTAATTTAATTAAGTAAAATAAATGGTTGAATAAAATATCTTTATTTTAAGGTATTTAATATTATTCATTTATGTATTATATGCCATTATTTTAATCTAGCTATTGTTATACTTTTCTTTTAATATTTGTGGGAAATTTTTAAAACTTTATTACTGTATTAATTTTTCCTTATATAACTGTAAATAAATTTTAGCATTTATGGCATATTTTATCATTTATTTAGCATTAAATTAGATGTAAACTCTGCATCATAAACACATGAGAAATCTGTTGTGCAAAATGCTTAAAATGCTTTAAATTCCAAGACTGTTTTGTCATTCGCAGCAAATGCAAGGCTCTTTTTCTCTCTGGAGACAGTATCGGCAGTAAGATGCCGTAAAACCAATTAATCTAAACCTGTCCTTCAAATTTCCAAGTCACTTTATTGACCGAGCACAAGTCAAACCGAAAGCCACGTTTAACGAGCAGCCTTGCATCAAAATTGTCAATGGATCATTCTGGAGGAAGATAACTTAGCGGTGATGTCGTCCTGCTTGCAGACTATGCAACACAAGTGGACAATCTGATGGATTTACTTATCAGCATGATTGTAACTTCTTCTGATGTGCACAAAAGCTTTGTTTTTTTTTAGATAAAAAAGATTATAACTGCATCTTTGTGCATGTGAAGTAGAATATAGTGTAAGCGCTTTTCTCGCCTGCTGCTTTGTCTAGACACACTGTAATCTACTCTACTCTGTGTCTGTTTGTAATACTAAGAGGGAGGAGGGGGGTTGGGGTTAGCATTTATAATGTGTTTAAATGCTTGCATATGTAATGATAATTAGCAGTAATATAAACAGAAAGGAGGAGTCTGTGTCATCTGTGTGTGCATGTGTGTGTTTTTAGATGCAAAAGATGTGGTCCCAGCTGTTTCCTATGAACCAGAAGGCAAAAGGAGGGAGACATAGTCCTTTTTTCATGAGTGTGTGTGTATGTGTGTGTGTGTGTGTAGGGGTCAAGCCCACGGTCACGAGCATCTGTGACGTGAGTGTGTGGGGGCAGTAGGAGAGTATGTGTGTGTTTCTCAGACTAAAGTGTCCATTGTCTAGACTGAGTCTCACAGTCAGGACCAGCTGACTGGTTGATGATTTGTCCAGACTGTCTCAGAGCGGGCTTTGTGGGAAAACTACATCTTGGATTCTCAGATGTGTTGCAGCACAGCATGCTGTTTGCTGCATGTCCACAGAATTAACTAAATCTGTGCGTTTGAATATATCAGCATGTCAGGAAAAGGGCAACGTGACTGTTACGTGGGGATTATAACGCTCGTGCAATCATGTGACCACCAATTAACTATTATATTGTGAAGTAGTCAGCAGCAGATGCATCTTTCTGTGTTTAAACGGATGCTACTTGATGCAAATTAGAAAATATTTATTTGAATATGACATGATTTGATATCTAATCAAAAATATTAAATGCAGTTGAGGATATTTTGTTTAACTTAAAAAAATGTCCAAACATACGACTGCAATCAGCTCTTTCACTGAGACAATGACTGTTTCATCCTCCCCCACATCCATCCTTATACTGACCTGACCTCTGACCTTTGCACTCCCAGACACCCAGACTGTCTCACTTCACCCCCCATCCTGCCTGCAGATGGAAGGCAAGCTTGGTTTCATATGCAAAAATATCCCCATCAACCATCATTTGCATGCATACATCTGAATTTCTAATGAATATTATTTCTCTGCATGCAAACAAACTCAGCTGCTTATGCAGATCAGCTGAAAGCTTCGCTTTGTGGCACAAAATCTAAAATCACGCAACAACTTTCACGATAGTCCAAGTGAGTTAGCCCATAAATATAAGCTGAAAATGCCATAGTGTAAGCAAACAGATTCTCTTCATCCCCTTGAAATATACAAGTAAAATGACTAAATGAAGATATTTATTTTAAAAAAAGAACAAAAAATACAATGAATGTTAAATTATTAATACAAAACATAAATTTTAATTTAATATATGAAATGACATTCAATAAATGAAAGAAATTTTTAAAAATAGGAAAAAATTGTTAATCAAATGTTAAAAGTGTGTTTGTTTACTTTGGCTTTTTATAAGCTTCACAGCAGCACTCTGACCACAGAGTATCTTATTGTATGTAGGATATGCAATATGGTCAGATATATCTCCCTTCATTAGTTCATTCATAGACTTCCATGTAATTTATTTTATGTGTATGAATTGTTTATGGCATTGATATGAAATATTTACGTGGTAAATGCATGTGTCTGTATGTGCATATGTGTCTGGATGTTCAACTGCACTTTGCAACATAAGAACAATAGTTATTGGCTGCAGGTAATACTGGCTGCTTTTAGTAAGACAAATGGTGACTAAATTATATGAAACATATCTAAATAGTTTTAAAAAAGTCTCCAGGCTTTACATATAAATGACACCTTTTCTTTTTCACTATTTCACTACTACAGCATAACAATAAACCAGTGAGTTTATTAAAGTCTATTTTCTAACTATTGCAACGTATTAGCAATCTTTTTTTTTGTCAAGTAACTGCTGAACTGCAGGGATGGCGTATGGAAGACAGATCGAACATGTAAACAGGAAAAAATACATTTTTCCAGTTTAAAATAATTCCAGATCTGCTCCATAACAGCAGGTGAACCTAGACAGACAAAGTGTGATTCCTCAGGTTAATTAGCAAAATCTAGACGCTCTAATTTCTTCTTCCTTACATGTAATTGAATGTTAGAATGAGAATTTAGTTTACCAGACAATTCTCCCCCAGTGCCAGACTAATTAACGGAGGACAAGACACTGTGATTTAAACAACATAAACAGACAACAATTGAAGTATTTAGAAGATCAGACGCCAATAAAAGATTTTCTTTTCTCCCTCAGACTAATTAAAGTGAAACAAGACGCAATCTTTTCCACATTTGCCATGTGACAGGCAGTCATTGCCTTTATTTATAGAGCCAGCATCCTCAGACAGCCTCAGAGTGGATTTTTTCACACTGTGAAGCAGACATATAAGGTTGGCTCTGACTTCAGACTAATTAATGGACCAACACAGGTCCAGCAGACTATAAGGGCCTCAGCTGAGTGATGTCTCGTATGCAGATCATATGCAGGAAACACACACAGACACACAAAAAGTAGACACATACCAGCCCCCACCAATGTGTCAATGAACTTGACCCCTGAACACACATTCTGCATGCATCTACATATAAACATGATGAGAGCGTCCTGATCACTTTTCTGGTTTGTGTGTGTGTGTGTGTGTGTGTGTGTTATTGATGTCTAGACCAAGAAACAATGAACAGCTGAGAGGATGAATGAAAGGACTAAAAAGGAGAGGCGACATGAGACGAAGGAAGGATGTGAGCAAAAAAGGAAGGAAGCCAGGAGGGCGTTTTCAAAGATTCAGCTACAAAAAAACATTTACATTATCAGTTAATCAGCAGATTATGTAGACTTACAACTGGGTGTGTCAACTCAAGTCAAAAAATGTATTTTATTTGCAATCAGTCAATTATTCTTAATGGGAAAAAAACAGAAACTCATATTTGGTTATATTTAACATTGAGCTACCATTTTGAGTTGCTATTACTTTGCTTTGAGAACAGACCGAGGAAGGATGAAATTTGGGATGGAAAGAAATAAAAAAGCAAAGAATAGAAGGAAGAGAAGCGAGATGTGAGACGGACTCAGTTTCTAACACAAAGTCATTGCTATTTTTTATATGCCCCTAAGTAAAGCGGTTGCTCAAGTTGCTGCAGCGAGAAGCTTCCTTAGTCATGCGCTGTCTGAAAACAGGAAATAAAGATGAAGAACCAGCTAAACAGACTTTCAGTGGAAACATAATTTCTTATTAAACACATTACTCTGTTTATCATCCTCCTGGATTACACGGATTCTGTTTCTGGGACGATGCCAGCTGTCAATCACAGAAAGAAATGCAGACACAAATCATATTGGATCCCTATTTTATTTTTTAGCTGCAAGAAAATGCACCCATAAAACCATATATTTGCTAAAAAATTGTTGCATCTTTTCTCTACTGACTATTAAAACATGACACAGCAATACAGAGACGTTTACATAATATGTCTGGGAAGCCGGAGAGAACAGACTGTATAATTTAATTTCCATGATTCACTGACTGAGAGCAAAGGAGAGTCAGAAAAAGCCAAATATTGCCCAACAATTTTGAGTCATCTTCAAAAACCTAAAAAAAAAAAATGTTACTTTCCGGAGCACTAAATTCTCTAATGGATTTATCGATATCCCCTTATTCAATCACTTCAGATTATTAAATAGAAAAAGGCAAAAAGCTGAACAGCAGCTACAGTCTGAGCCTGAACTTGCATTTCTTCTCACACACTGATGAGGTTAACTTCTTCTGCTGTTTTATTTCTTTGATCAAACTGTTTGAGGAAAGCAACAATGATGGAGCATTTATGACAGATATGTCTGCAAAAAGTTGCTTCTCTGAAACCCTCAAAGTTACTTTAAAGCAACCAAAGATGGAGTTGCAAGCCGGTTGCATCACAATGTACTTTTGTAATAAAAATAGTCAAAAGTAGAATTCATAATCATGATGTCTGTCACATGAGGGCTGATTAAACAGGATGTGGAGGAGAATATGTGACAAAGACAGAATAACAAAAAAGACTAATTTCTGATCCGAACATGCAATTCTACATACAAATAAAACTACAAATTCCATATATGAAAATGCAACTCGAGGTGCTTTACAATAAAGAGCCAAACATAATCAAACACAAAGACCAAACATCTCCATTTTGGTCTGGTTTGACCAAACAAACAGCACTATTCCAGAGATAATGTGGTGTGTTTAGATGCAGCTTTTGCAAACCTAAGCTGTCGTTCCCCTGTGTGTCAAGCCTGTGTCATACTATTCCATAAGCTCTTGTCCATCTGAGGCTCTATTTAAGCTAATTCTAAGACCTAACAATCCCATCTCAATTATACGTAAAACCAATACTTCCTCTTCTTCATGTCACTGTATAAAATGTTTTTTGCTTCTCAGCCACCAAAATGCAGGAAAAAAAACAATAAGGTAAAACTGTTTAAATCCAATAACCCAACACCAGCTGAAGCTGAGAACTACAATCTCTATGTTTAAGTAATGCGAGACCAGACAAGAAACATGAGTTGGACTGGGATCTTGTCTGCATCAGCCTACCCTTCCTGCTGTCCATGCTGGAGTCACCTTCTGGAATCACTTCTGGAACGCTCCGACTCCTTTACTCAAATTTAATAACCAAGATAAATACCACTACCCTCCAGCTGAACTCACACTCACTCAGACACATGATATGGATAACATTTACGTTGGCCGTGGAGACCGACTGTTGGGACGTGTTGATTTAAAGACATGTAGGAACAAATTCACAAGGAGACCGAGCTACTTGTAGGAAATGGTTCTTATGAGCTGATAGCAGGAATGACTTCACCACATCCGCATACAGACAAACACACATGGCTAGCCTGTGAGTAATGCTGATGTCATGTACTTTGACTAGAAATGTCTGGCACTCTGAACAGATGTGTTTTTGCATATGTGCCTGTGAGCAAATGTGTGTGTGTGTGTGCCATTACTTGTGGCAGGTAAATGAAACCCTACAATTTCAACCAGTAAGATCTGGAGGAAGGAGGGATGCGAGACAGATAAATGATAGTTAAAAATGAGTCAGGGGACCGGCGTCTTTTTTACAAGTCTAGAGGAGGAGATGGGGGGAGGTTGTGAAGGATTGTAATCCAGATGTTAAAGATGAAAGAAATGGAATGTAACATAAGACGCAGTAGAATTGTGGCCAGTATGTGTACTAATTCAATGAGAAGATGGCATGAACTGATAATTTACCAATGAAGCAGCAACTTGCTACTTTTGATTCCTTGATGAGCACTTTTTGTTGTTGTTGTTTGCTAGCATAGTTATTGCTAAGTGACTTTGAAAAGTGATTAAAAGTGTAATTATATGGTTTACCAGCTATTTAAAGGTTATTTATTATGCTATATTTGCCGTCTCACAGTCTATCCTATGCACGTATGATAATATTATGAATTTTGCAACATGCACCATACTATAGTTTTGCCATACAACTCATTTGTTGCAGCAGCACCCACATGCACACTTCCTGGTAGAGATGGCGCACTAAAGTTTTTAGGTTGAGGAGGGTCGAGTCTCGCCACAGTGGTGTCAGCCATTTGCTCTGCTTAAGCTGCTCTCTTCTTTTTAAAGCGATAAAAACCCATGAATGAAAAATTACTTGGAATAAAAACATTTTAATAACTCTTAGGCCGTCTCATTCTCTAGCTTTAAAGCAACCAACATTTCTTCAGACGTTTTGAAAATGTTGCTGTTTTTTCATTTATTTTTTTCTAGTCATGACTGTCTTCAGAGGAACTTTTCTGTTTGTTAAGCCACTTGAGACAGACTTACAAGTCATTATGTACTAAAAAGGTTCAACAAATAATCAAGTATTATGTTCATTCATTGAATTAATAATTAGTTTATTTGATACGACAACTTGCCATTTTGAATCTAATTTATACGGCACTTTGTGACTTGCAGTCTGTCACAAGTAACACACAGTTTGATTTTTTTTACTGCATCTTAGAAAAAATCCAATGCTAGTGGAGTTTGCCT
Organism: Pseudomugil tenellus; assembly: GCA_037177515.1. Lineage (NCBI taxonomy): Eukaryota > Metazoa > Chordata > Actinopteri > Atheriniformes > Pseudomugilidae > Pseudomugil > Pseudomugil tenellus. The sequence goes on along the minus strand of JBAMHX010000004.1, from coordinate 9,076,760 downwards.
GAAGTAATAGAAATAAAATTCAGGAAAGGTCTGACATAGAATTTGAGAAATGAATATGAACCTTCATTTGATGTAACCACTGTACGCTGAAGTCTCATTAGAAATGGGGAAGAAACAAGCAGAAAAGAGTGGAAACATCTCTGATGGTGTGAAGAATCCTTCCCAGAGCCCAGATCCCTACATTACAGAGGGATCATCTTCATAGAACAAAAGGTAGCCAAATCCAAATAGGCCCTAAGAAAGTCTGTCATTTTTCACAGGAAACTACTTAATAATGTAAAAAAAAATTATGACATTATAACCGATACTAAAATATAGATATTTAGACATTAACATGTATATTGAAACTTAAATACCACTTTATATCTGCCGGTTAATGGATGGCCTATAACCCTTTTGAACAGGCACTGCAACGGGCAGAAACTCGTGCTAAAATTCTTTGAGGCTGGTCCTGGTAGACAATTTGAAAATAGGTGTGGACTTTAAAAAATGCTTCACCTGAGTTGCAAATTGACAAAGCGACTCCAAAACAGACACATTATCTATGAAAGTGGACAAAGCTATTACTCTGAAATATATATTAATATTATTATATATGTTATTAAGAGGTGAGCAAGTTTCCATTCAAACAGAAATAATATAGTTCCACTCTACAGCATAACAAAAATCATGTTAGCTTTGTAGTTGGCTGTCTTTGCTCTTTTCTCTGCAATTTAGCATTATCTCAAAATTAGCAGTGATTTTTCTTTTATTCTTAATTTTGACTTAAAACCTTTGAATTCACATATAAAGTCAAAGGTCATGTTTAGCATCTGTATTTAGCCATGCTGCTAGCATCCATAGTTACAGTAATGTAGCCGCGTTACCAGGTCTACACAACGTTTTCATATATGACAATCACGTTGAATAACTTATGCAAACCGGCTGAGACTAAGCATTTTAATGGACATCAAAATTTATACAGGATTTATACAAGAAGTATAAATTGAAAACACTGTTTTAATAGCATCTTGATCATCTTAAATTGTTTTTTTTTTTTTTTCGTTTTACTTGATCTGTAGAAAACTGAACTTTAATTAAAAACTAAGTATTGGTTAAAGTTTCGTTTCAGTTTGCTTTTTAACATTAGAGCAGTTTGAAAAGATTAAAGTTGCACACAAACAGAACTTTGAAATGTTTTTATTTCACAATATTAATGTATTTTTTATATAAATATTATTAATTATTATATAAATTATTAAGTCATTTTTTGGTGCTCTAACTTGGATTTATTTGAATAATCTGCTTTTCCCTCAAGTTAATATTAACTATTTGAATGCCATCCTTAGTATCGATAATAAATCTGATATTTTGCATCATGACACACCTACTACTTAAATAAACTACACAAAGGTTTGTCCAGAAGAGGTTAACATAGGTAGTCAAGCAAAATGTTGACTTTTAAGGTCAAAGCAACTGCACTGTTTTGGCCTCTAATACTGTATTACAATTTCTGTTTGCACCACTATGAATAAATCACAACACATTTCTTTCGTGCTTCTCACTATGTAAGAAACCTTTTACACAAATCTGTAAATGACTTGGGTCTATTGAGGGATGCGCTGAACCTTTAAAGTGTCTTTAACATCTGCAGCAACACGTATCAGATCAGTCATCTGCTCTCAAAAAAGACTTTCCCCCAGATCTGTTTTTTTTAGATCCCCTGAGGTGAAAATTGAAGAAACCCCTCCTTCTATCATTTCTACATCCTCCTTTGATCACCACATCTCACGTGTATAATGTGGATTATCTTGTGTTTTACTTTGTTCTACTGTGTCTTTCATCTTTCCGGTCACACTCCAGTGCATACTGCCCAGTACATCTGCACTGGCTTAAAAATAATCTTGTTTTTATAATAAAGGCCGATGCATCATTAGTTTCAGTCTGTCAACGCCTACACTATTTTCAGCTCACCAGTATATCTGTCTGTTTTGCTTCTATATCTCTTTGCTCTCTCAATTTGTCTCTTTTATTGACAACCAAAGTTACAAATATTCTTCCTTCTACATCTACCGTCTTTCCAGTATGCTCTGTTCTTCCCTGCATCTCCTTCAGTTCATCGGTTTCCCTCCTTCTCCCCTCCAGACTAAACATCATGTCTGCTTTCAGACAGAGGAATTGCATGTACGTGTGTCTGTGTGCGCACGTCTGCATCTGCATTCTTATCTCGCCTTTCTGTTACAAGTCCAGGCAATGATCTGTATTACTGTTAACAATACAAGGAAAGATTTCCCAGGGACATACTTTGATGCATTTGTGTTGCAGGTTCTGGAAGTTTTACATCCCATTCATTTTTCAGATTGAAAATGCAACATGAGTCACTGCTGAACCTCTACGACGGCTTGGATGAGCATGAAACAAAACGCCTGGGTCTTGTCAGAATTTTAAGATCTGATGTTGCAGAGCTTAAAATGACAAGTGAGCAGCAGGAGAGAGTGCAAGATTAAGATGTTGACAAAACTAAAAACACAATCTACAGCTTAAAGCAAGGGTGGGCAGGACTCTGGGAAAGGATAAAAACAGAAACGCCAGAAAACATGGGCATTTGCATGCGCATCATATGTGCTAAACAGAGATTACCATCAAATGAAGACAAATCCCACTCCTCCAGATGGTAGTCACCATTCAGCCACCACATCCCACTCCTTGCAGAGACTTTGTTGAGCTTTATTCCACTCACTCATCGCGTCTGAAAGGACCTGTAATTGGTCAAAGTCTCTTGCCAGAGCAAGATTTTCTAAAGCTTGAAAACAGAAAGGAGGAAGTGCAGAAATCTAGTTTCCTCTCAGGCTATTCAGATGTGCTTAAAGGGTTATTATGGCCGAAGAGTGAGAAAATGACATCCTATCTTAGCTATATGTCAATTCACTTTTACATTCCGTATGAGTTTAATATGATTTTGTGGTGCCACAGCGGTTAACTGCACTGACAGCGTTTGCATGTAACATAAATCTATTCTGACATTTTTATGTGTCTCTCCACATGCTCCCATTCTGAAATGGGAATACATACTAATAATATTATTTAACCAGTCTGTCAACACTCAATAAACCTCCACTGGGGACTAATGTCATTTCAAAAAGGCTGTATGAGAAATAAATGACTGATGAAACCAGCATGAAACCCTCTTACACATGATTTGGTAAATGCATTACTCACTGGGATCTCAAATATCTGCTATCCAATTTCAAACTTGAAAGTCATAAAACTTGTCAAAATATTACCTCAACCTTCAAAGGAAAAATGTTTGCATGCTCTCCCCACATTCTCTCTAGGTGCTCACACACAGTTCGCATTGCATGCTGGGTAAATTCATGGTTCTAAATTGATGTAAATTGATGTGGGTGGTGGCACATGACAGGACCAAATTAAGCTGAAACATCACATATATATATATA
>JBAMHX010000004.1:9021530-9031834 GCA_037177515.1 Pseudomugil tenellus | reverse complement strand
CCATATCACCATTTTTAAGTTTGAAAAGCCATATACAAGTAAAAAATGACTTTATTTACGTGTCTTCATATTTATTTCTTCCGGTTTTTACTGAAGTAAATGTCCATAGTAAGAGCAACAACACAGAACATCGCACTCATGAAATCTCATTGGATCAGCTGATTGTGAGGCGAGGCCAGTCCTTCAAACTGACTATTGATTTGAGACAACCTATTAACCTGGACCTTCATCCCTTCACCTTCACGGCAGTCACAGGTCAGTAACTTTTTAACATTTGTTTGAAATCCTTTAATTTAATGCAAGATTTTTTCCTGCTGACATTAAGCAAAATGCACTTAATGTAGCGAAAATGTATAATTTATTTAGGAATGTTTAGTAATGTTGCCACAGCTACATATCATATGACATGAGATATCGTATTAATGGAAAGTATTGCTACTGACCTCTAGTTGCTTCTCCCTGCAGGAAAATTTCCATCTGAAAACCAGGGAACAAAGTGCCGCTTTGGTATCTCTGACACTGTGCATCGTTCACCATCTGCTAAAGCGCTGTGGCGGGCAGAGCTGCGGAAGGGTTCTTCCCCACAAACAGGCACCCTAGATCTAAACATCACACCACCAGCTGACACCCCCATAGGGGAGTACAAGCTCTCTGTGCAGCACAAGGGTGAAGAAAAGGTGCTGACAGACCTGGTGGTGCTTTTCAACCCCTGGTGTCCTGGTAGGTTTCTCATATTTTCCTCTCTGCGCGTTTCCATCGCCACTGATAAATCTTTCACAGCTGGAATATTCATATTTAAAAGCTTCAATACTTTTCATTATATGGATTATTTACATATTATGAAACTAATTTCTCTGTAGATGATTTGGTGTTTCTGTCTGATGAGGCGCAAAAACAAGAATACGTGATGAACGAACGTGGTGTAATCTACACTGGCAGTGAACACTACACCTTTCCATTGGACTGGGACTATGCCCAGGTACAGATGATCCAGTTAAGCAGAAACCACACGAATTATTACATTTAAAACCTTATTTGGTTCTCTTTTTACTGCAATATTACTTAGATATAATTAAATACATAGATGTAATAAACAGAATATATTGTTATTTGACTGATATATCTTTGTTTTGTTTTTGCTTTTTGATTTTTTGTCATATCATTTTTATCTCCTTTTAATTCTGGCCATTGAATTACACTTAAAATAAGTGTTGATAAGATAAAAAAAAAAAAAACATCAAATTTAATTTACTTTAAATATTAAAGCGATTCTAGATAACAATAAATAACAAATAGTTTAAAAAAAATCACTGAATTAATTCAACACTAACAGAAAAACCAGAAAGCATCACAATCAGAGAGAAGAATCTGCTGTTTAAATTTCTCCACATTGCCATGAATAAAACAAAGCTTAGGGAGCAGCATCTCTCTTTCTGTCCAGTTTGAAGACGACATGGTGAAAATTTGTTTGAAGATGCTGGAGCTCAACATCCACCGGGCAGACCGAACTAATGGTACTTCTGATCATTCCAACCCCATCCATGTCAGCCGCATCATCAGCGCCATGGTAGGACAACATCTTTATGTCTCATTAAACCTTAAACCTATTCATGAGCTGGGAAAACATCATTTTTTCTGCTTTTCAATCACATGAAACCAGTATAATGAAGTGCTTCAGAGCCTGGTGTTCATTGCCTTCCTGTGTGAGCTAATAGAAAGAAAGAAAAAAAGTGTTTTGTTTATTTTCCTTCCAGATCAACAGCGCAGATGACAGTGGCGTCTTGCAAGGCAATTGGGGACAGGATTTTTCAGGCGGGTTCTCGCCCACTTACTGGAGTGGGAGCCACGCCATCCTGAGGAGGTGGATGGACTCCAATTTCCGCCCAGTCAAATATGGCCAGTGTTGGGTGTTTGCTGGTGTAATGTGTTCAGGTAACGACTCCAACATTTAGTCTTAAAATCTATCCATCAATTTTCTTAATCGCTTCATCCAATTCAGGGTCGCAGGTAGCTGGAGCCTCTCCCAGCAGTCACTGGGCGAGAGGCGAGGTACAACCTGGAGAGGTCGCAGTCACTCTTAACATCATTTTAGCTTTTAAAAATGGGATTTTGTTGTTAAAACGTGGTTATTTACAGGCTTTTTTGGGAACTAAAGATAAAGAACTAAAAATTTGATTTAGAACCAAGTTTAACAGGATCAAAATATCAACCAGTTTAAAAACCACAAAACTGAGCAAACAAAAAAATGTCTGTACCTGTTCCTTAATGTATTTCACACAAATAGCAGAGTAAAGAGATTGCTACATAAAGGGAGCTTCAATGAAGTGCTTTTGTTTCCAGTGATGCGTCTGCTGGGCATCCCCTGCAGAGTGATCACCAACTTCCAGTCTGGGCACGACACCAATGGGAATCTGACCATTGACACGTACTACACCATCTATGGGAAAGAAGAAAGAGACAGCATCTGGTGAGACACAAAGACTTTCAAGAATAGAGTGAAGAAGAACTTCTCCAAACTCTCCTCCAGTCTTTCTGTACATGAGACTATGATGGAAATCTCACCTTCAACATGGGACCAATCTGTTTCCGGTTTACACATCTGTCACGTTGTTTCGTCACTGATGATAGCAAAGGCTTTTTATCATTAATCTGATAGGGAATAAAAGGTGGATATTTGATTTAATGAAAATTTTATAGATATTTTTCATGTTATTCATGTCTATGCATGTCTGACACGACAGAAAAAAGAAAGTAAATCATTCTGACTTTGACAACAAAGCAAAGTTTATCTTGGGTGTGTATGTGTGTGTGTGTGGGTGTGTGTCTCTGCTTCACTTGGTGTGTACTTCATCCCACAGTCATTCAATCAGATCAATTACTGATTAAATGCTGATATTATTAATAAGCTGTTTTCCTATTAGCATGTATAACGTATAACCTGAATGTTGTGTTTTGCTAATAGGAACTTCCACGTCTGGGTGGAGTGCTGGATGAGGCGACCAGACCTGGCAAAAGATGGCAGATACGATGGCTGGCAGGTTCTGGATCCTACACCGCAGGAGATGAGTGATGGTACGAGTTTTTCCTGTCCCGTGCTCATAAATATTTAACCGACATTTCCTTTTCTTGTTTCCTTCTCTAGTTAATCATGTTGATGTGATGAGGAATAATTTCCTTTTATTTACGAGGAGTGTTACTTTATAAACGTTAGAGTTTTAAAGTGTTATTTCTCATTCAAAGTTGATCTGAAATTGATGTAAACTGATTCTAATTAAAGCCGAGTTGTTGGCATTTTAATGCATCATTCAACATAGTGAATTAAAATTGATATCTTAACCCTATAATGCCATTTGTGTCATACTTGATACATAAAGTTTTTGAGACCTTTTGCATCACTTTATGGTAAAAACCTTATTTAAAACCCCATTGCATAGAATCTGATACCTGTATCAGCCTCCTGGGTGATGCTAGCAGCCAGAAAACTATGCTACAATCATTTTGACAGTAATCAATGTTAAATATCTTTTTTTTTATTTAAAGAGACAAATATTAGATCATTTTAAAATTTTAAAAGTTAGACTTTTCTCTCCTTTGTCTTTACTTGTGTTGGACGTTAAAGTGTTCATATTTCTGTAGGACCACATAGGACCCTTCTTAACCCTGTCTTACCAGCCCTGTTCAAGGCACGTCTCGCTCCTGCATTGTCGTTGAACAAAAAAAATGTTCACAAACTAATTACTCTCAATAACCTTTAAAGTAAAACACATCATGTAAAAGCGTAAAGCACTTAGCCGTAGCACACAGCTAAATGAAAATATTCTTTTTCATTTCTTTTATGTAAGTATATTTTGTACCAACACAGCTCTGGGAATGATTTACTTTAGTGTGACTGTTATTAAGCCCTCCATACTTTCAACTGACAAAACTGGCAAAAATAAAAAAAGTGTTTTTTTGGACACAATTCAACCATTTTTTGACAAAATATAACATCATAAATTTAAGCAAAAGCTTTGAAAGGTGTTGAAGCTGAATTGCAACGTGCTTCCTGTCCCCTGCAGGTATATACTGGTGTGGTCCAGCCTCGGTCTCAGCCATCCTGAATGGGAAGACTCATCTCAAATATGACATCCCATTTGTATTTGCGGAAGTCAATGCTGACTGCAATTCCTGGCTGGTCAGTCTGCAGAGCTATAGCATCAGCCGTGTCACTTTCAGTATACACTACCACCCTCACTGATTGTCTTGTCTGCTTTTGTTTTGTGCGCATCTGCATCCTGTCAGGTCAGAGAGGACAATTCAATGGTGAAATTACTTTCTGACACCAAAAGAGTGGGACAGAAAATCTCCACTAAGTCTGTCGGCTCCAAAATCAGGATGGACATTACCGACACGTACAAGCACAGAGAAGGTAGCGTCCCTTATAGATCCCACACAGAGTTTACCGCGTGGCTACGTCTCATCACGTCTTTGTACATCCTTACAGGAACAGAGGCGGAGAGGTTGGTCTTCAAATATGCCCTTGAATGTTTAGAGAAGGAAAAGAACGAAGAAGGGGAAGTTGCTCCTCCGCAGCTGGTCATTCGGTTTACAGAGGTAGGGGACAGAAGCTGTTTGCTTTTATCTGTCTTTTTTCTGAGTTACACAAAGCCTGTTTTAAAATCTCAGGATGCTTGGAACAAATAGTTTCGGAAAGCTCTTTCTTGATTATTATTTCTTCCATATTTGTTCCCAATAAGTCCCAGTTTGTGTTTTATGTGTTGAGAGATGCAAAACCAGCAGAATTAAACTTCTGCAATAGATACAACTGTACATCTTCTTTCATATCTCACCCGAATAGGTCCCTCTCTCACTGAGTCTCTTTCCTGCAGCGGCATTTTAAGGACTCTGAAATATTTTATTTGTTGCCAGAGAGATGAATGATGAATTTAGAAAATGTAATAGATCCCACATTCAGTTTTCCCTTGAACTTTTCAGCAGGTTTATTCATATAAATTCAGTTTCTTTTGAGGTATGTCAGGTCAGATAGGGAGCAATGTTCAGAGGGGTGTTTGGAGAAAGAGCTTCCAAGGATGCTCTATTTAAAAGTCATGGCGACGGTTTATAGTTGATGGGGTTTGTTATCAAGGCAAAAAGTTGAAACAGAAGATTTCCAATCCATGACAGAGTCCTTATTAAAGCTGACATGTCCTGATATCTTTTAGCTCCAATTTTCTCTAAACGCTTTACAAGAAAGATGATCAACCTGAGAGAGTGTAGTGAGAGAAGTACTGTGAAGAAAAGGGACTGAGACTTCTCCAACATTTGATGAGGCAAACCTTTTTGTGCACATTTTTAGGCCTAGAAATAAAGAAAACTATACAACTAGATGAAAATGACATAAAATTGAATGTATATATGCCATATTATTTCTAGTGAATGTTACAAAAAGCAACCAAATGGCTGTTATCCACTTTATGGGAATAGCTCCGTGTGAATAATGGTTTCATCATGACCGTCGCCAGATTTCCTTCGTGTGAGCACGATAACTCGAACAGTTTTCCCAATTGGATTTTCATCCTCAGTGTAGCTGTTTAGGCCCCCAAGGGGGACAATCAAATTTCATCATTGTGGGATTTATTGTTTCCCCACCAGGTGGCGCTTTATGAACTAAAAAGCTGATTTTTGGCTGTATCTCTAGAACTATTTGTCTCATTGACCTTAAATCAAGTGCAAATAAAAGGTTATGACCTCAGGATGGATCCTGTCCTGACGTCATACCGAGCTTGTTCAAAGTTTTAACACCAGGTAGAGCTTTGTGACTGAACATGTGCGGCTTTATATTATTGTTTTGTGTTTATTCGAGGATTGGGGGCGTTCGGGGATATACCCCTAGCCGTTGCTTCTGACAGCATAGGTATTGTTTTATTCTTCTTTTTCTGTAACCTGTTGTGACCTGGCGACCTGTTCAGGGTGCACTCTGGCTCCCGCTAATTGCTGGGATAGGCTCCATATTCCCAGAAACCCTGAATTGGATTCAACTGAATTAAAATGAATGAATGAATGTTTCTGTGGCAGGAATCCAAACCTGCAAATGGCAAGGATGTAAGAATGAAGCTGGTCCTGAACAGCGAAAGCAGCGTTCCCAGGAAACTCTCCGTCAACATCAGTGTCCAGGCAATAACTTACAACAGCACACCAGCCGGTAACATCCAGAATGAGGTGACGGAGCAGACGCTGCTGCCAGGAAAAGGTGTTTCTTCTTCAGGATTCCTCTTTCCGGACAGAAAAGATGAACATCATGTTTGGATGGTGAAGAGAACTGGCTTTAATCTCAGTCCTTTCTTTTCTCTCCTCCAGATCTGTCCATCCCCATCATTGTCCCGTTTTCAGTCTATCATAAACACATGGTGGAGAGTAGGAGCATGAATATTACAGCCATGGTGACGGACAAAGAAAACCCGGACAACATTTACCTGGCTGAGAACCACGTCATGCTGAAGGATCCTCCGATCTCCGTCTCTGTCAGTTACTTTGCAGTGTGTTTATATGTCACATGCAGATGTTGTTTCAAATCTGTCGTGTGTTATGTTTATAGTAGTATGTCTTGAATAGTGGAGTATTTTATGATACCTAAAGTCTGTGTTCCTGTTTTTTTTCTGCAAATTGTATCGAGAATAGATAAGTGGATGTTTGTTTACAGTCTATGTGTACAAGTGTAGTTGTCTTTTCCTCATGATGGGAACAAGAACATGACCTAATTCTAGTTTTTTTGGGGACTTCTTGTGAATATAGGAAAGGTAACTTTATTTTCAAAGTCATTTTTAAAGGTTTATGCTTGAATATAGTGCTAGAATGAAGTAAAATTTGGGTAAGTTAGTAGTTCTAGTGGTTATGTTTAGGGTAGGGGACTGGAGAATGCACAGGGTTGATGAAGAGTATGAACATGTGGGATGAATGTGTGTGTTTGTTCCAGGTTAACGGCCAGTGCAGAGTGAACCATGATGTTTGGTTCGAAGTGCTTTTCATGAACCCGCTGAAGGAGACGCTGTTGGATTGCACTCTGACCATCTCTGGAAGTGGCATTTTAAAAGATGACATTACTTACAGGTGAGTAAATGTTGGAGGAAATGGTGAAGTCATATATGATTTCTACTTTTTTAAATGCTTTTTTAAATTTTCTTGTAAATGCAAATAGAAGTAATCAGAACCATTACTTGGATTTTTATGTTTTCCATTGAAGTAAACGTCTTCAGGGACTCTTAAATGCAGATCTTCATTTCATAAATGATTTTTTTTTAAATATTTCAGAACTGACTTAATAAACTGACTAAAATTTGCACCACTTTGGCTGAAATCAGGACCGTCCCGGGTCCTTGATGGCCACAATCCTGCAGGTTTTTCATGCATCCCTGCTCCAACACACCTGACTCCAACGAATGACTCATTGTGCAGAATGTTATAGGCTTTTGGATCCATTTCATTTGAGTCAGGTGTGTTGAATCAGGGAAACATTGCAAGCTGCGGACGAGGGCAAAGTGTTGGAAAGACCAAGTAATGGAAACGTAGACTTTAATCTACAAACTAAGCTTTACCAAACTGCTCCTGAATCCCCTTTTGTGTCTCTGACAGACTTCCAGATCTACCTCAGAACAGAAGGGTTCGCGTCCAGGTCCTCATCACCCCCTACAAAAGTGGAGAGAGGACCTTAATGGCTGACTTTGACTGCTCCTTCTTCAAAGACATAAAGAACAGCCTCACAGTCAATGTTCTACCTTAAAGTCTCTTTTTAAAAAAGATGCTTGATGCACAAATGTTTTACATATGTTTTATGCCACCATTTGTACTGTTATGAGCATAAGCTGCTCTTTCATTTGAAGTTTACAAAATAAGGACAAAAGCAGCTTGTTACATATAAATGTACCTTATTGTAGCTTACATCCCAGAACTGTGAGCAGTTGTGAAGAACGTGCTGTCCTCTGGCAGTACTTAAAATAATGCTACAGCTTCTTCTGTTCTTATTAACATGTTTTGTGGAAGTTGCCAAGCATTTATTGCATTTATTTAAGAAAAATTGTGTCGGGAGTGATAATCAAGGAAACGTCGTTTATTTTGAATTTTTGGAAAAAAAACTAATTTTAAAATATTTTTTAAATTAAAATTTTGAAATAAAGAAAGACATTGTTGTTATTAACAAAAAGAAATAAAAACTTAATGACAAATATAGTATGAACTTCGGATATAAAGCTGTAATATCGCGAGATTTGCCTGCTGAGACTGTCAACTTTCTGTGCTTTAAAATAGAAACTGACTCCTGGTGCTCTTTTTGGTTTGGTGATGCATTTGTGCCTTTTTAAAAAAAATCGTAAAAACAACCTCTCTTCACAAAGGGAAAAAAAAACCACTTAATTAATTAATTTAAACACTGTATTTAATGATTACGCTGTGGTGTTCAGTTTTATTAGGCAATTACAGGAAATGTAATATTTCTAGTTAGTTAATAACTGTTTATTTTCAGATTTTTAATTTTATTTGGTAAATTTCAATTGAAGATATTTTACTTTCTGCTAGTCTGCATCAATCAAGTTGGTTTCCAGAAATTATTTTAAAAGATTAAGGTGGAAATATAAAACACAACTAATTTTCATACTAGACTAGCTCTAAACTATATAATAATATGTTATGCAATTAGAAAATTATAACCAGTGGACTTCCTACAACAAAACCATTCCATAAATATACATAGTGATGCCCAAGTTTAATAAACCTTATGAGGTCATATTTGATTATACAGATTTGGGCCTAATCCGGACCACCTTTGGCCCTGATGGCTCAGTTACTTCCCTGACAAGGGTTTTGTAAACTAGAACTTGAGGACATGATCTCAGGCATGGTTAAACCATGTAGTGTGCTCTTACAAGGATCACAGGAAAAGTTGAAAGGACCACAAACAATGTAGAGCGGGGCCATGCCAGGTCAATATGCAGGTGAAAGAGTTACACTTATCCCAAGCCAGCTGCATGTTTACATTTTTTCTCCCATAATACAGTTCCCATTTATTGGTACATGTTTTTGTAAATATGTATTTTAACTTATAGAGAACTTTTAATAATGCTTAAAAACACAAAACATTGAGGTAATTTTATTGTTTTTTCTTTAAGTGATGAAAGGTAAATTTGTTTCACCACTAAACTTAACTACATAATAACAGTTCTGTAATATTAGGCTTTTCCTTGTGCTAATAGCATTCTTATAAGTCATATGATATGCAATTACTAATTAAAGTCTCTCTTTTATTTTTGTGGAGGGAATTTGTTATTTCCATCTCTTTTGATGAGAAAAAAATGTATAAAGTCACTGGAAAAAAAGCCAAGGCGTGGTGTACTATTCATAAATCCTACAGTTTAAAAGTACATGAACGTAGCATCTAAACGAAGCGAAACCGATATGTACAGTATCCCTCCGCTCCTATCCATGGTCCTAAACGCGAAGTGAGAAGAAGTTGCTAGATCCTACCGGCATGCTCGTCTTTATATAAGACCCTCTCAGGGCAGAGGATAGCCGAGTAGCTCTTTTTTCCCAGCTTGGGGGAATGGTAGTATTACCTGCCGTCACAGGTACGGATATTTGCAGGTGTCGATAGTCGCTCAGTTTGAACGACAGTGTTTTGAAGAAGACTCCCTCGCTGAGTTGTCATCTGACCAAACAGCCGGTAAGAAACGCTAACATTAGCATCAGCTAGCTAGCGCACCGTCCGTGTACCATTAGGATTAGCATAATTGAGCGAGCTAGCTAACGTAGCATGAAAAGAAGTAAAGTTCGTTTCGGGAATATCGTACTAAAGAAGTATTATACAAATATAATGACAGTAAGCTTATTTGAACAATAAGCTTCAGCTGCTAATAACAGTAAGATACATGATTAAAACATCACCGGTTTAGCGGATGAATAAGTTTGCTAAACTGGTGTTTGTTAGCATTTACTAAACTAACTAATCACCTGTTAGTATTATGTAAAAAAGCAAAGTTTATATTATTTTCCTACAATTGTGGGTCAATTTAATAACAACCAATTCAGTCTGGCATATGTAATAAAACCCTATTTTTTTCTATAAACCACTTATCATTCCAACAGCAACACAAACGTCTTTATATTAGAAACAATTAATACATACAAGAAAAGAAAGAAAAAGAAGAATATCATTGCTTGTGAAACTGAAACTGTTAAATACGCTTAACCATTTACAGTGTACATTATAAATACTGTACAATATAAAACTAGTACAAAATACTTTGTACTTTGTATGGAGTCCATCTAATCTCCAAGAT
>JBAMHX010000004.1:8920759-8931990 GCA_037177515.1 Pseudomugil tenellus | reverse complement strand
TATATACTGTATATATGTGTTAAAGATGGCGAGCCTGTCAAAGAAGAATGAGTCTGGGATTGGATTGAAGGAGATTAAAGGTTTATTAAAAATGAGAAGAACAAAGGGTAAAATACAAAGTTGCAACAATGGAGAAGGTTGGAGATCTGTTCACTTTATTTCAGAAGAGAAGCAGCGCACAGATTGTTGCATATCAGTAAACTAGTAAATAAACCTTTATACTCACTGCAGTTTATAAATGGCTGATGTTCTGCTGTTCCTTTAAAAATGTCTGGAAAGAACAGGAGTAATAAAGTCCCTCATGTTTACTCTGGCATCAGGAATGCCCTCATTCATAAAAATGGTTACATCTGTGTCTAGACACATGATTGTATACAGCCATATGCGATGAGACAAATATACAGGTGAGGTGATGGCCCACACTTACATGCAGATACAACAGCAGTGTGTAAGATAATCAGAGCAGAGCGGTAGGCCATGGTTTGTGGCTCTCAAGCTAATTAAATGCCAATATTTTGGCTAATTGTGGCTGACTGCAACTAAATAGAGGCCTGATTGTAGGGTAATTCACCATCCTCCTACTTTTTTTTCAGTATCTGTCAGTCTTTTTAAAAAGCCATCTTGCGGGTTAACTTAGTCTTACTCTTAAGATTGGCTCTTAATTGCTTCACATATTATCTTTTACCTCAATATTCCCCACGTGCTCTCCGGAGGCCTGCTCACACCTGACGCTGACTTCTGTCTTTGGTTATTAAGTATCCATCTGGAAGCTCGGGATGCAGTGATGTGAGCGGCACAGGGCCTCATGCTTCTCGAAGTGTGCAGATGCAGGTGTCCTGGGGCATTGACTAAATAAATGATGGAGAAAGCCACTGTGGATTCATTCACCGCTTTATGAGCTGCTGTTTTAAAAATGCAATTTCAAGCGTTGTTACTTTGAGTTACCGGAATTATGAGGCTTTTTTGGATGAATAAAGAATGTGCTGTCCCAGGGGCTTTGTTCCTTGGGGAATCCGTTATTGTCAAGTTTTAGATTTCTTACTAGACACCTCAAAAGAAAAGTGAAGCTGTGTTACAATTCAAAAATTAGGCCTACACTAACATTTTCTTATGAGTCTTTAATTTGCTCTTGAGTTATACTCGCTTGTAGAAACTGCCCTCTATAGGTTGAAAGGATGTGCCGGCTGCCCCTTGTTTGCATTGATAAATGCCCCAAATAATGTCAGTGGAAGGTCAAAATTAAGGGGTGTGTGTAAAGAGAAGCAGACGAGGAGACTTAAAGCACATACGGTGCGATGGCTAAAGGGGAGGAAGTGCACCACTGAATGCATTTTAATCTTTTTTTATAGAGCCTGTCAAGCATCTTTTTAAGATGTTTTACCAAATGATGTTGGCTAATTTTAAATGAAACACAAAAACAGCTGCTAAAAAAAATCGTTGTACTCCGATGGCTACAACAAATACAGAGCAAACATATTCCAGGCGTGGCCATATCCGGTCCTCGAGATCTACCATCCTGCAACTTTCTCCAACACAGCTTAATTCATTCCCTCTTCTGCATGTTATCCAGCTCTGCAGATGCCTGGGAACAAGCCGTTCATTTGAATCAGGTCTGTTGGACAGGAGTTGCATCTAAAAGTTGCAGGGCGGTAGATCTGGAGGACTGAACTTGGGCACACTCATGTTGCAGTCATGTTACTCTGTAAGTAACGACGGCATTTGAGTGATAACACCCTGTCCAATGCCACTCAAACTAAGAAATTCAGAAGATATTCATATACATTGAAGTACTATTAACAGTTTTACTGTTGTTGTGTATGTCAGTCAAATAAAAACAAAATCAACCAGAAGGGAAAACTGATATTTTAAAACAATGAATAAGTATATTTTTGCTTTTGTTCTGTGGCCCCGACGTGTGAAAATAAAGAGATTTAAAACCTAACATCTCTTTACACCAATCAGATGATATCTCACACACAGCCTTCTGTATGTGTCATCAAGCAGCTCAGGTGTCAGATTTCATGGTGACAGACAGACTGTTGAAGTGAACAATCTGCAATACAGAGTAAATTGAAAACACATCAAGCTGAATGTTCACTCAGCCGCTTAACAATCCATCTATTTCAATTGATTTGAGTCATTCAGAGGACAATCTGAGGAAAAATTACCCCTGAAAATGACAGGGTTTATAGAATTGTTGTGAATTCCTGAGTGTTAAGTGTCTGTTTTTTTTTTGTTTTTTTTTTAAGTAATCTGGTGTCCTCCAGACTTTCTCATGTTCCGCTTGGGGTTGTGATTTTGCACACTTCCTTGTCAAGTGTACACTTGTTGCACTCAGTTGTGTTTTCATATGAAAGTGGAGTGTGATAACATGGTGAGAAGTATTCTAATTCAGTACGGTGAAGCATCCAAGCTCGAGCTGTTCATCCTGAGCTGTTTGAATCGGTGGACTATTTCCTAATTACTTGTTATAACAAATCGCTAATCAGCCAATCACATGGCAGCATCTCGGTTCATTTTGGCATTTAGACTAGTCAAAATGCAGATTAAAGTGACTTTAGACGTGGCACGGTAGGTGGTGTCAGCTGTACTTGAGTCACAGTCCTCCCAGTCTTAGTAGTTTCCCTGCTGCAACACACCTGAATCAAATCAATGGGTAATTAGGAGACTTTTGATTAGTTTGATGGCAAGATCTGAACAAGTCTGCTAATTAAGTCTGATGTGTGTCAGGTGTGTTGCAGCAGGGAAGCTGCCAACACTGCAGTGCTGCAGCTCACAAGGAACCGAGTATTTCACTGGGATATTCATATGCTAGCATCATTATGGTACCCACGTTGATGTCAGAAGTCGGAGAAGAATGGGCAGACTGGTTGGAGATGACAGAAAGGCAACAGGGACTTAAATAACCACAAGCACAATACCACGTCTGAATGTAGAACATGTTGAACTTCCTGGAGCAATTTTTTTGCACATGTACTATACTTCTGAAATATTCTGAAAATGTTCTGCAGTGTTGGCAGCAGAAAAAAACTCCTTGCACTTTTCCAAGCAGACCCACAGTAAAAGAAAAAGATTAGCTAGTAAAACTAATGTGCAGAGCTAATCTTTCAAAGCATTTACAGCTTCAGTTTCTTTTCTGCCTACATATAAATGACTTTCTTCAGGTTTTTTAACACATGTGGTATTAGTGAGAACACAAAAACATGCAGCCATCAAGGAAGCCACTATTCTCAATGTACCTTACAGGAGACAATGAGATCCTAATAGCTTTGTATTTCATGCTGTGTCTCATGCATAAATTCCCCCACTGTGAATCAAATGTGTTAAAAAGTTTGGACCGTATTGTCCAAATGTCACAAGGCAAGAGAATCCAATTTTTCAGAAAGTAATGACAAAGGGTGATGTTTTTCATGTAGAGTTGACTGCATAGTTGTTGTGCACATGTGTTAGAAAAAAAAGTTAGAGATAATCTCACTGTGATTACACAGAAAGATAAGGCAAGTTTTTTTGCATTGCAACTCTCATGTACACAAACATTAAAAGTACTTTACATAAAAATATCAAAAGCATTACAGATGTTGAAAAAATAAGAAAAATCATAAAATTTAAAGTAACATAATAGGGATATAAAATATACAACATAGCTTCCAGCAATAATGTGTAATAATGTTTTTCTATTTTTTTATTATTATTGAATAAAGAAAACTATGTGTCTACTGTATATGTTGATGTCCAGTTGCTGGTTTGTAATGGAGTGCTGTAAAGCATAACTATCACATGAAGCCCCAGGCTGGTGAAGTTTCTCAGCCCCAGAACACAGCAGGGCATGAAATGGCTCTATATGAAATGACAGTGTATCGTTGCAATGAATAATACACACAGTTTGAAGGTTGGAAACATGTACTGTTGCTTTAAGACAAAAACTTGAGCTTCTTATTGGCTTTATGTGGTCTTTTTAGCATTTTGGGCAAATATACTGTACACATATGACTGATGATAGATATTAGGGTATGACAGAAGATCCTAAGTGGCTGAAAGGAAAACAGCTGGACTTTTTTTGTTTCATCTCTCATTAGAAAGGCTACTTCAATTCTAGCAGACTGGTTCCGCTGGAGGAGTTTCCAAACCAAGACTATCATTTCTATGCTTCACTGGCTGAAGTGCACACATTCATCACATAACCTGGTGTTAAGAGATTTGCCCCTTTCATGTATTTCTGTAGAAATCAGACTGGGAGGCAAGGAGACAAGGGTGACAGTGGTAAAAGAAGAAGTGGGAGGATAGGAGTGAAAATTAAAAACAGAAAATGGCTCAGTACTTTAATTCTCTTTCCTTCTTTCCTTTCTATAACTTTTCTTTTTACCTCTATTGTCCCATAACTGTGTCTTTTGTCCTTATACCTGCTGTCAAGGTAATGCAGATGGAAGATGAATAAAACATAAAACACATTCCCGTGGTCGAATCAACCAAACAACATCATTGCATTACATGGAAAAATGAAAGTATTCAGATAAAACTAATGTTGTTTTCCACTCACAGGAGTGCTGCGAATATGGCTTAATGATGTAAAGGGCCAAAAAAAATTAAGGCATAGAAATGCATGAAGCTGATGTCAGCGTTATGAGCTTTAATACAGAAGAGAATAATGGGGAGAACAAGAGGAGGAGAAAAGTCTCCCGCGTGCTTCTGAGCAAGAGAGGCGACCCAGAAAAGTCAGGATTAAAAAATGGACTGCCATGAAAGGAGGTCTATTCTATAGGGAAGAGGGGGAGCTGAGAGCTGCAGGTGTTCATTTGTTATTACAGAGCGCATGTATAGCAGCACAGTTTTTCCACTGTGTAGTAGTTAAACCAGGAATGGTGGTTGTGATGTTAATGTACACCAGTACGAGCTACAGTGCAAGGCTAACATGATGGGCCACAGTTGTTTGATTTAGATTTCTCATCACCTTGTAAGAACACAAAGGACAATCATTCCTTTATTTGCTTTTAGCTAATTGAGGAAGTTCCCTGATTGTTCAGAGTGCATTGCAAGAACTTGTGTAGATGCTATCACATAATCCAACACTCGGGTGGAAAAGAACTTGCTATCAGTATAGTTGTTTTTTTTACAAGACCTGAACAACCTAAAAGTGGTACAATTAAACTAATGAAGGGTATTTTTAAGATCCATCTCGCCTCCTGTATCTTCTCCGAACACTCTCCAGCTAGTAAAAGTCAGTCTTGTCTTATCTCTCGCTACTTTCTTGCTTTAGTTTCCTCACTTTCACAATGTCTTCTTGGGAATTCTTTGCTGAATCAGCCATATTGCACGTTCAAAAGGTAATTGTGTTGATATCCTGTTGTTGACGTGTGATGTGGTTCACATAAAACCTACCTGTCACGTGGTGTACATGATTAATGTCAGTATGCCATCAAAACTAGTCCGAGACATAGTTTTTAGGTCAGAAACTTTTGTGGTGTTGCTTAAATGAAATAATATTAATTGAATTAAAACAGTGAGAACATTATTTGTCTGTGTTGGATAGCCTGTAGGGTGTATGGTGATCGTGCCACTTTTGGGCTAGAAGGTCCAACTGCACCATCGAGCACATGGACGGATGGCTTGTCAAATGAAAATGTTAAGGAAATTTTTGATTACCAAAGATTATGAGTCAGGTTCTGAAGTGAAGGAACATCTTTTAAACCCTAAACATGGTACGTCATATATCTCAAGTGTACAGAGAGAATGTTCTTACTGCAAGTAAGACACAGATAGCATTGTTTATGTCAGAGAAAACATGACAGATAAAGGATGTAGACTGAGGTCTGACTGTCATTAGCATAAGAATGTACAAGATGAAAGGATGTTCATGTCATTCTGCGGGATGGTCCCTGATGCACAAGGAAATAATATATTCTATGATTTCTTAATGACAGAGTAAGCTAAGATATGAAATTTCTGCCACGAAAGTTATGAGCAGCAGTAAGCACATGGAGCACAGACTCTAAAAAGGACCTATGTGTTGTTCGTGCTTGCTCAGGATGGGAGATTGGATTGAAGTCAAGATCTGATGCAATCTTGCTGATTCTCTTATATATGCTACTTTTTATGACTTGGCTGATCTATGTGAAGCGCCTTGAGATGACGTTGTCGTGAAACTTGTGTATTTCTGCCTAACCAGGATCCATCTATGGTTTTAAATTTTATTTGGTTCATTTGCATGTGTAGAAATGTCCATCCCTTCACCATCTGGCCTGTCCATCCCAGGGAACTTAGCTTTGGTAAAAAATTAGATAGTGAAAACCTGTGTATTCACATTGCGTATTTGCATGAAGTACAATTACAAACTGTTTGCAATGGAAATGAACAATGGAGCAGAAGATATGAACATTCAGATATTCTAACTATAAGAGATTTGTAATAACACTTTATACCCTGAATGAGGTTATTCATTGGAATGAATCCTTCCTTCTCGAACAGCTTAGACGTTGCAAAGACATAAAGTCTCTGTGACTGGACCATAAACCTTAGATGTCAACTACACTCGCCACAGCTGATGACATTCACACCCTGAGCTGAGTTTATAGAGAAATATGCTGAATAAGTTATGATGCTGGACAATAGCAGAATATTTAATCGCCCTGCCAGAGCTGACAAGATACATTTTGCTGTTTTGTACATTTTTAACATAATTTCTTTTCTACATTTGCTAAAAAAGGCAAAAAACCTTTTTGGGAAAGTGTCACCGAATCATGAAATCTGATGAAGGTTATTTAAATGCTGAGCAACGGCAAAAGCAAGATAGATTGGAATAATTAAAGAAACACATCTTAACCTCAATTGGCTTTATCACAGCTCCACTGTATACGACAGCTTCTTGTTTCCTCTCTTTCATAACTGGACTAACTGTTTAGTCCGGGTTTGTCCGACTTTTGCCGTTGTGGTTACTGAGGTCAGACACACCTGGATTTATCCAGTAATAAAAGACAGGAAACAAGTAGTTGTCTTAAATTCAGGAAGTAGTGGAGCTGTGCATTAAGCCAATTCTCAAAAATATAACATTAGTGGACATCCAGTTGATTATCTGGTAGAACTTTGGCTTTAGCATGTCCACATGACACAACAGTCCAAATAGAGGAAGGTGATTCTGACCACAATAATAATGTCTTGATATCGAGGTAGAAGCTAAGATTTGTATCACGTATTCTGCTTTGAGTACTTACACCACTACTGCATATTGGGCACGTACAAATGCAACGTATCATTGTGTGTAGAGACCCCCAGAGTTGGTGGTTGAAGTTTTTTTATTTTATTTTTTTATTTTTGTTAAATTATTACAAGTCAACTACTGTAAGGTTTTTACTTTTTAAAAACATACAGTAAAAATAAAGCAAAATGAATCTCTCAAGTTTCAGAAAGGATGGGATTCAATTTAGGGGAGCTAAATTCTGAACTCCAAAATTTGGTATTGGGTGTTCAGCAGTGGCATCTCCTAAAAATGTCATGTTTCATTAATTTCCATACAGTACTGATGCTGCACACCACTGCAGGAGCAAAGGCGGACCATGGTGACAGACAGGTCGCCGGGCGACAGTTTTTGAAATAGACTGAAACAGTGCCAGAGACAGAGTAAAGGAAATTTAACCTTACCAGATTGGGTTCTGACCGACACCGTCATGGACATCTTCTGTTTGTTCAAAGAAAACTGCAATTTTATGTGATGTGATTTATTTTAATAGTGAAATGTGAATTAAAAAAAAAAACAAAACTCCAGTAAATGTACTTGTGTGCAGGACTAAAAATAGAGCCATCATCAAATGTAGGAAAACTATTTCCAGTCACAGCAGTGGATGTAAAATACGGAATGCAGCAATAAGATTTGCATCCTTGTCATTAAATGTATGAGAATAAAACCATAAAAGACATGCAGATATGTAAAAAAAACCCAGCAGGAAATGAAAAAGACAAGACACATTGTGTATGCATTGTGCTGCTACTGCATTAAGCACAGGGACATCCGTACCTATGGGGTGAAAAATGCCACTTTGCTTCCTGAGCTGTGGCCACCCACAGCTCCACAGTAGCTAAGACATTCCTGATGTTGCAGGACTGCGAATAAAACAGCTTGCTTTTAACACAACTGGACCTGCAACTGGGAAGGAAATGAACACGCAAGATTCTGGCTTCATGGTAAAGTAACTGTCATTATACTCTATATATATTACTATCATTAATAAAATCCCCACAAGCCCCCCCCCCCCCCACACACACACACACTTGATATGCTATGTGTCTTTTAAACATGAATCATTAATAATTAATAGACTGCTGCAAAGGAGATATTGCATCTGTCACTTTAGAAATTACACTACTCAGATTATGCATTACAGAACACACACTGCATTCATCCAGAAAGATCGATCATTTCGGACATTATAACTTAATTTCACACAGAATAGTGAAGGGAAATTTAGATATATTTATGCATATTTCGTTATACTTTTATTTCGCATGCCATAATACTGGGAATAATAACGTTTTAAAGAAACTAATCCTGCAATCTATTTAAGAGCAAATTTAATAAATATTGCTCATTTACACTTTCTCTCAAGAAAGTTTTCTCTTTCATCAGGCTCCTAAGTTGTCACAGAGTCATTGCAAGGTAAAAAAGATTATCAGATGATGAATTTATTAGTGCCACACTGAAGTGTCCCTCCTTTAAGTTTTTTCAGTGATGGCAGATGTAAATGTTTCCCAACATGAAACCTGAGGAACATTTAGGTGATTAACTTAGCTGGAAAAAAAGAAAACACTAGCAGGGAGAGAAAATTTAAGGAAACTCTAGGTTTGTTTAAAGACAAAATGTTGTAGACAAAGTGAAAGGACGAGCAGAAAGTTCTACGAACTAAACTGAAGTGAAGTCTTGAGTGATGCTCGTCTAACAGAGCTGTCTGTGCTGCATTGTGACAGCCTGCGAGCAGGAAGTAGAGCTGACAGGCGCTTTAAGTGGAGACAAAGCCAGACGAAAGAAGGCCTGTTGATTCTTCTAATGTACACTTACATAATGAATAAGAGTGTGATTTCATTCTGAGTGCCGCTGCCTGTTAACAGCCGTGCTTTGTGCGGTAATGACAGGAAGTCTCCAGGAGGCAATTTGAACATGCTGATCCAACAAGCTTTGACTGGCACATCCCATTGTCCTCCATGACAGGTTAAATCCTCACTTCCGGCTCGAACGGCTTTTAAATTACTCTGATATGTCTTTTAGAGGTGAAGAGAATTATTAGTTATGTGAGAAAGACAATAACTAATTAAATATCTTTTAAGCTGTTTAATTTTTATTGTCCTCTCTTGTCTTCTGTTATCTTCTATCCCAAACCTTACTTATTCTGTCTCTGTCACTCTGTCACACCTCATCACCACCAATTTTCCACCCCCTTCTTCACCTTCTGTTCTCCCATGTCTCCATCTTTCCTGATAATCTTAATCATCTTTCCTTTCACGCTTTTGTCACTCATTTCCTCACTGTTCACCTCTCTGTAGCCCTTTTGAAACTCAATCTCCTTTGCGTTAATCCAACAGCCGAGTGTGTGATCTTCATGTCTATTTGAGCTCCCAGATTACTTTATGTCACGTAATCTTGTGAGGTATTTGCATGTCATGTTAATAAATAGACACACACACAATGAATGTTTATTTTTTTACCCTACACTCAGATTTATATCAGATTTTTTTGCACTTCACGCTATTTGTGACTAACTTTACAGTCCACTACTGTATTTTTACATTGTGTTTTACCTGCAGGACAACATCCAACAGGACATATTATCAGGACTTTTTTTAATTTAAAGCTGGCAGATTCCTCATGTACCCACCATTCAAGCCTATAGGGAGGAAAAAAACTGATAGGTACAAATTAATACATTTAATCATCAAATTAGGTCAATACTTCTTTTCTACCAAGTAACAAAGTAATATTTATGCTTAACTTATTTTAAATGATCATCTTTTACCATTTAGATTTTTTTTATTTTAATACTTAAATAAAAGGAATTTAGTCTGTCCAGAATTTTGGAATATTTCAAATATTTCACAGATGAATCAAAGTAAAAAAAGATCATAAACACTAATAATAATAAAGTAAATTCATCCAAACTCCTTGTTTATTTGACATGTAGTTACATGCCTGCAGAAACTGAATAGGCTGAGTGCAAACTATCTGCAAGCCATATCTCAACGGCTTTTCCAGGATTACAGCGTATGTTATCAGGTGAGCTTAACTGGACTTTCAGAGTATCTCCCATGTCAGATTTTGGCTGTCAGTCACTTTTAGGTCTAATTTATTCTCCTTTTATGTATGTAAAATTGATATGTCTGATTTAAATGTGGTCAAATTCCCACATAGTCTCATTTGTGACGGTTGATATGCAATGCGTCCCCATGAGGGACGCGTAAAGATTTCACCTCCAAATTCCAATACCAGTTTCAGTAGCAGTCTAGCAAACATGGTGACGGTTGGAGAGATAATGGCTAAAACCCAAACTGCGCTCTACACACCTCCTCAACAGACTAACCCTCCGTCTGCACATTGTTGCAGAGGCTTTGTCATTTTAAGGGCCACAGCAACCAATATGCCGATTCAGGCCGTTCAGCCTCCGACGCTGCACGTTTACCATGGATTTTGTGGATGGTGTGTCGGTAGAATGGAGGAAACAGCTTTTATATCTGAGTTCTCCTTGTTTGTCTCACTGTTAGTAAAACAGAAATGGTTTAGGAAGATTAAATAGAGCTAATTCTTGGATTGAATATGATTGATTGGAATAAGAAATGTGGAATCACTTAAAAGTATTTTAAGTATAATGCGGCTCCAGTATTAGTAATGATTGATGAATTTATGCTTTTTCAAGGACAGTGGAGATCAAAGAGGCAGAATGGCAAAATTATATATTCAAAGTTTAAATTATTCAGTTCAGTCTCAGCTGATTTTTTTTGTTTTTACAGACTCTTGGTCCATAATAAAAACAGAAAAAAGAGACAGCTACAGAAAAATAAAAATGCATATACATGTTGGGTGGAGATGGTGGTGGTCCCAAATGCAGGCTGGATGAACAGGCAGGAAGTAGCAGGAATCCAGATGAACAGATTTATTCTTAAACTTAGACCCACAACAGAAGTACGACAAAGACAGCTGGCAGTAACTGATTACATCAAGTAATGATCCCACAGTTAAACAGAAAACTGGAGTATAT
>JBAMHX010000004.1:8891509-8906736 GCA_037177515.1 Pseudomugil tenellus | reverse complement strand
TATATACACCTAAATGTAAATGTAGTCAAGGAATAATCTATCTTTGCTTCCTCAAATTCAAAACTCACCGATCTTTTAATGAAACTTTCTAATTAAAATATCTTATTAAAACTTTATGAAACTGATTGATTAAAGATTTTGAAGTTTGAAATCTTTTTGTCTAGATTGTTGAAAAGCAGCAACCAGGAAAAGAAGCAACCCATAAAAGAAAGAACATTTATTGTCTTATAAAGACATAAAATAAGTACAAATATATATTATTTTATGTGAAATTGGTTTTGTACATCCCATTTAACAGGATTAACGACTCATCAAGTGATCACAGAAGGTAACATAAACAGAGATATAGATGACTAATATTTGCAACATGTTTGAACACCTCTTTTAGTAACTTGACATATAAAAAAATGTTTTTGGAAAGGAGATGACGACTTTCTGTGGAGGATGTCCGTAGGTTGGATGAAGGATGTAACAGGATTTTGAGACACCATGCAAACAATGCTACCTGACGGTGTGATGAAACTTAACGCACCACCATGGACTGCTTATTAATAACTTTACCTTGATCAATCATTGATCCTACCCTTTTCATACAAGTTTTAAAAGCCAAGATTTAAATCCATTACAGTGAGATGTAAGACATCGGAATGGATGCGCTCAGTGAGACAGTATCCATGGTAACGGCAGCATGAGCAATCTAAATATGTGTTTACCTGTTGATTATTCAATGCTTTCAGTTTTGGATCAACCATCTTTAATTAAAAACTTGATTCTTGAGGGGTTCTGGTCTGCCTCATCTTTCAGAGGAATCTGTGAACGAGGTCTGTAGTGGTGATAAAAGCATCATCTTTCCTGTCATCTTAAATGTCTCGTGCGCTGAAGTTTTCTGACATTTAAAGCGACTCTAAGTGATTAAATCAATGCTTATAGGCAGTTTTCAAACACAGAGAGAGATACCACAATTCAGGTTGACAGATGAATAAAGATTTGTCAAAAAGAATCAGCCTTCAAAAGTTGCAAATAAGAGATCTGTCAGTCTTGATTGGCTTTTTAAAAATATTTTTTACCATGGATAAAAGATGCCTTAGATTTAAAGTGAACAGAGATAAATATCCCATCAGTGCCATAAAAGGGGTTTGCAACAAGCAGGATTGTGTGTCCAGCCGTTATCTACCTGCATCAAGACTTTAAACACATTTTGATATCAGGTATCTAATCTGTAATCATTATCATAGTTCACACTTTACCATTCTTTAATTCTAGTTTTCATTCTAAAACTAAACGATTTATGTTAGAAGAACTTTCTTTTTTCTTGAGCTCTTTAGGATTCATGTCCCTGCAACATAAACTCACACACGAAGATAAAAACAAGCCAGTGTGGAAAATAATATGACTCTGCCTTTAAAAGTCTCAGAGCATCTTCATCGCTGACTTGGGTTCCACTGCAATCTCCATGGTTACAGCTTCCATGTCCATGGAAACCGTGTATGTCACTGCTGATGACACAAGCTGTGCCCAAAATCACTGCCTCATTCACTCAGTCATCACTCAAAAGACTCAACAGTGCAGCAGATGCTCAGTCACACAATCATGGTTTTCATATCAGCGAATGCAGATTATTACAATGTAAAGTTTTGATTAGAAAGAGGCTCGTGTGCAAAGGGCTATTAAAAACAGCTGCAGGCTAATGCTAGAAGATTTATCCGGCAAATGTTTTCTTGTGCCTCATGAAGCACAGCTGATCAGTAAGACTTTATTTTCTAGCTTGCTGGCGCCACCTAATCCAGTTTTAAGTTGCTTAAACTGAGCTGTGGGGGAATTTGACTTCTTTGACTTTTTGCTTTCTGTAGCACCTTTCCAATTATAACAACTCATAAGGATGATTGTAGAGTTTGGGGATATGTTGGATGGGAATTTTCTTCAGAATGTCTTTGTAAAGTAAAAAAAAAAATAGATTAATGATCATCCTGACCATTGATTTTCTTTTCCAGCTGGCTTAACTTTTAGAACATAAAAAGACTTCAGGTTTCTTAATCATACAATTATTCCAAATCTGAGTGATTCCTCTCTGGTATAGAAAAATAATGTAAGATAATAAACCTGCTCAATACGAGTATTCCAGAATTTTCCATGTTAGTGTCCATGTGTGAGTGCGTGATTCCTGCTTTCAATCTCAGAAACAACGAAAGGACACACAAAGTATTATCGAATATTTATTTTTTAAAGATCCGTGCAGCATATAAAGTTGGACAGATCATTGGATGAATATGGATGCAGGTCAGTTTACTCACCAAACTAAGCTGGATACAGGCAGAGGGAGACCGTTGATGGTTGAGTCATTTCAGTGCAGGTGCAACTGGAGAAGGTGCTTAAATGAAAGTGTACCCCAACTTCAGATACCTGTGTGGAAAGGACACATTATTACACACAAACAAAGGGCTCAGTACACCCTGTACAAGGAAAAACAACATGAATATTCCAACGTATTCTCAGGTTACATTCAGAAGCACATCAGAGGTGGAACTATTGTAAGTAGTTTTATTGTATTTGTTTGTTTTTTTATTTATTTTTAAAATAAATTAAAAGAAACAAAATGATTAATATATATTTTTATTATTTTTAAAGTGCATCAAAAAAAGAAAATGAGTTCAACTATAAGGTGGATAAACATTTTAGAGTACTTTCAAATATTAATAACACATAATTAAGTAAAACATCTTATTAAGATGTTTTTCTACAGTCTGGCTATAAGCAGGACTGTTCTAAAAGTCTTTGTTTATGGGAAACTGTTACCCACTGATGTAGTGGATGTTTTTTAGTTGGATGTTTGGAAAAGTAGTTTACAATATAAAAATCTTTCTCCTGACCTAGTTTTAAAAATAGTTTTCTTTTATGACTCTGTTAACATGCAGCTCTGCATCGCAATGCACAGTTTAAATAAACACTCTGAATACTGCACAGTTATGTGCGACACTATCACTATTCATATCTAAACTCAGTACCCAAGTTGAAATATCACTGGAATTACTCCTTGTTTTGGCGTTAAGGTACATAATGTGATATAATAGTTCTCGAAATTTATTTTCTTTCTTTCTTTTTTTTTTTTTTACAGATTATTGTAACTAAGAATTTTACTGAGAATTGGTTCCACTTATGAGCTGGCTTTGAGTTCTGGGTTAAGTCATTTTGGGCCACTTAAAGGATTTTTTTGCAGCTATAGTAGAGTTTACTTCTGAAAATAGTTAAGTATGACATTGAAGATAGTTTTGAATGACTCACTGATATTGTTCAACATCAACAACCAGTTTCTATACACAAACAGTGGCAACAGACTGAAATTAGGTCAGAAACAGATGCAGCACACATCAGCCACTCATTCAAGAGTCATAAAATCCTATTGCCCTGTTGTTCAGTTCCGCAGAGAGTGTTTACGAATTTAATTGTGTTTTCTGTCTATTACAGCATTAATTCCTATAAATTATACCCACAAAACAGTTCAGAATGCAGAATTAAAAATGAATAATATTAACAATAAAAATATTCAACAACAAACAAAACAAGCAGCGCAGACTCATAAAAATTCAAACAAATTCTTGAGCAGAAGACTTATTCAATCTGATTTCTACATTTTTTTTTTTTTTTTTGGTAAAACTAATGTAAGCTGCATGTTTGTAATTCACTTCGCTGATGACAGAGTTTGTGTGGACTAACACAGGAGATCACTGATCATGTGGAACCAGTCAGGAAGCAGAAGCAGTAACCCAAATCTGCCAACGTCCCGTCCCACATGAACACGATAGAAATAGCACCATTCTAGGTCACTCTTTAATAATTGCAGAAGTAACTTTGCAGCACTCTGTTAGTGAGTAGGCCAACGTTCTTACAGAATTTCTCTTCCCGTTTACCTGACATGTATTGTATTAGATAAATCTTTTATTCATAACTCACTTTCAGGATTATCAGATACAACGACAGTAAAACAGAATAAAATACATAAGCAATCCTATTGAGTTACTTTGATATGCTTCTGTGCTACTGATTTTTGCACATAAGATCTTGACTGCTTTGTCCTAAAAACATATTTAAAGAGCCTCTGATTGAGCTCTTTAATATAAACTCCATCACAACACTAATGCACACACACACAGTGAACACTTTGGGGGCAGAGGTGTAATAATAATGTGCACTATGCATTGATTTTGTGGTCCATTTTCCCAAAAGATGTATGTCGCTGATCTAAGGCAGAATAGAATGCTTTTGGCCTCGGCCTTGTTAAACCGATTGTGGTGGTCCTTCTGAGATGGATCAAGTCACAATGAGAGAAACAGTCCATATGCAATTCAGGGCTTCATAGGGGAGAATGTGTATACAATGCAAACCAGACCGTGGTGGGTAATGATAAAAGAAAAGCAAATAGTATATATGTAAATCTACTTGGTTTTATAAAAATAAGTCCCATTTAATAATAAACATAACGGCCAGACAAGACAAGCAGTGAACAACATTTATATTGCCAGTAATCAATGCATTAAGGATTAAAGTGTACCTTGCTGTGGCAGACAGGAACAGGCTACCACCTCAGCTCTTATCACTGCGTAACCAAAGTATTCTTACACATAACTTAAACAAGTTACGTATTTATTTTTTTTAAAATGTCAGGCCGAGTAAAGCCACCTTTAATGTCAAGTGTGCATATATGTGACATATAGATGGTATTTCTTCCCAATCTCAGGTGCAAAAACAACAACAAATTAAAAAAGGAAAGAAAATACAAATTAAAAAGAAGGAAAATTCACCCACAATGCAACATGAATAAAGGAATTTATAATATAGATAGGTTGATGTAGAAGTTCTGACTTCTTGATTCTTGTTTTGTTTGTTTAGTTGTTTGCAGATGTGGCAATTCCTGGTCCAGAAAGTAGAAGTCCAGGTGGTTTCACTAACAGGCTTGTTTACCTGACAGATAAACTGGACTCATTATTTTTATCTGGTCTGGTAACTGGTCGGAACAGCTGCTCGACAAGTTTTCATTTTCTGGACCAGTTAACATCTTTGGTTTGTTGTTGATTCGGTCGTTTTTGTGAGATATGAGCTTTTGTAATAATTCTAGTTTGTTGCTTTCACTTGATTTTCTATGTGTATTGTTATCTTGGACCTCAGGAAGAATAGCTACCACATCTATATTTTTTTCTTTTTGTCCTACCACTTTCCTCATCACGTCTGTGTTTCAGGGTGTCGCGGCCCATCAATGCTGCGCTCTCTCCATGTGTGCAGCAGCTTAATTTAGGGCTCATTTGTCTGTGTGTTTCCCTGCAGTGGATACAGATGGCAGGAAGTTGAAAGGTGGCATCCAGAGGAGCACGGAGACAGGTTTGGCTGTGGAGATGCCCAGTCGGACTGTCCGCCAGGCCAGCCATGAATCCATAGAGGACAGCATGAACAGCTATGGCTCCGAAGGGAAGTGAGTAAAAAATCTCATTAATTCACAACACAAATGCTGTGAAAAACTTATTATTTAGATAAAATAATAAAAATAGGAACATTTGTCCAATCAGCTTTATGAAATCTGATTAGATTATTGCAACAATAATGTTGTGTTTAAGGACTATTTCTAGTTTTGTAGTTTATATTGTCAGTATATTAAAATGACAGAAGCTTGGTATCAGTAATACTAATATTTATTAGACTCTTCCCCTCCTGTGGGTGTACTTTGTGATGAAGAGGATTGTCCGTTTACAGCTCAAATACCAAAAATGTTGGTGCATTTTAAACTATGAATAAAAAATTAATGAAATGATTTGCAAATCTAAACCTACATTTTACTCCCAAGTGAACATAAAAAACTGTCAGATGTTAAAACTGAGACATCTTATTATTTTAATGGAACATAATAACCCATTTTCCCTCTGATAGAAGAAAAACATCTCAAAATGGTGGAATGGGGCAACAAAAATATTGAAATAGTAATTGGCAAAAATCAGAAACAAGTGTTTAGACACATATAAAATTATTTGTTGTTTTTGGAAACTTTGCTTTCTCTTTTACGGGTTGGTTTCTCCCTAACCAGCATTGTATTAGTGTCCAATACAATGTTATAATGTGTCGTGTATTAGTCTTTCGTGCAAAAGAGAAAAAAAAGCTGGCAAGGGATTTATCGACAGCAAGAGAGAGAGAGAGAGAGAGAGAGAGAGAGAGCGTGCAATGAAAGCCAGTCGAAAAGCACCTATGACATCAGTAATATTATTATAATACTACGACACATAAGCCTACTAGGACACATGCAGATCTGTGCCAGCCTGGCTACCAGCTTGATTCCAGCGCTTACATAACGAAACAAGTCAGACAGACCAGCCGATGTGGCTCTTGAGGGTTTAAAGATGATAGGAGGAATAAACCAGGCATGGATGACTGTCTCACTGAGTGTTTGCATGCATATTAATGTTCCTTTTATATTTGAAATGCTTTTGTATTTTGTGCATGATAATATGCTTTAGTGTATGTGCAGTACCAAACACATTTTCCTATTAAATCAAACAGGAACATCAAACTTTGTCTGCGCTCTGTGAGATTCCACTCAGACCAAATGCTGCATAGTGACAGCAAACCATAATTGGTACAACCTTACAATTTTTATTTTCAAGATTAAGTCTTTTGCAAGACAATCACAGTAAAACAAATTACCAATAAGACTTTTTCCAATGATTTTTCTATGTAATTCAGACTGCTTTAGGACTTGCAATGATAAATTTATATGGTAACAAAAGAGTTATTTACGAACAGAATTAACATATTAAGCTGTTCAAAACCTAGATAATGATTGAAATATCTCTACAAACCCTAAAAGAGTTGAAAAGGATGCAGGACAGGGAGAACAGAGGAGATTCAAAACGTTTCTTCTAACTGCTCTGATGGGTAACACAGGATTGCTCTCTATCAAAATAGACAAGCTTGAGATGGTAACAACGTTTCTAAGTGAATACAGGAAATGCAGTAGTATGTGCTTCATCTAGCGATGACTGCATGAACACATACCGAACTGTAATGTATCGGTGCTCAGCTGCAACAAAACCAGAAAGCTGAAGGGAGTTTAAATTGCAGTGGTTTTTAACCACCACTGCTGCCATCCTGGACACGTCATTATAAAGGATCTGCACATGAGGACGTGGAACTGTTAGTTGTGAGGTATCGTTTAGCCAGAGAGTTTATACCTGGTACTGCTACAGAAACAGCCCGTGATGTCATCAGCCCCATTGTTGCTAGGCTACAAACACAACCTCCTAGGCCATTCATTGCAATCTGTGGAGATTCTTACGCTGTCTCTCTCTGTAACTTTGACAATATTCGATCAATTCAAATGAAGATGTTGACTTATTTCATACAAATGTTAAAAATCTCACTTCCTTTAGAGAAAACAGACAATATTCTGGATCTTTGCACAGTACAGACTATGAAAACCTGCTCTAATGAAGCTGAAGATGCTCTGAGAGGATGCTTTGAAGCCACAGGCTGGAATGTCCTCTATCCTGGTTGATTTTTCTCTGCCATAATCTCAAAATGAACAAAATGTTAACCTTTGTTTACACCAAATACGTTCAAGAACTTTATGCAGTCTGGTTTTTCTAATACAATCGTCCAGCAAGCCAACATGTAAGAGACAATACTCAAAACTCAGGTGGTTGCAAATGCGAAGATGAGGCTAAGCAGCAAGTTCTCAGCCTAAACTCCCTCTGTGCCTGTAGACAGCATCAGTGTTGCATCTCCACTGCAGCCTGTTATCCAGGTGACCACTCAGATATCTGTAGTCATCCAACTCCACAGTAGATGCAGTCTGGTGAGCTTCTGGAGTGTGGGACTGGGAGATATGGTTTTTCTGGATTTTTGGAAGAAAAAAATGGATGTATTACCATTACTTGCCATTTGAGAGAAATCTTATCAGCATCTACATTTTATATTATATAAATATTAGAGTTCTTGAAACCACGGACATCTGTTTTTTTTTTTTTTTTTTGTGGTGGGAAAGGATACAATCAGCATGCCTCTGTCAAACAGCCCTGACTGCAGTAGTAGTTATTACTGGTTCCAGCCAACTGAGATGTGACTATAATACCAGGGTGAGCTTGGTCATTTTCACTGAGACTGCTGCAATTTAATCTCTAACTGGCCACAACTCATGCTTTCATTTATTAACACACATTTACCGGCTCAAACTGGAAGCCCAAACCGCAAAAGAGACAGAATGAATCAGTTTCAGCACCGTCGCTGGTAACTCACTCTGTCCTGCTCTACAGCTGAGTCAGGCAGTCAAATCAAAAGTGGTTAACAATTATTCACAGGAAGTCCTGCCTATCAGAAATGATGATCTTCCACAGCATGTAGAATGCGTTTTAAAACCATCCTTTTTGCTTGCATGGTTCTCCTTTGTGAGGAAAGAAATTACTCATTGTAAATAAGTTTTGTAAATTAGTTCATTATTTCATTTAGCGTCTTTAAACACTGAGAAAAATTGCTTCCAATTTGATTTCTTACTCTATATTTTCTTTGGATTTCCTTTATGGTTTTTCAGCTTCTTTATATTACTTGATTTTTTCTTTGATTAAATTCATACCATCAATTTAAAATAACTTTTAAAATAGATGAGCTGTGCTGGAAATCATTCTGTTAAATGGAGCGACAGTAGAGCTGTGTGGTTAATATTTGCATGTGCTCCAAGCTGCAGTACAAGCATTATGACATCCAGGAGAACTATAGCTTAATCATTAATTTGGCTGGCTGCAATGCTGCATCATTTAAATCATAAGCAGCAAATTGCTTCTTGTCTTTCTGTCTACCTGTGTTTCCATCAGCTTTTTGGCTCAGTCTGCTGATTGAAAAGCCTTATCCCTACTCATGCACAGCAATGAATAAGCACTTTGTTAGCTAACACCATCCAATCACACTTATGAGGTTATTGATTTAAGGTCGGGGCAGTTCAAGACCAAGTGAATAAGAAAAGGGGTGTGCCCCTTCTAATGGTTGTGATGGAGCCAAACTGAAGTGGTTTTTTGTGTTAGTGGAACAAAATGGCTTATTTATCTATCCAGGTTGAAGGTTGCTCAATTTAAAAAGTAAAACAAAGGAAATGCATTGCAGGCATTGCATGCTGACATTTGCTTTGTGACCCTATTGTGGTATTCCTGTGTTGGCCACTAAACATTAACATCTTCTAGATAAAATAAAGAATGTTTTTTGAAAAGTTATCATATGTCTGCACTGCATTCAGCTGTGGTTTTTCAATTGGATATTAGATTTTAAGAAATTTGGAAATAAGATTTTAAGAAAATAACTTCTGCCTTTTTCGAGATTTTAGACTGCCTCAACCTCTCACTCCATGTGAGTTCACCCACACACTCACATGGACACATCCAGTACACGGGCTGCTCTACACTGGCCCTCTTCATCCAAAAACACATTTGACATCATTGGTTGTTTATAGTCAGTAGGCATTCATGGAAGAACGCTCCTTTGGTGTATAGTTCACCTTTCCAACCATCACCTTTTTGTCAACAATGTCACGTCTAACACTTACCCCGTTATCTGTGGTGTTCCCCAAGCTTTGATGCTCGGTTCCTTGCTTCTTTTTAAATCTGCATGCTTCTCCCTGAACATATTATTTGTCATCATGAACTCCATTTCCACTGTTATACTGAAGATACCCAACATTTCAAACAAATCCATTACATCCTATCCCCCATCACAAGCTTTTTCTTGTTGGATGGGCAATAACTTCCTGAAACTCAACAGCAATGAGACACTGGGTCAATACTTCACCTAAATATCTTCTCTTGATTGCTGATCACATTGTCTCCTCTTCCCCTTCTATACATAACTTTGGCATCGTAATGGACCCCACTCTCTTATGCCACACACATTTGAACCACACCATTAAAAAAGCATTTTTTCACCTCTGTACATTGTCTGCCTCTGCCCTTTCCTTTCTAAGTCCACAACCAAAATACGTGTTCCACTTGCTGCCTGCGTTCTGCCAACACCTACCCCCTCACATCCATCATACACTCTAAGCATCAAACCTTGGGGGACCAAGCCTGCCCCCCAGATCTGGAACTCACTCCCACAACCCATCAGAAACTAGAACTCAT
The DNA here is from genome assembly GCA_037177515.1 of Pseudomugil tenellus. Lineage (NCBI taxonomy): Eukaryota > Metazoa > Chordata > Actinopteri > Atheriniformes > Pseudomugilidae > Pseudomugil > Pseudomugil tenellus. The sequence continues at coordinate 8,896,600 of JBAMHX010000004.1, read as the reverse complement.
TGCTTAATAACACGTTGCTTCTCAAAACTCATTTTTTTCAACCTGGCCATTCATAATTTTTTTTCTTCCACTATAGAGTTTCTTTGAAAAAAAATAATAATATTAACAACAAGAACAACAAATCAACATTCTGCCAAACCTGAGGTATGATATTGGGTCACTACAGTCCCAGGATTCAGAATCTAGTTAAAAATATGATTGATGGGCTGCAACACCCATAATCACATGCTTTTTATGTACATGTTGTGGCCATTTCATATCCTAGCTTAATTGCTTATTCTTAATTAATATCTGGCCGAATGGTCTGACCATCATGTTCCTAAGCTAATGTCAGACAGAGCCAACATCTGTCTGAGTTGTCTCCTTCCCATCATGGAGAATGTTTAGACGTGACATGGGTCTCTGTCTTTTTGCAACAGAATAGTGACTCTAGACTATGACGCACACAACCCAAGTATTTAAACGAAGGTGTCTCTAAGCGACTGGACAGAATTACTTTGGACTTCTGTGTAACAACAGATCTCTGAAATGATTCTCCCTGGTTATATCCTTGTATCTTGTCTGTCTTTCATGTATTGTCTAACTCCATGTTTTAATGTTTAATGTATGTTCAACTTCCTTTATCCTTCATTTATTAAATTATGTTTTTCTCAATCCAAGAAACCAGTCTCCTGCTCCTTGACAGGAAAAACAGTCCTTTCATACAAATAGGTTTTAATTCTCATCTAATCAGAGTGGATCAATGCTGGGGCAAAAAGTTTGCGTTTCACATTTACTCTATTATTCTCATTTGTTACCTCCACTAAGGAGGTTATGTAATCGTCAGCATTTATATGTTTGTCTGTCTGTTTGTTTGTCTGTGTACAACATAACTCAAAAACTTATGGATGGATTTGCATAAAATTTTCAGGATAATTCCAGAATGGGAGTTTTGGAGTCGATCCGGATTACCGTCTGAATCCAGGAAGGATTTTATGGATTCCTGTGAGATAGACACTTATCTGATGACAGATGATGACTCCTATAGACTGGTTTTGTCTGCTGTTTCTCACTCTGACAAAGATCATGTGTGACTAAGCTCTGACAAATGTATCACCCTAAAATAAGCCCAAATAATAAGCTTGGTGGAGGTCTGTGCCCTCTCTCTTTTTATTTTTTCATTCTCTTGCACAACAGCATAAATCCAAGAAAAACAAGAAAAAAATGGCAGAGCTCTTGTCATTCTAAGTTGGTTCACAAAATAATCATGAGGACTGACTGCTATAAGTGTATCCATCATATTATCAGTTTGCACCATGTGTTGTACATTGAACGTCATATTCTGTGAAACAGCAGTATAATCCCCAGATGTGCTCCATACACAAACGCAATAATCTAAAGCTCAGGATTTCATCACCCAGTAATACCCAGTCAGCTAATGTTGTTCGACTTATTGCATGACAGCACTCTTTGCTAACCTGTTTACACACACACACTCACACACAGTTTTCACATAATTGGAATTAGTGATAATTATATTATTGATCATTTACACAGAAACACATACACTTATTTAAATGTAGGCCATACATGCATGTAAAAGGAGATTAATTAGATTTGAGGATTATCATGGCCTTTGGAAATTATTTAACACCTCATGATGTTTGCAAAAAATGGCCAATCTAGTCTGTGATTCTATAATAGTCTATTTGTTCTGACTGCACTGCTTGTCCATTTATTCTAAAGTTAAAGGTCTTTGCAACTTTCTTTTCTTACTTTACTGGAAAAATAAGATAATTTGATATATGCAGCAGAACACCAGAACAAGGACCAATTAAAACTGATCAACTACCAACCAGTCAACTTTATTATAGTGCTTTCATATATTTTTGCATTTTAAAGGGCTTTACAGAAATTACTGAAAGACAAGATGTTTTGATGTTTTTGGGATTGAAGCACAGCAAAATACAAAACAGCAGAGGAGAGAAATGAAAGGAAAATTAAACAAAAATCTGGAGAGATTAAGTAAAAAGTACTTAAATGTTAAGTAGAGGGTAACACGTAGTTACTAATGCCTGTCCTTGTTAGCTCTGTTTTAGTCAACAGGAACAACACTGATGTTAAGCTAGTTTGCTACCAAAATGAAAAACTCACAAGAGTAAAATTGATCCTTGGCTGTGAACATGACTGTGACTAATGGGGACATGACTGCTAACTGCAAGGTGCTCTCACTTGTATCTTTGTAGCCAAATGAAATATTGTTTTTGGGAAAGCTCCTAAGTTCAAAGAAACTTTCTGTCATTAGCACAAGTTCAGCTTTTATAGTCAGTACAATCACAAAATTAATCCAACCCAATTGTCCTGGTTTGGTAATATTTGTCCACTTCACTCCTAAGATTGTAAAGGTAAATAACCAGTTTGTCTTTATCTGTATGTGTATACATATTTATAAACTTTTCACAGATTAGTTTATGGAGTTTGTATGCGATAATATTATATATTCACATGAGGATGGAAAGATATGTGTCTGCACATAGACCCTGTGACAGACTGGTAACCTGTCCAGGGTGTACCCTGCCTCTCGCTCAATGATTGCTGGGATATGATCCCACAAACCTTCACTGGATTATGCAGTTCAGAAAATGAAACAGACATTGAATCTGCATAAAAAATTTAAATGAAATGTAAGTTTTCCAGCTATATCATTGTGTGTAGAGTTTTTCTGACTGGCATTACATTATCTGCAGGTTACATGAATCTGCTATAACATCCAGCTAGCTTGCAGTGAATTAGCTTCCAGTTAGTTGACTATCTTTTAGCAAGTCATTTGGTGGAGTATTGTTAGCTAAATGTTAGTTTGCTGCAAGATTGATTTTTAACTGTTGGACTAGTTGTTTACTGTATGAAATGGCTAAAAGGTTTTTTTTACCTTTTTTTCTGCTAGTTAGCAGCAAGTTAGTCACTTATTGTGAAAAGGTGTAGATAGGATTAGTGTAACTTTTCAGTGAGATAGCATTTAAATGTTTTGTCTCATGTTGTCTTTTTATGAATTTAGAAAAGGGTTTACTTTATATTGCAAGTGATTCTCTATTTTAAAATGTTCTAAAACAAGGTTTTAAAGTGTTTTTTGTAGAGGAAGAAATACCCTAGAAAGGGGTCATTTAATTGTAGTAAAGGAAAAGTAAAATTTCCTTGACATTTTAAGACTAGGGGTGTGATTCCATTAAAAAGAAATCCATTTATCTACAGACTTTGTATTTAATTAATTACAATTAATCACATTTTCATAGCATAACAATACTTGCCTCAAAAGACTTTTTTATATTGATTTCAGTGGATGACTAGATGACTTAATAGACACTGACATTCTTGTTGTAAACCCAAGTTTTATTCATGTCTGGAAAAATGTGTTTAATTCTTAAACAGTGAAAAATAAAATAATTAAATATCTGTGGCTAAAACTAAAAAGATTATGTTACAAAGCAATTTTAAGTACTTCAAAAGCCCCAGTTGTTTTTTAATTAAGAGTTGTCAACATGTTACAGTACTTTTATCTTTACCTCTGCCAGGGATTTCATGTTTTTTGGGAGAGTTTGTTTGTTTGTGAACAACATACCTTAAAGTAATGGATGGACTTTTATAAAACTTTCAGGATATATCCAGAATGGGAAGATGAAGAAGTGATTACATTTTGTGGGTCGTCCCGATCACCGTCTGGACATAGAAACGTTTTAAAGGATTCTTCATCTTTACGATATAGGGACATTTTAAACATATGAGTATATAACTCAATGTCCAGCTTTGCAGAGGTCTCCGCTTTCTGAGTGCTTTTCTAGCTTTACATGTTTTTCTCCCCACACTTCATCAGGCATTAATATATCACTAATATCTCATTAAACCACAGCGGGATTAATCAGTGGAAACTTCAGTTTGGTCATGAAGCATAGAGGATTATTATTCTGACTGCAACTTATGCTGGATGTTGAGTGAGAACCAAATTTCTTCTGTTCTTTTAGATGGGGGAGGCACTAACACAGCAGTCACTCCTGCTTTTACATTAGTCACCAAAAGTCCTCAATATTACCAGAAGACCTCACTATACTTGTTGATGTTTGCCTTTGCGAGAGGGGTATAAAAATAGCTAAATATAGTGTCAAGGATTTTAGCTGAGGTCTACCATGTGCATCAGCTTAATCAGTGAACCAGGAAATTGTGCATTGACAAATGTTCCGTGATCTTCCTTTAAATGTGGTCATTTTTTTCAAACCTTGTAATTTTCTGAAATTCATTAATAATAATTCACACATTAAAGTTCTATATATTGTTCCATATAATTTTAGGACCAAATGAAACTGGCAGAACTTCAGAACAGTCCATTGTATACATAATGGTCTGTAAACAGTTTACAATTTTCAATATTTTGATAACTTTCTAAAACACTGGTAGTATGTTGTTACTTATGTTTTACCTCTGCTATCAGTGTGCATTCCTAACTTGTGCAAAACATATTCATTCTAGCCACTGTGATCAATTTCAATCCAAAATATAAACAGGATTATGACTGGAGCACAACACTGAACAACATAACATGGTCATTTGTTAGCCTAACAAGCCTACAACTACCTTTGTTATACATGTCCATGCAAAGCAGAGGTTTCCAGCTCTGGTCCTTGAGGGTAACAATCTTGCAGATTTGTGATATATCCCTTCTCAAACACCCCTGACTCAAATTAGCAAGTCATTGTGCACATTGTGAATTTCAAAAGCCACTGGATCCAAAGCAGGAATATATAGAAAACCTGCAGGACTGTTGCTCTTGAGAACCGACTTTGGACACCCTTGATGTAGTGCAATTGTTTCTGTTTAACTTAAACAGGTCTACAAATACTCTGCAAGAACAGAAATCTGTTCACCAGAGAAGGAATGTGTTTGTTCTTGTGGAGTCTGTGGACTCATGATGAGCCAAAATATGTGGTGACCTGCTGCCCAGAAAACACAAACATATCCACATATAGTTACAGTACTTGGCACTCTGCCACCAAAGCACTCTGATCTGATTCTTATTAATACACTTCCAGGGAGTTATTCTTAACCAAGTATAACTTAAAATCT
>JBAMHX010000004.1:8842710-8891409 GCA_037177515.1 Pseudomugil tenellus | reverse complement strand
TATATATATAATTATTGGTTAAAAATGTAGGGTATTTTATAAAAGAAATATTCTCCTTAAAAAGGAGCTGAAATGTCTTCCCATGAAAAATAGCTCTGAAAATCTAAAAAAAAAGGTTATTAAACCATAAATTTGAATTAAAAGAAAACTAAAACCACTTAATTTTGGCACAAAGATACCTCATAAATCAGAACAGTTTCTTATTAAAGTGTGGCTACCATAAAATCTCTCATTTAATCATTTTAAGACGATATATCTGGAATATATTGCATACAGACTGTCATCCACTGCAGTGATCTACAGCAAGTGGGTCAGTTTCCATGCTGGCAGCCAGACGGTGTCCTTGGATGAACAACAGTGATACTCACTGGACTAGTTCCACTCCAAACTTGCTGTCTGGTCCAACATTATATAATGTCCGAGAACCCAGAAATAACTTGACTGTCATCTGTGCTCAGTCACTTTAAAAAGAATATATTTGTCATTTTTGGGAAATTTAACTCAAACTGTTTTTGAGGAATGATTTCTAATGAGCTAATCTAAGTTATGTTTTCACAGACGAATTATAGAGTACATGTTGTTTACTTTTTATTGAAAAAAAAATCCAAAGGAGAGATGTGAGACTCACCCCATCCCCCCACACCCCGCACCAATATCAGCCACCTGATGAGAGAAATATAATAAAATTACATACAATGAGCGATATATAAAAGCAGTCTGTAAGTGCTTGTCTTTTGACTCATCTAGGTGATGTAGAGATTGGTCTGATGGAGAGGAATGGGGGTCTGGAGGTGGAGGTTGTTCAGGCGAGAGGACTCACCATGAAACCTGGCTCAAAGGGACCTCCAGGTAAGCATGTAGTGTCTTTAATGTAAGGTGTATTTTCCAATATGATCAAAAGAATTTAATTTAATATACTCAAAAGAAAACCTTTGTCTTTCAGGGTTTTTATGAGAAACATCATATAACTAAACGTTTTATTTACTTCTGTTAAGACATGACGCAGCACAATCAACCTACAAGCCTTCAAATAGCATCAGCTTAGACAGCTTAGACATGGACACCCACGCTTCCAAAATCAGGGTTGGAATATTTGAGGGTGTAAAATTAGTCAAAATGACAAAAATAAAGACTTGATGCACACCTACAAGTCATGATTCACATATGACTTTCACCCAGGAGACAAGTTCATATGTTCTCATTGCTTCAGCTGCTTTTATTTGTTTAATTTATTTATTGTAGCTAACTGGTTAACCTTTCAAGTTCCTTGAAATAACAGCTTGAAGGTATAAATGGAAAATCTGGCTAACATAGATTTAACTTTTCTGTCGGCAGCGGCATATATCAAAATTTACCTCCTGGAGAACGGAATCTGTGTGGCCAAGAAGAAGACCAAGTCAGTGAGGAAGTCTTTGGATCCTCTCTACAACCAGGTCCTGGTCTTCTCTGAAAGTCCGCAGGGGAAAGTTGTGCAGGTAAGACACCCGCTGATAAACACATCCACACTATCCACAGCCGATAAAGTTGACATCCAGTGTTTAGCTTTTCTTTTTTTTAAAAAAACATCTTGTCCACCCTCATTTCCTGAAGCTTCAGCAGCGTTCAATAGAAAATGTCACAAAAGAGCCACAGACTGCTCAGTTGCTGTTGAGTCTCATCCTTAACCTCCATATTCTTCTCGGTATTCAGAAATTGGATGTTTCCTTATTAAAATCCATCCATTTTCTGCCGCTTATTCCCAAACGGGGAATAAGGCAGGGGTACACCCTGGACAGGTCGCCAGTCTATCACAGGTCCACACACATAGACAAACAACCACGCACACACACATTCACACCTAAGGGCAATTTAGAGTCCCCAATCAGCCTATCCCCAAGGTGCATGTCTTTGGACTGTGGGAGGAAGCCGGAGAACCCGGAGAGAACCCAAGCTAACACGGGGAGAACATGCAAACTCCACACAGATAGGCCACCACCCAAGCCGGGATTGAACCAGCAGCCTGCTTGCTGTGAGGCTACAGTGCTAACCACCTCGCCACCATGCAGCCGCCCTTATTAAAATATTGTTTTTTTTTCCTTTACCTTCCCTATTCTTATTCTTTTGTTTTTTTATGATACTTATTTTTACTGATTTTTTTACTTTCTCTTGCCTGATTCAGTTCACAGTTATATCTGCTTCCATTGTATTTCAGCAAGTGTTTAACCTAAACCTGTATGTCAAGCTCCCCGAGTAATGAGCTGATGGAAACAGTGATGTGTTCAGTGAAGAGGTCTGCAACTCCGCCTCTGGCTGCTCTGCTGCTTCTGTCACTCCATAATTAGTCACTAAACGCCTCCCTCTTAATTATCTGCTGTCTGTGCAACTGGCCTTCAAGTTTTATCACACTCATTCACTCTGGATAATGAAAATCGCTGAAATCAGCAGCTCTTTGCATTTCCTCTTTTCTCAGTTTTGCAAATTTAGAGAGCTGATTGAGTTCACACTAAGACGTTCCTTATTGGCCTCTAGGCCTCTCTAAAAATCACATTCACAACAGATATTTAGTAAATCATTTTAAAGAAAAGCAGATAAAAACATTGAAAAAATTCTCAATTTTTAAATAATTCAGAATTTGTCTTGAATCCTGTTTCTTCTCCGAGCTCTTTTCAGCCAGTAAAAATCAGTCCTAATGTTTATGCTTTCTTTTTCATTTATTTTTTTTCTGTCTTCATCTGGTGTATTAAGTTATGGTTGACCTTAGAAATGGTGCTATCTAGTTGCTGGTGTGTGGTTTTGCTTTTTTAGTGAGCGGTTCTGATAGTGACCTGAGTTGGAGTGTTCTGGGATTCTGATACTTTAGGGTTTAAAGACACGTGTTTAACCATATTTAATCATTCAACAAACCACACATGATCTTTGTCTCTCCTCTTCATTTAGAAAATAACTCCTTTCATTCCAGAGAGGTTCAGTTCTGAAACCCACTTCAAGACTGGTTTTTCTGGCTCTGCATATCTAATTTGTCATACTAAGGACAAAACATGTTTCTGCTCTACTGTCCATAATTTCTCCCTCACCTTCATCACTGGTTGTTTCTCCTAATCTGTAGTGGCTGAGGACAAGACTGTGTTTTGAAGAAGTGATTTTAGCCAGACAGACCGATTCTCTTTCTTAAAAAAAAAAACATAAATAAATAGGAGAGAGAGAGAGAACAGACCGAAACACATTTGGCCTCTGGGTCTCTATGGAAATTACTTGCAGGCACTTGGTATGCTGGTATGCACAAACACATAAGACCCCCACACCAGCGAACATATGTGTTGATGGATATTGATTATTTCGTCTCCTACCTGACAAGATATAGAGCCATCTGAGATGGCTCTTGATGTTATCAGGACATTGGGGACAGAGGACGGTGAACACACAAACAAACACACAAATCTCTTCCTCTGGCAAACAAATGCAAGCCTCCCCATTTTACTTTGACACATCAGCCTGTTCTGTAGCAGAGGGAAATATTTAGGAAGCAGTTTTGTTGCCAAACCAAATAAAGTTATGCTAATTTACATGGAATAGGAATTACTTGTAACTTGAGCAGCAGAAGATCTGTTTGGGTTTGATAATGATTCTTGGTTTTTATTAAATACACCACGGTTTTCCTGTTTTTTTGGCTTTAGGTGATTGTTTGGGGAAACTACGGACGAATGGATCGCAAATGCTTCATGGGAGTAGCTCGAATCCTATTGGAGGAGCTTGACCTTAGCTCAATGGTGATCGGCTGGTACAAGCTGTTCCCGACTTCCTCAATGGTGGACCCTACTATGGCCCCGCTCATTCGCCACTCGTCCCAGATGTCCCTGGAGAGTACCATTGGACCGTGTTGTGACAGATCATAAGACTCATGTGAAACTCAGATGCTATTGATAAACCATCAGAAGACATGTTTTTATATATGCTGTTGTCTTGCACCTGGGTCAGCCAGACAATACTGTCCCTAGAGCAGGTAGGTGGTAATAATGCTATCTCTCAAGGGCACTTTTACAGGTCCACCCGTCCTTCATGACAGCTCCATGTGAGAAATTATTGTGTAAACCAGGAGGTCATCCTGCATTAATTTTAAACGTATTATGGTTCTTTTGATATTATATGAAATTGTTTCCCATGACTCACTGGATGTTCATTTCTTTTTGCTGTTGCGATCGAGTGTCCCTACACTCCAAAGGAAATTTTGCTGTCTTCAGATCTTTTTAATGGAAAAAAAAACAAAACAAAAACCTGCCTAATGAGATACTTCAAAGCAGGATTCAGTTGCCAACCCTGATGGCATTCTGTTGGGACCACAGTATTCAGGGGACTCAGCTTTGCTTCAGCTTCTCGCCTTCTTCTCAAGCCTACATTCAGTTCTCATTCCCAGGACTGCATGTCGTCTCTCTGTGTCCTCATTAAGAGACTGAAAAACTCCTGAGTATTGTCTATCTATCCATAAATTTTGGACAGAAAGACAACACTGCATCAGACTTTTGGAGAAACCAGTCTAACTGATAGTTGATGGATAATGGATGTGCAAACAGCAGGACTAAGGATGTGTTTGTTGTAACATACCAGGACATCTCAGCTTCAAACACTTAAGATGTTTTTCTTGTTTGTTTTAGTGTGTGCTCTTGCATTTGAACCATGATTATTCAACCCATTTAGTAATGTTTGGAATGCAGGTGGAGTAAAAATTATAAAAGCCTCCTCAAGCCTCTTCTGATAGCAAGATGAGAATCCAGACTACTGCTGATTTTCATTGAATCCAGTTCGTTAGAGCAGCTGTTCATTACATGTTAACTATTTTTCCAGGTGAAAATTGGTTCATCAGTAGTTGCATGTTCTCAATCCCCAAAACCACTTGCAATTATGGCCCTGCAGTCTGTAAGCAATGACTCAGTCATATTTTATTGAGTGTGCTTCTCAGTGAAATTAGCCAGTGCTGCATTTGGCTGGAATGAAAATATGCATCCTCGAGGGATAACCAACAAAATGTCATCCAAGATTTCATTTATGCTGGCTGTTTCTTTAGGTAGTTGCACCTCAACTAAAACAAATCAGCAAACCAGGTAATCGTAACAAGGAATCTGACTTTTAGTTTTGTTGGTCATCTAATTAAAGTTTTTTTCTCTATAAAAATGTGATAATGACAGACAATGATAGCAACAAACTATTCATGCATGAAATTAGCAGGTTTAAATCTTGTTGAGCACTTTCCTGGAACAACTTGTACCCGGCATGAAACAACCAGGTTTAAAGTGAGTTTAAAACGCTAAAGTTTTGCCCCATTCTTTGGTTCAACTATGTGTTTTTTTTTTTTTTTTTTTTCTAAATTTCCACATTTAACCTCCTTTTGCTGGTCAAATTAAGTGCACGGGTCAGTCTAATTCCTGGGTTGTAACTCTGACAGGGTCAGCTGGTACAAAATGAAAACGTATGATGATATATAGAGAAAACACAACTTGCTTTGTGTAATTGTAGTTGGAAATGGTCTTTATCGAATACACTAGAGCTAGATTTTAAATAGTCCTCTTTTTTTTTTTTTTTAGCTTTGGCTAACAGTTATCAAATAACAGTTTTTACTGTGCCAAATTTTGCCAGCAAGTGTCTTCTCCTTCCTCTTCTTCAATTACCTTGTGGCATGTGCCATTGTGAGGGAGGAACAGAAACATCAACCCACAACATCTAACAGCAGTCTTCAGGCTGAGAGGAATAGCATCCCTTTCATTTTAAATTACAGCTCCAGTCCACAGAAAGCCAAGCCACTTGGTGATTAGCCATGCTACAAGATTTGGAGGGAGAAAGAAAGGGAGGAGATGCAAAGAGAGGAGGAGAGAGCATGAAATGTGCTTTGCATCATCCAAACAAAGGATTCGCCTGGACTTTGACGTCAGGTTTTAAAGACTTAAAAAAAGGAAACAAAAATGGGATGAATTTAAAGGAAACTCAATGTGAAACAACACTGTAGACATTTTGATTTAGAAGCAATTTTGGACACTTTATGATTCTTTACATTTTTTTATATGTACATACAACCATTTTTAGTGTCTTCAGGAGGAGCCAAAGTGAATCTGTAACAGCTTGGTTGATAAATGTCAAAAATCAATTGGAAGGAATTGACGTCATTTCTAGTTTTTATAAGGCTGTAGCATTAGCTGGTAGCATCTGCATGACTGATTAAAACATTTAATTAGCGCACAGCTTGATAAGGCTAGGCACGAGCTATAAGCTAGAAGCAATGATCAGAAACTGAAAAGTGTATTGAGTTTTGACACAACATTAGCCGAGGAACATATCTATGTAGCAATTTCATTGTAATGTTCATAAAGTTGAAGAAATTTTAGTTCAAGCTTCTTTCTTATCAATAAACCATAGAAGAAAGATTTTAAATTTACACATGCATTTATTTAATCTTCAATGGAAGATTTGGCCAAAATTGAATTATTAGATTTATTAAGCGATCACCCAGTAGAGAATAACGTTTCTGTTTAAAAACAATTAGGAAAAATTGTCCTTTGTATTGCCAGTAGCAATGTAGCAGGGATGTTAATGCTCTGATTCTTAGCAAATCTGCCATATTCTGGAAAGCAATAAACATCCAGTAACTGTCATTTTTTCCATCCAGAAAACAGACGTATCTGGTCAGTTTTGTCAACTCTAATATTAAATGAGAAATCTTATGTTTTGCCTGACATCTGTTTTACATTTAGCATGACTGTGTAATTACATTAACACATTTACTATGATTGGCCAGTTGTTTAGAAGAAGCAGAAGCAAATGAGTGATACATTGATTTTTCAGCTCTGTCAAAAAGCCAGTGTAAATAATGGTTTTGATAAGGATTCAGCACGTTAAATCAATTTTAAAACTCTCATTGATTGGGAGAGATTCCCCTTTTTAATAAAGCTGAATCAGCTTCAAAGTCCTGATCAGCCTCCATCCCAAATCAACCCTGTGAAAATTTAAAAAATGTTTTATTGAATGTTTCCAGGGTGCAGGATAAACAAATTGTATTGATTATTATATTATTAATAGAATTATTATTAACCTAATTATAATCATTTTAATCTCTTAGTTGGCCCAGACATGGGAAGCAGATTGGTGCGATCCATCAATGTTTCCTCTCACATTAAGAATGTTTCTGCTTTGAATCTAAGCAGGAAACTTTCTATGTGGTCTCCTGTTCTCCCTGTTCATGCATTAGTCCAGGCACTCTGAATTCCTCCCATTGTCCCACAAGCATATGTGTTGTGTTAATTTTTTTTTTATTTTAAAATGGACTGTAGGTGTGATTGTGACAGCAGGAACCATCTGTTCCTGGACAGGACAAGCATTGAGTCTCATATGTCAACATAACGTGAATTAAACTGCCAGATCATAAGAACAAAATAAACTATTTTATAAACTGAAGTAAATTTAGAAACTTCATAATACATATTAAATTCCTAAAACATTCCATCTAACTGTGATCCAGTGTGTTTCTTTCTGTTTTTATGGAGCTTTGATAAGTGTTTGAGGGCTCATTTCCCAGATCAGCACCAAGGAACCAAAAACATTTCCACTTCTGACGTTTGGTCAGTAAGGCAGAGTTTTAGACCACTGACACAACTGCTGTCTGTCCCAAACAGACGTCATTCTGCCTAAATTACTTTTTGATCTGGATTTGGTGAATTAAAACCAGAATGAAATTTTGGTATTGTTTCATATAAATTATCATTTGAGTGTAAGACCTACACGGCGTCTCTCACTTGTCCTCCCCCCAGCAGCAGTATGGTATGCATGCAGTAGACCACAATGATATTTGCATTTGATACATATAAAGCAAACATATAAAGAGATCGGCAGAAATGTTTACAACATGTAAGCATGTAGACAACACAAACTGGATTAAACCAAATTGCTTGTTTGGATTTGCTTGCGTACATCTGGTCGTCTTAAAGTTCTTTTGTTCACAACTTTTAGTTTGTTTGAGACACTTTGTATTTGTACAGACAAATGAATGAGCTATTAAAACTGTATATGTTATTGTTGACTCAGCACCAAAAATGTATTTGTTGCATTCCCTTTGATTGTGTCTGCCACTTGGATGTTAAAATGTGTGCTTCTATCAATTGTAATGTAAGTAGAGGCCTTAAAACACACAATATACATTTTGTCAGGGCTAAGGACAAAGAATTGTCACACTATCTTCTTAAAAGGAAGCAAAAAAAAAGTTACATTCAACACTTCAACTCATTGCCTATAGTGATCTCAGTGTCACCTATGGAAACAATTATCTTTGTGTGTTATCTTAATTTAAAATGACTAATATTTCAGATGACTATCTGTCACACATTGACATTTGTGTTTTCACCCCAAGCGTCTCAGTTTGGGCTTAAATTAACAAACAGTCTTTTTTGCAGCATAGAAATTTTAAGGTTTCGAGCAGTTTCTTAACAAAACTTACTTTGTAAACATAACAGTACATATATTTGCTGTTTTGATGCACATCATGGTACTTTGTGGTTTTAAATTTAAAAGAGATTAAAACAATAAAAAAAAAGAAAAGAAATGTAATTATCTGTGAGAATTGTACCTGAGTGTTGTTGTGGTCCTTTTTGCTATGTTTAGGTTGCATCTCTGCAAAACAGACATTTTTACTAGCATCCGCAGCATCTCGCATATCTGCAAATTGCAACAGTCGGGAGAACTATCCAATGTCTCATGTGTATCGCTTATGTTTACTTAAATTTCCCGGCCAATAGCTGCGATATTAACATAATATTCCTCACTACTGAGCATTAACTTTTAACTTTAAGATGAATGGAGCAACAGATGTGCTCAGGAAACAAAAGAAAAACCTGGAAATAAACAGCATAATAGCTAAAAGATGCGTCCCTAACATTCCAATCAAAGCTAATGGCTCAGACTAATAATGCAAATCATTTTGCATTAGTGTTGAAGTGATGCACTCCTTCCCTGGCCAACTCACTGGGCTGCCTGTTGGCTCACCCATGATATGCATGATAATTAATCATTTATAGATGTGACTAGAATACTGACCACTAAAGATGGGTTTTAATGTTTAGAAAGCAGACTTTGGATATAATTGGACTGTCACAATTCACATTTACAGTGTGGTTTTTTTATGTAGACAAATGAGAAAACGCTGAAAGAAGAGAACTTATGTGTCAAAACACTTCAGAAGTACAAGAGTAGAGCTAAACGTTTCATACACGGAACCACTGCAGATTGCCCAAGCACGTGGATGAATGGTTTTACTTCCACAAGTTTTGGAGCAGTTTTGGGCTAACTGAAGCAGATTCAAAGAGCAATTATCCCTTTTTCCATTTTGCTTTAAGTGGAAAAAGTGCCTCCACACACAAATAACCCACTCAAACAATTGACTATCCTGGGACTCTTTGTTTGCAAGCAGTGAATCTAGCTTTTAGTCCTGGCATGTGTCCCTTTGCAGGATGTAATCCCCTCTGGAGACCCTGAAAATCACAGCACATGCACAATGGCTCTGAGAAGGGAATACGTTGCCCGCTGCAGAGCTAAAGTCTGTTTCGATCTGACCATGGTAACAAGGCAAAGTGGTGAAGAAAGAAACCACAAGCACATCTGGCTTAATTTTATTAATCATACTTTGGGAATTATGAAAAGAAAGAAACAAAGAAAAAAAATGTACCGTTAATCATATTTCTTGCTTGTCAACAGATACACTAAAATGAAATTATGTGTACTGGAACTTTAAAGTCCTCTTGAGAACTTTCAAGTTCTACAAGTAAAATACATCTGATCTTTTGCATGTGGTTCAGCCAGAGATTACTGGTGCACAAAGATATGAAGTCTGTGTCTGTTTTTGCAGATGAGCAACCTTTAAGCAAATTCCCTTTTGAAGTTCATATCATCTTCCTCAGAAGCACACTTGTTTTGTTTATTAGAAAGAAACTTAGTGTCCATTTTTTTAGAGTGACAATGTATTTCTAGACATAAATCTTGTTTGATCCTGCATGGGATCAGGAAGGAGTGGGAGGATGAAAGGTAGATGCACCTCCTCCGTTGCTCTTATGAAACTGGTTGGTGGATCCCAAAAGCAGCACATTCCCCCCCCCCCCCCCCCACCCCCACCCCCATTAGGACAACACACACACACCTGTGCTCTTCTTCCTTAATCACACCATCTCTAGATCCTCTCATCTAAAGTATCCCACATTAAGACGAGTGAATACATACTCAGTTTGGGCCACCCTTGGTGAGAATCAAAGTGCCATCATGTTTTATAACTTTATATCTCTTCGCACCGTTTCTTGTAAATGTGTCTCTTTACCTTAATGTGCGAGCTGATGTATCAGTCACGTCCTGGCAGGCTTACTGGTGTCAACACACATTTCAGCTGTAACTCTATAACGTCTATACACTTCTAATGAAACAAAGCCATAATATTAATAACATTAACAGCCTTAAATTGTCAATTCTTAATCGTTTGACTTTCTGAACCTCCCATTTCCCTCAAGGCACCTGATATACTTTGGTATGTTTTGGTTTTGGGAAACGATGAGAATGTTTTACAGGGCTTTATGAGTTGTCAGGGACATATAATATGGGCAACTTTTGGAAGGAATGTTGAAGGCAAGTCTTTTTTTTTCTTGAAGACCATTTTTCCAGAGAAGAATTGCCAAGTATGTATTTGCTTTTTGAGCCTCACCTTCATTTGGGTAATGCCTGTCCTCAAGTTGTCTACACTTAGTCATTAAAAAGCTTCACAAAGGAAATTATCTTGTTGTTTTAGAGCAAAATAAGGCTTCCATTCCCAGATATACGTTTTACAAAATATTTTATCTGTAGATAAGAATTAAAAATGCACTAAGCAGCAAAAGCCTATCTGCATTGCATTTCATTTGTTGCTCATGTTTGACTACCTTGAAAATCTGAATGTTAGCAGAAAAATGAGACAATGTAACTTTAGTTCTGTTCACTGCACTCATTTAGATAAAAAAAGAAAATTATATTTGCATATTGTTTGACAAATTGTTCTGTTGTCAAGTAAATGCACAATTTGGTGTATTGTTATTCTATTTCATCTGTCAATAAAATAGTTCAACTCTCTCATCTGGTGTTTTCATTGTCCTTTATATGCATCTAGCTATTATACTTGTAGTGGTGCTATAATGTGTAAGTCATCAGTTTATGTCGATTTTTACTGATGAATGTGACAAATTAATTTATTTTGTTCATTTATGGCAATGAATGAACGGTTAAATGTGGATAAGATAATTGTCCTTTTCACCTTATCCAAGTAAATAAGAAGTTATGTTCAGACTTTCTTTACGTAAAACAAGTAATTTGAATCAGCGCAAAGTGAGACTTTTAAAGTTAATGGGAGGGATACCCAGAGAGTAAAGGAGTGTGTTCCTCTCTTTAACACACATGCTCACATCCTTCTGTGATTACTCTGGTCATATTAGAGAGACATGTAAAATAAAACATCTGGATAATCAAGGGGAAATATTTGCAACAAGTTTAACTCTAGAACCGCCAACATTCCAAAAAAACACCCACACAGGTAAATTTTACCATCCCATGCTGGAATACCACAAATAACACAAAGATGCATCAAGTCCTTATCCTCAGTACATTACTCGTTACACGAAACATTGCTTACTTCCACCACTGAATCCTACACCGTTTTATCAGATTCTGCCTCACCAACATCCAGATCTACTTCTCCTCCATCCGACTCTCCACCACTTTGATTTTGGGATAATAACCAAGTTTTTTTGGCATTCATCCATCTCTTGTATTTAACCATTAGTCAAATTTAGCAGTAGTTTAGCCTGAACAATGATAAAACTCTATTACTCACTGACAGCTAACTTACGTAATGCTTAGTAATGTACATATCTACAGTGTGAAAATATTTTCTAACTGGCTTCATCTTACTCCTTAAAAATTAAATATGACATTACTCCCCAATATTGTTTTATAGTAATCCAGTACTTCCACTGAACTACATTAGTCCTCCTTTGTCACTTAATCCTAACAACAGATTAACAGCGTTACATCACATTAGTTGCTGAACTTAGCAGAGGGACAAACTATCTTCTACAACTGTGCAACCAAATGTTAATATTTAAAAAAACTAATAGGGAAATTATTTTAAAATTAACTTCAAACTGGTGTAGCGACACTGGTGATAGATTCACTGAATAACTTGAAATGGTCAGAAATGAGTTGGGTGAAGCACAAGCTTTTCTTACCTAAACGTAAGTAGTTTTACCACTTTAATGGAGTCATTGCTTGTGGAAAAAGCTTCAGATTTTCAACTCTATGGTTTTGTAGGTTTTGAAGCATTCATTAGAATAGTTTTTTTTCTGGTTTCAGTCTATGTCTTTGTAACACAAATATCCAACAAATTATGTCAAGATCGTCTTGGTGTCACATTTAACTTTAAGGACAAACCGATCAACCTTATAGGATTTTAAGAATTTGGCATCCCATATGAAAGCTAATTTCTTTCTTTTTTTAGCAGGTCTTTTTAAGCTTTCTCCAGCCTGTAAAAATCAGTCCAATGATTACTTTTGTTTTAGCTCTTGCTCTATCGTGATTCTCTCCCCCTTTTTTCTGGCTTCCTTTGATAATGCCCCCTTGGGTTTTTTTGCTGAATGAGCCACGATGCATGTTCAAAATGGCTATTGTTTTGATATGGAGTTGCTTACATGTGATAGGATGCTGTAAAACAATATATTGGTGTAAAATTATGCTGAAGGACGAAAAGTAGTTGCTCAGTCGCAGGATACTGCAATAACAGCTCCAGAAATGTACATAAAAAATAAATGCAAGAAATGTTTAATTATTATAAGGTTATGTCATGTTATTTTGCCCCAGTGTTTTTGTTAGATGGGCTAAATTCTGTTGCTGATGTATTCACAAACCAATCCTGGATGTTTGTGTGAACCAACCAAAGCTTTTAATAATCAAACTAAAATATTTAAAAGGGAAGGTAAATACCAAATAAAATGATGTGGAATCCAATGGAATCAAACTAATACCATGTCAAAATCGGGTTTTTGTTAAACTGTATATTTTACCCCCTCCGGCTAGTAGTAAAGAATAAAACACAACCACACCACCTGATTAAAAATAAAAATCCATCCACACCTATCTGCATAACTGCACTGTGAAGCAAATTATAACTATATCAAACCTTTTTTTTCCGTAATCTACCCTCATCAGCTAAATATTACAGTGTGCAGGCAACTTTCTTTTACAACATTGACAGTTGATCGCATGACAGTAGACCGTCCTTCAATGTGAGGACATATGGAAATTAACCCGCGATTCCTCCGGGAGGATGGAGAAGATCTATGTGCAGTAGTATTTGTGCGATGGAGTATGTACAACATACATGTTGTAAATAAAGGTTGCACATGTGGCGTCATAGTATTTTCCGTCGCAGACAGTGACGTTTCCACAACAAAAACCCCCAGGTGTAAATGTCCACATGCAGATTTAAAACTGGATGTATTGAAAATCTTCTCTTTGGTCAGAGGTTTTTAACATTTCGAAGTCGACAGCACAGGACAAGCATTGCAAAACAGTGCATACCTCCGGAACGGTTTAGAATTATTATTTACATTTTTTTTTTTTTTAAACACGATACCTAAGCTACCGGCGTTTCCAACTTCCTGTAAAGTGGAAGCGCGTTATCTTATTGGGAAAATAAGTGTCCTATCACACTGTCCAGAGCTGTCACTACCTGTTGACATGTCCAATTGTACGGCTTTGTGTCATTGCGTGTATCAATGATTTAATGCAACAAGATGTCTTGCTACTCATTATATTTATTATAACTAGGAAATGACTATGAAGACGTTTAAGCTTATTTTGGGGTAATACATCTCTCCCTAACATGTTATATTGGCAGAGTGAACAGCAGACAGAAATGGCCTATCCACCACTTTCTTGTCGGATAACCGTTCCCATAATCCATTGTGTAAAATTTTACGGAAGTCGGTTTACCCCTTCCATCTACGTTAGCGATAATGGTTAACTAGTACAGTTTTAAAACGTAATACTACTTAAAAATAACATTTCCATTACTCAAACAATGGCCAAAACTCAAAGATGGATACATAGGCCACATTATTAATGAAAAAGAAGACAGAACAGAAAAAGTGTCCCATTCGTCTGCTCTAACAGAATAGGTAGTTGGCAGAGTTCATGGCACCGGTTGTTTGGTTCTGTTCACCGCAGAATTCAGGGTGTGAAAAATAAAACACTTATCTGAGATGCAAAAGGTCCTGACAAAGTAGCAGTATTTGGAACATGGACCATTTTATTCTTTTTTTCTGTCAATGGCCATGTTTGCATTGAAGTTGTAATTCTTTAATTCACTTTTTTCTTAAATCTGCTTTAAGGAGATAAAAAATAACCATCTAAACCAAGAATTCCAAATAAAAATGACAATACTGAATTAAAGTTAGTTCATAAGTAAGTGAATAGTTTTTTCCCATTTTGAATCTAGATTATTTCCTCTATCATGTATACATCCAATTAACTTTAACCCTTTAAAGCCCAACCCAAGAACCCAAGAAAGGACCCATTTTTAAAATCAAAGTTTTATTTTACCCTTTAACAAAATCTGAATAGGGAGGCTGTAGCTCGGTGGGTAAGAGCAGTTGTCTGTCAACCTAAAGGTAGGTGGTTCAATTCCAGGCTTGCCCTGACTACATGCTGAAGTGTCCTTGGGTAAGACACTGAACTCTATGACCCAGAAATGTAAGTCGCTTTGGACAAAAGCGTCTGCTAAATGTCTGTAATGTAATAAAATTACCAGTTTATTTTTTGGTATTTTTACTATTTCTTACCGTGTTATTGGTCACAATTATTGTACCGTAATCTTC
Organism: Pseudomugil tenellus; assembly: GCA_037177515.1. Classification (NCBI taxonomy): domain Eukaryota; kingdom Metazoa; phylum Chordata; class Actinopteri; order Atheriniformes; family Pseudomugilidae; genus Pseudomugil; species Pseudomugil tenellus. The sequence goes on along the minus strand of JBAMHX010000004.1, from coordinate 8,876,515 downwards.
TGCTTTCTGGTGATCACCAGGGGACAGGAGACCAGTATCATGTGGTGGGTTTTGAACAAAGTTTCTACCAAAAAGTGATGTAAAATGTCTCAGAAACTTTATGTATTAAATATGATAGATTTGGCTTTCTAGGGTTAAGATAATTCAGGTTGCTCTGTGGGTTCTTGTTTCCTTTGCCTCGTTACGATAATGCATATATTCCGCTCAATCTTCTGCCTCCCTTCTCCAGTAGTGTGACTCGCTTCATCTCAGCTGCTGAAAAAGTGAAGTTGTATGTTCCTGGCTCATGTCGAGCTGGTGCTTCTACAACTTAATCAAAGTTCAAGCGCAAAATTGTTCTTATTATGTGGGCCTTCATGTTGTAGCCGGAAGTGGAGTTTTTTCCTGTTTGACGTAACTATGTCACGTCTGCTGTCCAAACAAAATCCTTCCCAACCCCTCAGATTTATAGCGAACTCAAGTAAAAGTGAATAAATGTGTTTTTCATGTAAACCTCATTTCCATGTAAGCACTAATGAGAATATTTTAATTCATCCATCCATCCATTTTCTTAACCGCTACATCCAATTCAGGGTCGCGGGTAGCTGGAGCCTCATTGAGTCACTGGGCGAGAGACTGGGTCCAACCTGGACAGGACGCCAGTCCATCACAAGACAACACAGAGACACAAACAAGCAGGCAAACAACCAGAAACTCTCATATTCAGTCCTAAGGACAATGTAGAACGACCAATCAACATCCATGTTTTTGGACAGTGGGAGGAAGCCAGAGTATCTAGACAGGGAGAACATGCAAACTCCACGCAGCAAGACCACTGGCGAAGCTGAGGTTCGAACCAGCGATCTTCTCTCTGTGATGCATATTTTAATTCAGAATTATTTAATTCCCAATAATTAATACCAAATAAAAGTACATTGTGTGACTGTAACCAGGGAAATGTTTGGTGTTGCTGGCTGCAACACAATCTCAAAGCATGATCGATCTATCCTGATGCTCAGACACACTGGTGAGGTGTCAGTTTTCTGCAACCTTTTCCCTGCAAGTTCCCTCTTGTTCATAGCAGCTTGATTGTCTTTCACTTCCTCAGGACTAATTTCCTGACAAAACTATAGCTTTTCTGATATGGAGGGCAAGGTTTTCTTCTGACAACTGTTCATGTTTGTGTGAGACTATAAGTACAAAACTGTAGATTATCCAAAGCCTTCCAGGGGGCGTTTTGCAGCAAAATAAGGATTTTGTTTAGCCTATCTTGTAATTCAAGCTGAAGCTTTCTCTGAAACTTATCTTTGTCTCCTAAATCTCAAACTCCTTCCCAACATTCCTTTCATCATCAGCCAGTGTGTAACAACATTATACACTTATTTAAGGTATATAACACAATTTAAATCATACAAAACAATAACAAAATAATATTCAAATATAAAGATATTGCTTAATTTTTGTAACATGATGTATAACTTCTCTGACGTTTAAGACATAAGTTCCTCTCCAAGGCTGGTGAAGCTTTTACATGCCACCGTTTTTTTTCCCTCTTTTGTCATCTTTCTTCTCCATCACTTTGTCTCACCCTCTTCTGTCTTCGTGGCAGATGTCTAGACTCCCTGGTGACCAAACCGATCAGCTTGTATTAAGGTCTCCCACTCTCATCACACACACAGAGAAGTGTGCCACGTCCCCCTAGGCACTCACACAAAATCACATATGCACGAATGACTTGCACAGACATTTTCAGACTGACAGAGGAAATGCTGCATCATACATTCACACATACAGTATGTACGTGAAAGGTCAATTCAGATGCTTAAATCAGATAAACTAGCAGGAAGCCCAATGCAAATTATGACACAAATAATTTTTCCACAGGAAAAAAATTACAATTTTATTTAGAACCAAATTTAATGTCAGTATTCTGAAAGCACACTGAAAGGAACTGTGCTTTGACTTTGATGTTTCAATGTAGTGTGTGTGTGTGTGTGTGTGTGTGTGTGTGTGTGTGTGTGTGTGTGTGTGTGTGTGTGTGTGTGTGTGTGTGTGAAGAATGAGATCAGAATGAGATCAGATGAATAACTGAATTTACAGAATGAGGCTATTCTATCCATGGATATTGTCTTCCACAATGGCACAGCCATATTTTGGTGCACTGGAATGTGAAGTGATCCCTGTCAGGTTACAGTCTGGGGGTCCTGATTCTCCATTTGCATTGACCTGGCCCTCTGCCTGTGGGGTTAGGGTGGTTCCTTATGGGCTATTGGGGTCCTGGTGCCTACACTCTGTTCACCCTGGCTGGCTGCTGCCTGGTATGTCCGACTTTCTTACTCTCTATCTAAGCACTCCATCGCAAATCAATTGTGCACATCAAATCCTCATTTAAGTTGCTTGTTTTCTTTTGTACAATTTGTTTTACTGGCAAATCATGGAAAAACAACATGCACAATCTGTTTGTGTGATACACAATTTTGCACCCTTTATTTTGAATTTAAAGCCCCCTTTCCATTAGTACCTACTCTAACTGGCTTTCCTTGGCTCTACTAGGTTTCATAGTGTTTCCATTAGAGATTTTTCGGACTGAGTATATATTTTTGCAATACCTACTTCATCAAGGTTCCAAGCGGGGAGAGTCAGGAAGAATCAGCCTGTAGCTTTGGGTGTAAATAGCGATCCTGGTAGCAGCTTTAGAACCAACACCAACGTTTTCTCTGCAGCCCTAATCGCAGCAACAGCTTTATATCTCCAGTCATGGTAGCACATATCAGTAGTATTGGAATTTGCTCTGGACTTTAATAACTGATAAAGTGAATGTTATATGAATGTGTAAATATTTTATGTCATGTTGGGAAGAGCATCTCCTCAAATTTACTGCACTCTGGACATCTTTTGGGCAAAAATGAATGATTACTGACCTCAAGACGCTGGACCCCGCCGACATCAGAGGATCCTGAATTATAATATAGTAATAAAACCAGTAGAGTAGAGTTGCGCTGACTAAGTATAGTAAAGCTGAGTAGGTACAAATGAAAAAGTGGCATTAGTAAATCAAGACCTGTGTATTGTTGACATTACACTTAATGACAAATTTTCCTTACAACTCAATGTCTCTAATGAAACAGCTAAGCAAAGGCCCCATTCATACAAGATGAACTATTAGTTTGTTTGCTTTCCATTATAGTTATTATCATTAATCAGAAATGCCATTAAAAATTATCAGGACTGACCAAATTCCAGCTTTTTTATTGTGGTGAAGCCATAAACAACACACTTACAGCACTATTGTCTCCTAAATGGCCTTAGCTTTCCCCTACTGCTCTTCTACTACACTGCTTCCCTCTGGCATTCCCTTCAAGTAGAAGGAAGTAGAAGAAGGAGTATGTAAAAAAAAAAGAAAAAAAAAGAAAAGACAATCGGAAAGCAATCCTCCATCAGTGTTGGCAGTGACAGTCATAGAGTCCATGAAGGCTCAGGGCTGTCTCCCGGCTGTCCCCTGTCCAATGAGTACTGAAGGGCTTTGGCATAAACCTCGAGAGACTTCCTTGAGGTTTTTTGTAACTAATGCAATGGAAATTTTAGATTTCCAAAGATGGGGAGTCTGGTTATGAAGTGAAAAAGGATTAACAAAGTTTATTAAGAATGAGTACAACAATCAGAAGAATATCACAAACCTAAAGACAAAACAGACAAATACAGAATTGCAATTCACTAGGATTTGGTCCCAAGATCTGACAGAGCAGAAGTCTGGAGCAAATTCTGAACAGTCACTTGGGAGCATCTTCATTTAAAGGTTCTGAGTGGGTCACAGACACTGTTGTCACCAACAGATAGGAATCATGTCCAGATATAAGAAACATATCATGTACTAAGTAATCATTTAGGCCTGGTAGTTCTAGGACATAAATGATAAAATGATGCATTCTGACGTGTTAATGTGACATGTAGCATGATGCTGAGGCCAAGTTTTCTCTCACAAGTGAAATGAACAACGCATTAATAAAGTGAATAAAGTAAGATCTGAAATCTCCCATAACACTAACTAGAAGGAAAAGTTTGTAATTCATTTTAGCAGTGACATAATTAAATAGTGAATTTGGAGTAAATTTGAGAAGCTAAACATATTTTTAAGTTAAATTAGGATAGATGTATTTAAATCTTTCATATTTATGTTTTATTACGCTGCTGTGGTCTCTTTAGAGATCAGAAGGCAGTAGTGTATTTAACTGCAACTAACATGGACATTAATATAATATGGAGTTTATCATGTTTTCATGAACATGCTGTTTTTTAAAAAACTAAAATAACATGTGATTTGGGAACATCAGAACAAAGTACATTATATCTGTAATATATGGGTGTGCTCTAAAATGGATTAACTTTCAGTATAGATTCCTTTTTAGCTATAGTACAGCTTCACATAGTTTGTTTGCTCACTTGGACTTTATCCATCTGCTTTCATCAATGAGGTTCTTTTTTTGCCCTGAAAATGAAGATGATAAAAAAAGTCCCTACTTTACTTTCTGTTGAGTCTTTCTTTAAAATATTTGGGTCAGTATGTCCATCATAAAGGGCTATATACCTCAACTCTCAACTCCACTTTATTTATAAATCCCTTTAAAATAACTCGTTGGAACAAAGTGCTGCACAAAATCAACCAAAGCAACAATCAAAAGTGAAATACATGATGACTGTTATCATCCCTCACTTGAGATTTCACCTGAATCACTTGTTTCTCATTCAGTGGTGCCTTTTGTGTCTTGCAAGACTCTTCCTTTATGTTGGCCAAGAAGTCCAAATATGCTTCAAACTGCAAATACTTCATAAATAAAGAGATGCGACAATGCTAAGAAAAGAGGTAGGCATACAAGCCGGAAGGGTGAGCAATGTAAAAGCAGGAAGAAAGGATATGAGGTATGTGGTTTTTTTTTTGTTTTAGTTTCTTTTTCTTTTTTATATCTTTGAATGCAGAGTGTCGGGGATATAAAAGTTTCATCACGTACGACACCGAGACAGGCAGTGCATCCTGTCAGATATCCTTCATGTGAACGTGATTACTCAAACAATTTTGACAATTGGATTTTGATACTCAGTACACCTGTTTAGGTTCCCCAAAAGGACGACCTGTGTGAAGTTTCACGATTATTGGATTTATGGTTTCCCGACCAGGTGGTGCTTCCTGCATAAAAAATTAAATTTTTGACTGTATCTTTGGAACTATTTGTGTCATTGACCTTAAATCAAGTGCAAATAAAAGGTAATGACCTCAGGGATGACTTGTATTGAATTTCACAATTTCTGAATTTATGGTTTCTCCAGCAGGTAGCGCTTCAGAAAATCAGATTTTTGACTACATCTCTGGAACTATTCGTCTCAATGACCTCTAATCAAGTGTTCGTTGTTTTGAGCATTGTGTAATTAAAACAAACTGCATAAAGATATCATTGGGGAAACTGAGAAAAAGAAACAGAATGTAACAGAATAAGAGATATAATATATGTTTTTTTTTACTGGTGTGAGAGAATGCAAGAGACCCAGGATGCAAGACGGATACATAATTAGCCTTTGTCTTCTAAAATTCAGTAGGACTGTTTCAATAAAAGACAAAGTCATAATGCCATCTTTATATTTTAGTCTGTATTGATTTCCATGTGGCCTGTGTGGAAACTCTTACTATAGTAATAACCTGCTACACAGCCATGAACAGTTTTTACAAAACATTTATATACTTCTATAAGAAGACACACACTTAAAAAATATCAAACTTCTAAACTTCTTTCTTTTGGTTTTATTTAATTCCCAAACCATCCTAACAATAAATGTTTTAAGTGTTCAAACACATCTCATGATACAACTTTAGAAACTACTTCATGTTAAACATTACACGTGACAAGTGTTTAACTCCAGAGTCAAAATTTTGCATTAGATGTTGGTTGCCATTTCCCTTTTGGAACCCAAACATGTGAGTTCATATCTATATTATTTTCTATCAAAGCAAACAACAGGTGTATTTTAACCAATAATTTCCTGTAGATTTCATAGATATTTAGTGTGGTCCAGTATAAAAATTGTCTGCTTTTAAGCTAAATAAACACATATTTGTCTCTAAAAGGGTGTGCAAATATTCAAAGTGTGGAAAATGTATATCTCACACAAGATTCAGATAGAGCAACAAAAGACTGCCTTGCTAATTAAACTATCCTAAATAGCACTTTTTAGTCTTTGTTGTAAGATGTGTTTGCTGTTCAGCCTTAGTTAGCTACTTTATTCTAAGCTCTGCTATCAAAAGATCTAAAGGAAGTTAAATACGACAAAAACAAAACAAAGAAAGTTTTGGTCTTTAATACACGTTTTTGAATATTTTGTAACATCACTATTCCCTATTTGTAACATCAAAAAGTCAAAATGGTTTCTTTGTTTATAGCTTGAATCTCCATGGTCTAATTTTTTAAAATGAAGTCCAAGTTGTGATTTTGTTTCTTTAGTGACAGTTTGAATAAAGCCTTTTAGCATGGCTAAGGTTTCGGGCATTTAGCATAGTTAGCAAGGCAAGCATGGTTAGCATGCTAAAGATAGCAACCCTTCATTGCCTGATCTGACAAGTAGACTGGATGAGAAGAACTAATGAGTCTGGTAGAAAATTACGTTTGTGCAGTCAATGCAAATTTTGCTGATGTAAATGTTTGTTAATAATTTTACTTTCATAAATTTCTCATAATTGCACAAATGCTGCTTTTCATTTCTGTGGATGAGCTTAGAGGAGGATATGCATATGTCTTTAGTCCCTCAGTGTAATAAGGACATCATCATCCTGTCCTTTCCACAGCATTTCCCCTTCGAAGTCCAGCATTTTGTGTTTGCGGCAGCGCAGCAGAATGCCTACCACTTTGTCTGAGATCTTCACATAACGGTCGAAGAGCCGTCCAAACGTGATGACAGTCCTGCCTTCTTTGTCTTTTAAGCCCATATCTCTGATGATCCACACCATCTCCTCCATCTCCCTGTGGATGTGTTTCTGAGCCCGGTCGCCCCTTTGAGCAGTCTTGGAGCCATCTTTAGGTCGACCATAGCCTGAGTCACCTTTGCGGAGACGCTGGGCCATTGCGAACTCATAGTCAAAATCCTCACTGAAAGGATTCAGCTTCTGTCCTTCCATGTGTTGCTCAGACCACTGCTGCCAGCGGCTTTTGATGTCATTCATAGTGGCAATCTTAATCTGCGGGTAAATAAGCAGGTTAACATGGTTAGCATCCCATTTTAAAGAGTCATGAAAAAAATGTTAAACAATCTTTTGTAAAATACTTAAAATTTGACACTCATAAAACAGTCAATTTAGTACATTGTTGTGGAACTGAAAAAAAAATTTCAAAGTGGAGAAGTTTTAGTCTGGCACAAAATATTCATCTTCCATTGTGATTATGAACCTTGTTAGCGACAAAGGAAATTTTCAGTTATAGTTTTTCATCTTAAAGAAATAAAGAATAGTTTGTGTAATGAATTCAAGCAGAGTATTTTCTTAATAATGTCAGAGTTTTAAACACCAAAATCTCACTGTTATTTTCCTTAAACAAAATTTCTGTACCTAATTTCCTTCTTAATTCCTGTATATACATATTTTTTTTACAGTTTTAAAGCTTAGGTCAGAACATTTTACACAAACATTTTTCAGTGTTTTGTTTTTTATAAGCAGGCTGTAATGTTTTGATATTCTATTAGTATTCACTGACATCAGGGTTGTTACTTTTTTCTTCTCCTCACAAGTATTTATCCCATTTCACTGCCTATATTTTGACATTAATGACCCTCAGTCTTTAAATAAACTCCAGGCCAGTTGTTGAAATACATCTCAGGCTTGACCTTTGCTTTGCACTCAAGCACCCTGTATACTTATTGGAATATGTCTTCTCAATAAACCATCATGGTCAAAAGTACATTTGCAACCTTCCAGAAATAGGTTTTAAGCAGCAGGTCAGCTGGTGCTGCTGCTGACACATACAAGACTTGGCCTTTTCCTTTTTGTGCATTCATTATCATACGGCACAAATCAACATTTATCATTGAACTGTTAGAATGAGCTAAAGTTTGGAATTTTTTATTCAAATATTGATAAGAAATCTGAACATTTCTTATTTCAGCCCTGAAGTCGTATGATCCTTTCTTTCCTTCTTCTTCCTCCATCCATCGGTTTTTTCCTCAGCTCGCCAGGCTTTCAGATTGGTGTCATTATATCTCTTTGGTATTCGCTCTTTGAAAGTGAAGACTTGCCATTGAAACTTGTCATCCCCTGAGACGGTGTGAATTTTCTGAGTGTTAATGCACCTGAGCTTTTTCTTTATTTGGTTCCTTTGGTTTGAATATAGGCTGATGGAAAGTGATTGTTGTGAAGATATTTCTGTTACTTCAGTATACCAAATTTATTTCTCTACATTTCTCACAGAAATTTGACTCCACTGAAACACCAATGCTTCTTAATTATATTTATAATTCACATGTTGATTTTGTCACGAATCACAAAAAATGTGTGAGTTGTTAAACAGACATTACATTCATCTGCTGTACAGCTGTCTGTAAAATTAGATGTGTCAGTTACTTTTGGTTTTACTTATAAAAATGTTTTAATGAATGTAAATGTTGATCTTCCACTTCATATGACTGACTTGTCACATTTTAGTATAGTACACATTAATTAGGAGGAACAATATTTCTGGAAATAGTAACTCTTTGTACTGTTGCTGCAAAATGCTTTGTTGTTCACATGGAGATCCAGCCTCACAAAGATGTAAATATTCTCTTTTAATAATTGTGGATGCTTTTAATGATTTGAGTAGGTTCTTCTACCTTTTACTATATTTTTGAGAAGAGGGATTCTATATACATAAATAAGGAGTAAATTTTGCTACCTGTCTTGCAGAAACATAAAAGTCCCTAGCAAAGAGGCCCTTAGCACAACTATTACTTTGTTATATTTTGATTATTATGTTTTTACATTTACAATTAAAACACCATAATCTGACCAGCATCACATATGCAGCAAACTAACCAAGCTTGTTTGATGTATTTTTCTAAAATAAAAAAAAATCTCATATTTCTTGCTGCTATGTCTGTCCTTGTGTCTAATGTTACATCCCTGTCCCTCAGTGTCCTCCACCACTTCACCCTGTTTTCCTCTGCAGGGTGTTTTCCAAGCTGACCTTCAGGTGGAACAGCCAATGAGACTGGAACTATATTTATTGACATATATTCCATTGCGCAGCAGACCAGCATGTTTTTATGAGCTGGACTTGTTCACTGGCGACCCTTTTGACACATCAAGGGGCCCCAGATAACTTTTTTGCCTTTTATGGGAGAGATGTCAGTGCTGGAGTTATACAACTGTTCTTCTGTTTGGTGTCCTTGAGAGAGTTGGATTTCTTCAGGTGACATCAAAGCAACTTGTGTTCTGTTTTAAGGCACTTATCCATTTCTCTTTGTTGGATTTTAAGGCACGCCGTATCTCAGGAAGGATGAAGTACGAGAGCCCCAGCATGACTAATTAGATAAAATAAATGGCTTAGTTAAATAAATCAAAACGTCATGAATAGGAAATTGCACAACCTGATCTTACACTGTGTCCATCACTCATCAATAAACTAATTAAAACTAAACATATTTTTATATTCTGTGTTATTTAGTTGGAATAATCAAACTCCTTTTAGATTTACAGGTATAGACAGTTTTGTTGTGGAATAACTATTGCAGTGACTTGAGGTGAAGTTTGTTGGGCTGATAGATATGGTATGTAGTTGTCAGATTCAAGAACACATGTATCATTTTAAGGCCATGCTTCTGCAAGCTTGGTAGATGTTGGTTATGCTTTACAGCTGTATTCTCTGCTACCATCAGCAGGTGGATGCTAAAACTGCAGACAACTCCTTTTTTAGAAATCAGCCTATCAGTGATTATTCGTTATTGCTGAAATAATTATCCAGCTTTTGGGGAAGAGTGTTCTCTCCAGGGTGTACCACAACCCTTTCCTAGTGGTGACTGGGATAAGCTCCATCCCAACCTGCAACCCTGAATTGCATATGGCATGTGTAGAAAAACACAGTGTTTTATAACTTATTCACTACTTAACCATTTTACCTTGGGCTTGTTGGTCTGTGTTTTGGGTTGGACGTCACTCTGTTCGGTTTTTGATTCGCTGTTATCGCTGAGCCCACTATCCTCCCCCAGCCCACTGTCTTCTGTGTCCACACTGCTGCTCCTGGACTCAAACTTCCTCTCCTGGAGCATCAACTTCCTGTCTTGGATGATTCCTCCTCCTTCGGAATTCTGTAAAGCCCTCATTTGGCGCCTGCGTGTCGGCGACTCATTGCCCAGGAATGGTTTGCTGTGCTCGGGACCCGACTCCATCTTGTTTCGGATGGTGCTGATGATGTTGCTGCTGCTGCACTCGCTGCGCTTTGGTTGAACGGTCTTGGTCACAGAGCAGGTTCGGATTTTATTCCCGCCAATGTCACTGGAATTTACTGCAATAACTTTTGGACTAATGCTAAGCTTGACCATGTGGTTGTGTTCCTTGTCTTCCTCAAGAGACGAAGGCATCCAGCCACTTGGAATGGTGTCTTGCTTGTCTGTGTGTTCATTGACCCATCCCTGCCAGCTCTTAGCCAAGTTGGCCACCATGGCAGCACATTTTATCTTCCGCACAGCCCTTTTGAAAGCCTGTGGTTCCTGAGGCGAAACTGCGCTGGTTGCACCACTACTCATGATGATACAATATCAGATCAAATGCTCTTCAAAAATGTATTTTTTGTTATTTTTACAATAGCTTCTTCCAATTCTGATGAAATTTGCTCTGAAAAAAATCTTCAAGGAAATCTTGCAGGTGCTCCAACTTTTAGTGTCGTGGGACTTTAAGTTGAAAAAGGGATAGCAGAAGTTTCACGAATACATCAGTTAAAGGAATGAAAAATAATATTAGTTTAAAAATAAAATAATAAAAATCTGTTTTCTATATGATGAAAGTTCAAGTAAAAAAAGTAAAGAAAAAAAAACCCAATGTGGTCTGAATCAAAAAAATCTTTTTAGGAATAAAAAAGAAGTTTTCTTTGCTCAACAGTCTGGTTTCAATTTTGAAATCTCCCCACATTAAAACTGAACCTCTCAGAATGACCATGCACCTCAGCCTTTAAAGCCTTGAAAGATCTCCACAGAAGTATCTAGAGCGTTCCAGATCAGTCGGTCAGTGGGTGAGCTGCTACTGTGAAGAGTGAACGCACCTTGCCTTTAATCCCCCTGTTGAAGCCCCTGTGGCTCCACATTGGCCTTTAAATAGGTATTGGTCATAAAGAATGTGTTGCCACTCAAAGTCCACGTGTTACAGGAAAGTCCAGCGTCAACATTCTCCTTACTAAAAAAAACACACACTGTGACAGAGTGGAATTTCTTCCGGCGGGTTTCAGGGAACAGGTGTCTGATGTTTTTAGCAACTCTGTGGTTTGTATCCTTACTAACAAGCTTTAGCTGTGAGTAAGTTCGCTACACATGCAAGGAATACATCAGTGGGGATGACTTTATTGTGTGAATATATAGGGACGTTTTCATGCAACTCAACAACACGTCTTCAATGCATGATGGGATATGTGTTGATTATTTCAGTGCGCTGAGTATGAATTCCTAAAGTGTGGGTCACATACAAAGAAAGCAGCAGGAATGTTTGTCTACATGTCTGTGCATGTGTGGCAGGAACTATTTCAGCTGCTGTTATTTCAGTGAGAATGGCAGGGATAGTTTTATTCATTTTTCAAATTCCATTCAAAATACAGTGAGAAAAAGAAAATCTAATTATTCTAGTTATTTGATGCAATCACCTTTAGATGTAAAATAGCATTACTTCCAGAGAAAAGTAGGTGAGAAACCCATAAATGTCAAATGTATTTTCTGTAAGTTGAAAATAAAGTACAAAAGTAAAGTTTGAAATGTCTTGAAAACTGAGTTCATTATATAGTCAATTATATAAAGGCAGATTCAAGATATAAGATACTATATGAAATATTTATATTTACTTTCTCTTAGCTCTACCTTTTCATCCATTTTTGGATTTTCCGGTAATGACGAAAAACCAAGATGGCAATGGTAGGACCCGCCTATGGGCTTCAAATATGCTCTTCAGAAACCTATGGGTACCGTGACGTATGCGCTGTACAGTATTTATACAGTCAATGGTCTCATCAAACATACAGTTTCCAACGTTAACTTGCATCACACTGAATAAGTAGCTCATGGTAAAATAATACATCTCAGCTGGACAATAAACAAACAAAAAAGTTATTTAAACATTTGCTTACTATTTCATTAAAAACATGAAAAACCCAAAAGACTTGTCATGTTCATGTTAACACATTTAAAAAAAAACTACATGAAAAAAAAGCTGAATGCAATGAAATTGTAGACTGAACTCATGTAAGCATAGCAAGTGCTTATAGTTGAAAAAAATAGTTGGCCGATATTAAACCAACCCATCAAAAACTTGGCTACTATTGGAAAAAAGCATCTTATTAGAAATAAAGTAATGTTTTACTGCCTGAATGCACATTGAAAAAAAAAACATAAAATATTTTTGTTCTATAACTTTTTATAACGATGCCCAAATGAGTTAAACTCTCCTTTGTATGTTGAATCAACACAACATACACAGAACAGAGAAAGTCTCTTCGTTAAAGAGATTGAAACAAAACGTAGGCAGTTGTAACATATTTTGTCGATGTTTTGTGAAAATCGACGATGGTTTGTTGCACTGACTTCAGGCTTTTGCATGCTTTGGTTCTTCATTTGTGTCGATAAAAGAATAAATACATAACATTTCCACAAATAAATAGATATGTTGAGTTTTTAGTGTTTCCTTCTAATATGCAGTGTTACATAACATTATGTTATTACAGTAATATAGAGAAAGTATAGTAACCAACAAAGATACTACAAAAGGAGTGAGATTGTTTAATTAAAAATTAAATCAACATAATTTCAAGAACTGAACTGAGAGGACCAAATATATCCAAATTTGATATTTTACGCAGTTTTCAAATGTATTTTTTGTTAATGTCGCTTTCACCTGTAAAAACACCAAACCTACCACATCTAAAAGCTTTTGACGAAATAGGGCTGAGTATGATGCACACTCTTTTTTCAGTCGTGTTCAAATCTCTCCAACTGTTTTAAAATCCTCCAGAAAAGCTCAATGTGTCTTCTGTCTGCAGACTAAAATAACCAAATGAGAGGCCAAGCCATCACCAACTCAGGTTTCTGACACATGTGTGTGTGCCTGTGTAAGTGTGTGCACGCTTCAAGTTTCAGGCCTCGTGCCAGCTGGTACTTTTTGTGCACAATCCCAGGGCTTGTTGTGCATGACAGGCTTGCATAAAATAGATGTGGCTGACACTAGAATGCGACGAGAAATGTGTGAGAGCTGTACGTAATGATGTGAGTATTTATACGTGACTTGATCAGACAAAAATTTTTTTCCATATGTAGTTCATGAGTCACTGGCTGAATAATAATGGGACTTTTTTTATCACTTGTCGAACAGAAGCACAATGCATGCTTTAACCATTGCTCCTATTAGCTGTGCATACAGTACATACTATTTATTTGGACCACTATTCTTGTTTACACCAGAATTGGTGACAAAAGTTGCATTTCCATTACTGTTTTTCGAGAAAATAAATGAAAGTTTTGAAAAACTACAAGTCATCTCTCCTCATTTCCCACTCTAATTCATTGTAAAACTCTGTGTTTCCTGTTTGTTCACTCCATACCGCGCCATCTTAACTGGTCACATGATCTACGTACATTATGTTCAGGAATGTATGTAATGTATATTATTACCATAAATGTGTATAAGATAGACTGTGAAAGAGCAAATATAGCAAAATATGGAACCTTTAATGTAAGGTTTGAGAATTGTGATGAAGCATCCATATGCAGAAAATCAGCTTTTTTCACTGAGTTAATGTCAAATTTTGACTTCATCAATAGTATTTGTAGTAGCTTTATTTCCGGACAAACATAATTAAGACAGAAAAACGTAAAGCTTGAAAAATATCAAAAACTTAATAAATAATGAGGATAATGTTGTTTTTGGTGGAATTGGTTCAAGGCTGACAAAGGACCTACATGGCCCAAATGAAGTAATATCAAAGTAATGTGAAATACCGAAGTGAAATAATATCAAACTTCAAGTTTCGTGTCACGATTAATAACTGTTGTTTTTACGTTTATTTATTTAAAAATTAACATGTTATTTTCCCCAATAAATCATGTTTAATTCATTTTGACAGCTATAATAAAAATCCTAAATTAATTTGTGGGCTATATTTTTTGCCTTTCGATGATCTGGAGACCACCTGAAAAGATCTTGGGACCAAAGATGGAGTTGAAGTAGACAGTGTGAGAAAGGTTCGTTTAGAGGATGACAGGCACTTATCTGGAATAAAAAACTCCGGTCACTTTACCCTTATTATCAAAGCGCTGCTGTGGACAAGTTTTCCATCCTTGATTTGGTTGATAAAAGCACATACTATTCTAGAGCATGTGCCAGTAAACCGAAAATACCACCATATCTCTCTGGGATCATTGTGGTTATACCATCAGGTTTTTAACTTAATAAAGTTTTTTGTTTAGGAATAAATAAAAGAAACAACTTGATTTTATTTTCTGAAGTTTATAAGTTCATAATGACTTATTTTGTCGTAGATCTCTTCTAATCTTACACAGCAAGGCCTCTGTCCCGACACACTCACAATGACGATGCTATTTTACAGGATAAGAAGTCGATGAAAATCAGGGCAATTCAAAGTTCTAAAGGCTTTTTCTTTGAAAGGGACGTTCAGAGCCTGATTAATTTTGAATAAATTACAACCATGTGACTGGACTCCAATAGGTTTTGTTAGAAGTCTCTTATGTCTGTAATCCCTCCATAATCTCACTCTGCAGAAAGTAACATTTTCTTTAATCAGTTTAACTCATTTATCCAAATCATATGCGTGTGACCAATGCAAAGCATAATAGACAACCCTTTAGTGAATCCAGGCCATGCGAATTAATGATAATCAAACCATGAAAGAAAATGTGCTAAAGTGTCAAGAGCATAATTCACTGATTACTAATTTATCTGTATTTTGTGTGTACAAAGATGAAAAATAACCATATTAAATGTATGACTCAGAGCTTTGACATTTACTGTATAATAAACCATTTTTCTGTGCACTTTTGAGAATATAGGCACCAAAACCACACAGTTAGGTATGTGCAATGATAAAAATATGAGGTTTAAAAGCTGCAGTTCAAGTTACCTTGCATTAACGTCCATCAACAAGTTCAAATAGATGCAAATGATAACAATCCTCACTCTTATTTTGGATTTTGAATCAATATTATGACAGGCAGATTTCCTGCATCTACTCTGGCCAAGCATGGTTGTATCAGTATTTTGGAATCGATTCTTCAGATATCTGCCAGTCAAAATATTGAATCTAATGCTTAAAAAATATTGCACTACCACTAAGCCAATGCAGTGCATGCCATTTGTTTTCACTTTTTACTTTTAGGGGGAAAAAAAGTGACCAATACCATCGCAATAGTATTCTTTCTGGTAGTCTTTCAGATGGTCATTATGTTGAAAGTGTTAATGATATTTATTTGGATATTTTAAAGTCTTTGTGCAAATTTTTGAGCAGATGTAGTTGTTGGATGCTTTTCAATATAGTTTTTAAAAATGTATTCTCATCTAAATTTTATTTACTTTACTCAATTATATAATTCATTATACCCATTTTTTCAAGTTTTATTAATTTAATTAGTTAAAGTTTATGTATAGTAGAAAAGGAAACTGATTTAATTCACTTGGAAATGTCCTTTTCTGATAAATGAAGCCTTCATGCTGCTTGACATTTGATTTATTTTCTAATTTGCACATTAATTTGGATTGCTGGTGGTTTTGCCCACTACATATTTTAAGTCTATATTTCATTTTTAAGTCACATAATGTCATAATGTGTCATTAGTTCATTTGAAATAGCTGAAAAGAATAAAAATGAAGGGAAAAGAACATACAACAAGCAAAACCAAAACCAAAAACAGCTAACAGCCTTTTATGCTTGACATAAATCTAACTGAAGTCTGACATTTATATAATGGTCAAGGATAAGTAAAATTATAAGAAAAGAAAAAAATATTGTGAGCTATTTCATGAGAGTAGCAACATTTTAACATGATACAATAATGCTTATAATGATGATCAGCTTTTGTCTTACGTTAAAACCATGAAGCAACATACACTTATATCCACTTCTATCGACCCCCTTCCCAACAGAATGAAGATAGCAACGTCATTGAGGTACACCAAATATATTTTATAATTAAAAACTACTCTAATATAAACAGATCAATGTATTTCTGTACATGTTTATATCTTGTATGTTGAAAGTATCTGTGCAGTTTAAGATGATATCCCTTTTACTGTTGCTAACGCTGTCGCTGCAGGAAGGCAAACCGAAAGTGAGATCACTCAGCCAGTTGGTTGTTTGAGCCAGGTCGAAAGCCAGTCCTGGCACAGAGAGATGCACACTGCGACAACAGCACAGCTTGTGACACACTCGTACTCACACAAATTTGCGCTTCCAGACCCAAATCACAAATAACTGATTTAATTAGGTCACTTTCCAAAATTGTCCAAAGCCTAAAAAGGTTCCAATGAGGTAGGATGTTCAGACATAGAGACAAATTTATACTGAACAAACACAGACACACACACACACACACATCTACACACACGTGGACAAGTCATCCAAGTATCAAGGCATGAAAACAGATTGGAGTCAGTGTGAAAGAAGTGAGGAAGGTTTGTCTGGCTGCTCCTGATGGAGGTGACATCATAGCACAGCCGTGGTGATGAACAGTGTGTTCTGGTCCAGCTTTGGTGAAAAGAGCAACTGTCCCTGGCTCAGTTTCCTTCTCAGGGTGGATCTGAAGAGGAAACAGTACCAGGACACATTTGAAATATTGTCTTTATCTTTATTCATCATTTATTACACTGCCAAGTGAAAAATCACTGTACTGCTGTGTTCGAGAATACCAAGTAACTTTTGCTCTCATATTTTACATTTACATGTGGTGTTTGGTTCTTTTAGCAGGTGCAACATAAATGCTACAGTGAAGTTGTATTAGGACTGTATATTTAGTAATTACAATCAACTGGTACAATTTATTCTATCAAAAGCTACAAAGTATTGTGGTTACACAACAAAATAAAACGTCAACGTCACAATTCAATTCAGCTTTATTTGTATAGTGCCTCTTCATGACAATGTCGTCTTAGGGCGCTTCACAGAGATCAGTTTGACCCAATTCATAATAAATAGCCTAGCTAAAAGGAACCAAAAAGACTACATCAAATCTTGACTTGGATCCAATCTCCCATCCTGTGCTGCATGAAGCAACAGTGGGAAGGAAAACTCCCTTCTAACAAGAAGGCAAAACCTCTGGCAGAACCCGGCTCAGGGAGGGCAGCCATCTGCCTCGACTGGGTGGGGTTGGAGAAAACAGGAAATACAGATTAATATACACTGCAGCTTTTATCCAGGATGACCTGCAGATAAAGGAGAAATATGTTAATGATGTCAATACTGTCATATATTTATACATGAAAGATAAGAAGCAAAGAAATTAAAAGAAAGTTCTCAATGGATCATGGGATGTTCCCATGGCTGTATAACTAATGGACGGCTAGACTATCAACTATAAGATTTGGTAAAAAGGTAAAGAGGGTGTCTGCCTCCCATACCCACACTGGGAGCTGGTTCCATAAGATAGGGGCCTGATAGCCAAAGACTCTTCCTTTTATTATGCTCTTAGAGAATCTGGGAACCACAAGTAGACCTGCATACTAAGAGCGAAGTGCTCTGTTTGGAATATATAGAACTATGAGATCTATGATATACAATGAAGCTTGGTCTTGGAGAGCTTTAAGACAGACAGGGTACAGTTGTAACACGGGGACAGTTGTAACAGTCAAAACTTGACCAATTGGAAGAGAGTTTTATTGATGCCACTGATATAGGACATTCCACTTTACATGTTGACATCACACAAGAATTTTGAAGACTCTGAGGGATATTTTCTCAATTTTATGGTTAAAAAACACATTTTCGGATAAAATTTCAAACTTTTTCTTTCTCACAGTTTTTTGTTTCATGTCATATATGCTTGAGATGTTCAAATTTATGGTATATGGCTGTAATCTCCAGATTCTTGGCTTTAATCGTATGTGGGTTTTTTTTCATGCTAGCTAGCAACCACATGAAGAGAATGTTAGTTTAATGATGGCTGATAGGTACGGGGACAGTTGTAACACATCCAAAAAATAGTTACAACTGTACCCGTAAGTATAGTGAATGCCATATGCACTCAGTTACCTTTTGTGTATGTGTTATGTCCTTAAAATTAATTGCTGTAGCTACTATTTTCCAGCATGCCTAGGGAGAGGAAGACAACTAGGGGAGTCCCAGCAGAGACCCTTGAAAAAGCTGCAAATGAAGTCAGTCAATCACTTTGTTCTATTATATTTCTTTTTATTGCCATATATCTTTATTAAATAAAGGGTCATTCAAATATTTAACGATCAGAAGCTTATTTGTAATAATAAATCACACCGTTACAGCTGTCAACTAGCATTGTTAGCTGGTACTGGGTACAGTTGCAACCAGTGGCGGCCCGTGCATATCGCACCTAGGCCTTCAATGTCGTTAGTCCAGCCTACATTTATTATACACCTCATAACAGTAACATTAATATGACACCATGGCTCGAGAATATATACGGAAGCACGCTTTTTAAGCTTATTCATAACAGCGGTGGCAGTAGTACTACACCTTACTGCTAAGTCGATCAAAGGGACATTCATTTCAACCTTAACTGTACGGGAGCCGTCAAATCGTGGTTGAGCAATACTGCCTCTTACTGACAATATATGTAGCAGTACTACAAAGGGCAGCCGGGTGGCCAGGTCATGCCAGTCTGAGCTAGGTTCTATCACATCGCCAGCAGATGATCTGATGGTGGCAGCAAGGAACCAACCCGAGAGAGTCAGATTGCTGATATGTAGATGGTTCCGGCTCCTTGATTCAGAGAGTAACATCATAGACAGCGCCTTGTATGTGAAGCATGCAGTGTTTAGAGTGTGTTTACAGTGTGTGACGTGCGCAGTGTTTACAAAGCAAACAACGCTGTCCATGGTGCTACTCGGACCCTGAACCATCTACTGTACATGCACGTATGGAAATAGACAGAGAACCATGACAAGTTTGTGTCCAGGGCCTGTTGTGATGATAGTTTGTGTTTTCAATCAACAAGCACACATTCATGATGAAGAGTGGGAAATTAAGATCATGGATATTGTCAAAACTCCACAATAAAAAGCACTTTTAAGAGATAAAATAAAATAAAACCCTTGCACTCACCAGATCTCCTCCACAATGCCTGCTTATTTGAAAATGAAATCCATCATCCTTTTCTTACTCAAGAACACTTCAATGGCTCTGTTGTAGTTTGTGTGTGTCAATTCCAAGTCCTTTTCTATCGACATGGAGGCTAATGCTGAAAGCTGTGTCTGCCCGGTATGTTTCCTGGAATAAGTTATGATCCGCTTTAATGCCGAGAATGACCGCTCAACAGAAGCAGTGGACACGGGGATAGTCACAGCCAAACAGGCTCTTAAAGTAGCTTTTAACATACCTGTAGATCACAAGAGACAGCTTTTTACGTGTTGCTCAGGCCAGAGCTCATTTATTCTGAGCTGCGCATGCTCAGCAGTAGCTAAAGCCTCTCTACTAGACCCGCAATGGCATAATGGCACTATCTACTGACGTGGAGTGGTATAAAACATGCAGAATAGTTCAACAAAATAAGGAAAATGGGGGGGTGGGGGGGAGGGTATGTTTCACAGAAAACTTAATATTAGCCATTTTTAACCTTGTCTGGAAGTGGCGCAAAAATCCCTTTCCCTGCTGAGACAAACTCGTTAGCTCGGTGGTTGGCCTACCTCTTCTCACAAGATCCAGCTTTTCCTGGAAGTTACGTCTTAAAAATGGAAGTATATCTGCAACCAGATCAATTTCTTTTCCTCCTTCAGCCATCATCATTAAAAGATATAGCTATATCCGTTAGCTGTTAGCAATCGGGATCAATCGCTTTAGTTAGAAATTTTGTAAACTTCTGCCTTTTAGCTTCCCCCAAGTGCTTATCCAATCTCAGGACACGTCCATGTCAAATTTAATGTAAGACCTCCTAGCTGGCCTTGGTGTCACTGACGCGAGATCTGATTGGATATTGCAACTTATTGTGTCCTTTCAATAACAGTGCACAGGAGCCTGCTCTGTTGATTCTGAAGGCCTTAGGCAGATTTAGTAGAGCCTCACAACACAAGCTAGCTTAAATATGATTGGACAAAAACCGCTACTGTAATGTACACAACACTGGAAGCAGCTCAACCAAGTAAATGCATCTAATATTAAAACAGACAAAATATCAAATTTGTTAAACCTCTAGAATGTATTTTATTAATTACTTTATTTATTTATTAATTTTCTTAGTATGCTCAGGCCAGCAGAGAAGGCCTTGCTGGCCCTGACGGCCCACCACTGGTTGTAACACTGTGTATCTTGCTGTTTGAGAGACTGTCACGGACTACCATTGATGTCTACTCGGAAAAGACAAATTGGGCTACCATGTATAAAAGTTTGAGAGGACTAGCACAAAAGATCATAAATCGGGGAGGGAGAAAACAAAATTTGTCCCAACTGAAACCAGGACATTTTGTTCTCCATTCACAATTTAGACTTCCTTCTGTTTTTACTTATATTTCGCTTCATCACCTTGTTAGAAAACAGCATGGTATACAAGTCGCAATGAAAACATTAAACGGTAAAGCAATAAACAGAAAGGGTCAAGTAAAGCTAACTTGGAAAGGTTATGGTGGATTTTAGGTTCATTCTGGCATGATACAAAGATCTGAATATTACTAACTTTTACGGGAGTAGTGTGCAGGAGCTCGGGCTAACCAAAGAGGTTATGTTCCAATTCTTTAGTTTATTATTGTATCCAAGGATTGGATCACTACAAGCCCAAACTTCTGCCAGTATCTAGCTTGTGCCCTACCCAACTTCCTTGTCCTCCTACAGTTGGTGGACATATGAGAAAGGGAACACGATTACTGCTTCAGGCTGAGCCCCAAAGGTGCAGGGTACCACCTGGCGCTCTCCATCAAACCTGCCTCCATACCTAGCTTCAGAGTTAAAGACCAGTAAAAGAGTGAAATCCACTGTTCTTCTTCAACATTGGACATCTTTTTGAACTGCTGTTTGACTTGGGCCACCCTAAAGGGAGCAAGCCTGACAAAAGAGCTGCTTGGATCATTAAGCCTATTTTTTAAAATGCTCTGATTCAGTCAAACCTCCAAGAGGTAAGAGTAGCGACAGTCATCAGCAGTAAGGACACACATTTTCTGGGCTCACAGATGAGATTTAATGGTGATTAGCTGGTGTTTGATACTGTTTGACCTAATTAGAGTTTCTGTAAGGAAGTCTGAATATTTCAGTAAATAGTAGCTTGTACTTCTATCCATACATTTTATTTTTCACCAGCAGAGGGACGGGGACTGGGAAGTGGGACAGCAGCAGATCATTGCATGAAACTCTATTCACAGTGCAGGCAAGATCCAACCAGAGACAGAAATAAACCTGACAGGCATTCTTTAGTTCTGCATTCCTCACTCTGTTCCCTTTCAACTGTGAATATGACTCCACTGAGTCACATTGTGATATGTGTGTCTGTGTGTGTGTGTTTGTGTGCATGCAGGAGGGAGCATGTCAATGTGCATCTCTTGTTATCAGCCATGTGTGTGATGCTCTTTCAGGTGTGTGTTTCTGTTTATGTGTATCAACAGTAAAAGCTAATAGGATCAGTCAACTTCAATCTTCTGTCTTGACAATACACCAACGCACTGTCATATTGCTCCTCTTTAAAGTATGTGTGTGCGTGTCTGGGAGGAGGGGGTTTGAAAGCTAACATCCTGTCCTCATTATATGCAGTAAGTAAAGCGGATTACAGTGGTTTACCATCTTATTATTGTCATCTTCAACATAATCTAACTTGTCATGTGACTGAACAGATGGTAATTAGTGTGACACATACAGTACATATCATGTAATTCTTTTGTCACGTAGCATGAGAACAGCCTTGTTTAAATACAACCATGTTAAATGCTTTAAATCATGTAAACATGTCATTAAATTAAGTCAAAGAACATGTTTAAAATCTGAGAAATCTTTATTTGTAACATTTTAAGAAACATTTATGCAAAGAAAATTAGCTTTAGCATTAACTTTATCAGGTATGCTAACTAAATATTGTCTAGCAACTTTTTACTTTTTAAATGTGCAGTCTATTGTTGTTGGTTAAAAACAAAAATCACATAGTTTTACTTGAATTAAAAATAGGTATAAAGCTCCAAAATGGCTACACTGCATTGCATGCTGTACTTCTGTCACACATGGTAATGAAAAAGTTATAACAATCATTGGAATTCTGTATTTTTCTTTTCCCACTGTAACATCCTTACAGCCTGCATTATGTAAAACTGTCATTGATGATATATTGCATAACCTTTACATGTCCAAATATACCGTGAATTACGAGGTACGTAGTATGATGATATTTAAATATGAATCAGGAAGTAACCACGTTGTATTTAGTTACACAATACACAAATTCTTTTAACTATTTTACATTTGTATATGAAATGAGGTAGAGGATAGTTTTTAATTAGGAAGGTTTTTGACATTTCACACAGTGGTCTTGAAATGTTGCAGCAATACAAATATGAAAGGAAATGAGTGGTGGCAGGAGTTGTTACTTCTAATAGATAATATTTCTGTATTTATACATCATAAATAATATTTATAAACATAAGGTATTACTAATCTTAATTTTAACAATCTTAAGGTTTTACTCACTGTTATGCTCACTTTTCTATCACTATGTGGCTTTGTGTTGTGTTAAGACCTGACTTCAGGAACGACCTGTATGAAATTTCATGATTATCGGATTTATGTCTTCCCCACTAGGTGGCGCTTTATTCACGAAAAATCTGAAAATCTGTCCAAAATCTGTTCTTATGCCATACTGGGCTGGTTACAAGTTTCCACACCAGGTGTAGGTTTTTGACTGAACATGTGGATTTTTCGATTATAGTATTAAGGAATTAGAAGATTGGGTGGGAGGGTGTTATAGTAGTGGCTATTTGTCTTTTGTCAGGTCACAAAGGGAAATATCTGACTCAACAAACATTTGCTAAAAAGCAGAGCAAGCCAATAAGAGAAGTGACAGGGTTTTTTTTAATTTATTTTGGGGCATCTTACGCATGCTGTGGGGAGAAATATGACTGTTAGAAAAGCTATTGCAAGTGAATTTTGCATATGGGACCATTCCTTATACCCCTAAAGTACAATGACATATTTTATTTTCGGGTAGTACTGAGAAACGTATTCAAAACCCAAACTTCACTTGAGAAGGGTCAAATATGACATTACTTCCAAGCTAATTTTTTGCTGTCAACTGTATGAATAATCAACTTGTATGATATTTAGACCTTTCTTAGATATTCTGTATATTGTATTCTCTGCCAGATCTAAATAATGTGACAGCATGAACACTCATCACTTTTGGTCTTCCACTTCCTCTTCATTATAATCACTGGACCATCTTGTCTGTTTCTTTCCATCTCTTTTTTTCTTACTTGCTGTTTTTATACCAGATATATGAGCTTCTATTCCTTTAATGGATACTAATAAAAAGATAAATAGAGCTACTGAGCAATATTATACTAGTCTCTCTCTTTCTCTCTTCTTTCGGTGCAATTATCAAACCTGATAAGTGAGACTTTCTGGAAGTTGCATCCAACTTCATTAGATAATGGGGGATAATAATGTGATGAGGCAGCTAATGCCTTCCTCAGCTAAACTGTCTTACATAAGGTTATTATAGATTTGATAGTTTTCTTGGACATCAGCAGCTAGTGTAGACTTGGCCTTGAAGCCATATTTATATTTTATTGTTTTTACAGCAGGATGGACAGGAGTTGTGGTTAGCCTCACAGCAAGCAGGTCTCTCTGGCTTTCTCCCACTGTCTAAAAACATGTATTTTAGGTAAACTGGTCATAAATGTATGTGTGGCTGGTTGTTTCTCTGTATTGCCCTGTGATGTAGTGACGATCTGTCCAGGGTGTACCTGACGTCTTGCCCAATGATTGATGTAATAGGCTCCAGTTACACGCTACCCTTCATTAGAATAAGCGGTACAGATAATAGATGGATAGATATTTTTACTGCAATTTCACATGTCCTACCAAGAAACAGTTGTGGAAAAACAGCAGAAACTTATAAAATTTTAACAAATTTGTAAATTTTTACTCTTTGCATTAAAAAACCATGTTATACCTTTTTACTTTAAAAACAGGAAGAATCTGTTGCATAAATAATGGGATAGACTCAAGATAAACCCACAAAGGATGTCTGTGGTTTGCATGATGCAAAATATATGCAGATTATATGCATACAAGAAATGACTGCCCCAGCTCCAACAAGCTGTATTATAAATGAGCCCATTGCTTTGCAAAAAGCACCACCACTCAGAAAAATACTGCTCCTGTCAAATATTTTTTAATATATTCATCATGGGCAACCACCACAGTAGTGTGCAGCCTCTTCAGTTAGTGCTTGGTGGCCACCATCCTTCAGTTTTAATGAGGAGTTTGTGACAACAGCGGGCAATTGCATCTGCTGGGTCAACATTTGTCCTCATTTTTAATACTTAAAAAAAGTGCTTTATTTGACAATAAGGGTGATAAATGATGTGTCAGTTTTTGCATCAATAGCCTCATAGATGGAAAATATTGCTGCTGTCATGTCATGTCATTTGATATATCACTGTTGTCAGATGAAAATCATCTGCAAAGACACTAAAAGTGTGGCTCCAAGCATCAAAGTGAAGAACGAGCTGGCAAGTCTTAAATACTTCACGAAGAACCAGCAAAGTTGATAATGCAAAAACATGTAATCCAGTGCCGGCCCTGACCAGTTTGGTGCCTGAGGCAATATTTTACCTGATGCCCCCCAATATTACAATCAATCAAGCAGAAACGATGTGCATGTATTAAAAACCTTGTTCTTTAAGTAGAAAGTAAAATATAGAATAGAAAAACTAAGTGACACAACTTAAAAATATAGTACAAATACCGTAAGGCACTGAAAAGCAAACCTTTCTGGAGAGCGTACTAAATACTCACATTGTTGATTTGGAGGAATTTTATTACTTGCTGTTCAAAGGTCTGTAGCTGCTCTATTGGGGCATTTTCTCTGCCCTCACTCCCACTTGGCGAAGCAAGTAGTTTCAATCTCTCCAGTCCATTTATGACTAACTCATCCATCCTTGCATATTGTTTATTTAGCTCTTCAAAACTTCTTATCCGTCTCCTTTATTAAGTTTTTTAGTTAATTTATCGCTTTCATTGGGTTCCAGTAACATGCCTTTCCTGGCATTTTGATATTTAGAAATGATTTTTCTTTATGAATTGATTCTCACACTAATGCACGGGTCAGTCGCTTCAAAACTTCCACTTCAAGCAATACGTCAGATACAAAAGAGCTTTGTTATCTTTGGTTTTAGTCCGAAGATCGACTTACCACCAGTGCGTCTCTAGAAATATTTTTCATAAAAGTAATCTTTCTGCTCACTATGTTTTCTAATAGTCATTATAGCTTCCTATTTCTAATTTTAAACACTAAGTGGCTCTATTATGCATATTTCAGGCTAAAATGTTTTGTTTTCTGAGTTCACAAGGGCACAAATTAATATCACATTGTTTCCCAAACTCCTTTATTTCCATCATTGAATCTCACTGTAGGTCTCTGCTAGAAAAAAGAAGAAAGAGAATGCACGCTTCCGATTGGCCAAATGCCAGCAGTAGTTTACGGAACACCCACATCAGCTGTTTCATCACAGAAACAGCTTAATAAATGGTAAACAAAACAAAGTTACTCATTCCATAATGTGAGCAGCCGTACATGTAATAAAATGAAAGTGAACAGCTCATACATACAGCAGGACGTTTGTTGTTCTTTCTTTCCAGTTAAAGTTGTTGCGTTTTTAGAAAGGTTTATACCATTATTCTTCTGTGTACATCTATTGTTTCATTTCGCCTGTTATTAGCCCCCCATATACTTGTTCTGGAAAGTTACAAAATTATGTTAATTTTTAAATAAATGCATTATAGTAATTCCCAATCCAGTTTTGATAGCTAACTTTCTGCTCATCATACACGTTAGCTGCTGCAGCATTCAGGTAAAGCAAGCCTGCATCCATTACTTTCATTTAACTGTTGCTCACATACTATCAAACAAAATCGACAAATGTTCTTTGGTTAATTTGGTTTTACTTACCGCTTGTGTCTCAGGATTAGAAATGAGGTCCTTCATTGTAGAAACAGATCATCCTGCAAAATCCTGCTAGCAAATATCTCGTAATACTGGACCTCCAGCAGAATTTTGCAGCTTTCTCTCGGTCTAGAACAGAGCTTGGGATTGAACTTGCATTCATCTTAAGTGTTCCATATTTTGCTATATTTTCTGTTTAACAGTCTATCTTATGCACATTTATTATATTATGTATTTTGCAACATGCATGAAACAATAGTTTTGCCATACTATTCCTTTGTGGCTGCGAGGTCTCTACCTGGAACTGTGAATGGCTTTGTAATATATTGTAGATTCGCGTTTGTGCTGTGCTACAGCTGCGCCCCTTTTTGTCCCTCTGTACCTGCCATACCTGAGCCTGTGTAATCCCCCGCACTTGCTGAGAATAAACGACTTGTGAGGAAATACAAGCAGCTCTCTCTCGTATTGTGTATTCGCACAGTGTACCAGAATACATTACAGGCTTCTACCCGCTCGTTTTCTGCTCCTCTAGCTCATCTGTCCCGCCCGCACTGAGCAGCCAGGGAGGAGCCGTGTGTAGTTGGTGTCGGGGGAGCATGTATGTTAACGAGAGCGCAGCAGGAGCCATATGCACACTTCCTGGAGGAGATGTCGCACTTAAGTTTTCAGGTAGGGGCTGGTGAGTCTCCACCATGCCGCATCAGAGTGATAGAGTCAGCCGTTTGCTTTTCTTAAGCTGCACTCTTTTAAAAAAAAAAAGCGATAAAACTACAAAAACACATGGATAAAAAATCTGGGATCATTTTAAGGTACAATTAACACTACTAAACGTGCCTGTTTTGCATAAAATGACCCCTTTAACTGCTGGATGTGTAACTCCAATGATTTTCTAAGACTCCTACATCCGACATGCCATTGATGCGCTAATTGCATCAATATATCATCATTCCATTTGAAAACAGCAGGACCTCTGGTCAAATATGCTTCCAAAGAAACAATCAGAGAATCACTGTGTGCAATTCTGCTCTTCTTTTGTTCATATACGCCTTTTGGAAATCAATATGAAATGAAATTTTCACTTCTCTTAATGCTCAAAGTAATTTCGTTTATAAAGCACATAAAAGCTTGAGTCTTTTCATGCCATGCATCTTAAAGTAAATTACTTCCCCGCAGCAGGTTATTGATCTTAAGTGTTTTTGTGTATCATGGACTTTTATTAGGTCACTACCACACCTAAGAGAAACAGCAGCAGGACGTTAACGGCCTTTTTGTAATGACAATGTGCTCTTGCAATGTCAAACACACAGAAGTAGCCACAAAAATAGACTCCAAATGATGGCAGCCAGGGGACCAATATTGTTTTAGACAGTCATCCAGCTCCAGATGGAGACAAAATGAGAGGTGTTTGTCAGTCCTAACAAAGAGCTGGTATCTAAACTAAATGATACATTATGTCAGAGTGTAATGGCAGGTGGAGTAAATCACAACAGGAAGGAGACATTGCGACTTA
The DNA here is from genome assembly GCA_037177515.1 of Pseudomugil tenellus. Lineage (NCBI taxonomy): Eukaryota > Metazoa > Chordata > Actinopteri > Atheriniformes > Pseudomugilidae > Pseudomugil > Pseudomugil tenellus. Next base: position 8,848,497 of record JBAMHX010000004.1, on the reverse strand, counting down.
CTGGACAAAGCGATGGCACAAAAAAATCTAATGCACACCGGCAGTATGAAGCAAGTACTGTGCTAACACTTTCATTCATCACTGAGCTTCAACCAGCGGCACAAACTCAAAAAGAGAAAACATTATCCCTAAATCACCTCTATTTTATTTTTTATTTTTTTACACAACAATGTTGTTTTTGGGCTGAATAGGGTGGAAAGCATTCCACATTGTTGTGTTTTGTCAGAAGAGCCAGGCTTTTGCAATTGTAAAACACTATTAAGTTGTTTTAGTATTGCTCATCATGATACTTCTGCAGAGAAAAATGTCTGGTTTTCTGTACAAAAGACATCTTTGTGTCAGTGACATACTCTGTCCTCTGTATGTGTGAGAAACTTTCACCTGTCTTTGGCGTTTCACTAGAAAGAAAAGTTCAAACAGAAAAATAATTTTTTTTATACTGAAGTTTATTCAGACATACATCTTTAAGCAAAAAAAAAAAATACATATACATGTATGTCCTTATACAGGAGAACAAAACTTAGAAAACAGTCTGAAAAGGGTATTAGGGCAGAAGCAGTACGCTTATAATCCCCACCCCTCAAATGAATTCATGATGAAACAGTAAAGTGAAAGATAGCTATCTATATCATACATAAAGTAATAGGAATTAGAAAAGGAAAATACTATACATCCCCAACATCAAATACAAACAATGCACTTAAAAGTGGTTATTCAGGAAAACATAGAGTCCAGCTACAGCCCCTGCCTCCCTAGTGCCAAATCATCTGCAGGTGAGTGTTAAGCAACGTTTGAGCAGACAGTGGGTTGATGGGTTTTCAGTAGGATGTTTCTCTGCTTGCAAATGCTGTTTTGCAAGCCCTCACTCCTATGGATAATTTAGAATGACCAAAGAACCTAAAAGGCATATCTTTGGACGGTGGGAGGAAGCCAGAGTATCTAGAGAGAATCCATGCATGCAGGATGCAACAGCATAAAATCTCCACATTGCCCTTTTAAACACTTTCAACTGACTGTTGTGCAGTCAGATCCCAAAAACATGTCATCTAGCATTCTTCTGTCTATAGTTCAAAGCTGATCTTACAGTGTCCCGTTTCGTCTCTCTTCAGTGATATAAAAGTTGGATGAAATACAACAAGACTGTTCAGACTGAGGTCGCTGCAGAACAGATTTGAAAGTGCTGTGGGTCTAATTTTGTGGGTCAGCCAGATTTGTACCGTTTAGACTATTATAAAAAAATGTATGTGAGTCAATAATGGGCAAATAATTGGTGCTGAGCTGCAATGTAAACATAGCTCATGTGTCTTTAGCTTGGTTTCCATTTACTAATTAAGCAAATTTATATTTAGAAAAGCTGCAAATAAGATCAATGTGAAGTGCACAGTGATCCACAGGTTTTAGGTAAATATATCCAGATGTGTAGTGTTGTGAGAAGGTAGAAGTTTTAGGTTATATGTTCCTGGTGGCCGTGTATTTAGCAGAAGTTCTCCAAACAGCACAAAAGAGTTGAGGAAGAAAACAACACCAATAAAGTTAAATGAACACTAGGATATTGTAGATCATTATAAAACCTTTAACTACAACCAACATTTCCTCATGTATACTCTCAGACTGTGCATTAAAAAATGAGATATACATGTTCTGACTTTGTCTCAGTCATGTTACTTGTTGCCTTAAAAGATCCCGAGTCAGCTAATCAAGGCAGAAATAAGCTAAATGAAAATCTATTTTTACTAATATTTATACATCCAGATGTTCTTGTGTTATTAATGCAAGAGTATAAAGTTCACTTTAAATAACAAAATCCTGTTGTTACAATGTAGAAGTCACAAGTATGTTTTTTTTTTTACAAAGTATATACTTACAATTTCTGTATTTTTAAATCCCCATTCAATTTATTTCTTAAATTTTTTTTCTGATACATTCACCATTTTTCATTTCCCCTCTCTTGTCATCACTGGCCTTTTCTTTATTTCTCTTTATTCCTTCTCAGTAGCAGCAGACGATAGAAGCCGAGCCTTATGACAGATCATCATTTTGGCCTTATCCAACCAGCATTGCCTGAAATAGCTGCCAGCAAGTTTAAGCCTGAGCTGCTGAACTTCCCCCGGCCCCTGCATAATGGATTTTTTTCTGAAAAACAATCGGGTACAGGAAGTTCTGCCAAAGAAACTTCAGCACAAAAATGTCTTTGCCTTGAAAAGAGTTATTTAATTTGATGAAATGTGTTGGAAAATTATAAATTTGCAAAATGATCAAAGAGATGAATTATTGCCCTTTAATCTGCACAACCATGATAACCAGTGGACCAAGAGAAGATTTTGCATATTTAAACCATCCCCATTAAGGTAGGACCACATGTTTTGTGAACAGCATCTTCATATTTCATTAAATTAAGGAAAATGTGTCGGCAGTCTTAACTCTTGCACATTTTTGTTTATCTGTAACTTTGTCTGAATTTTCAGATACGGCAAATAAAGCAGTCAGCTATGATTGGGGTCCCATATAAATGACATAATTGTAGTTATTGTCCAATGACGCCTCGAAATTTGTCAGGAGGGGGCTTTTTTTCTCATGGGGTTTAAGTTAGTGGAGTTGATGCCTTTTCAGTACTTGTTGAAGATCTCACTACACGCTTACACACACTGTGAAAATACGTGTGTTTTCACTTAGAGGGAAGTAAAATAAAATGGTACAGACCAAACTTTATAAAAGGGGAAAAACCTACTAAATGCAATCCTTACTGTTAGTTCTTCTTATAAAAGGTTCTTATAAACTAACTTTAATGGTCTCTTTTACCCCCGTCCGACACATTACAGAAGAAATCTGGAAGTTTGTGTTTCAGTGGAAGCAGCTTGGTACCACACAGTTCTGTGGCAGAAGAGGCAGTGCAGAAATTTAGTTTTAAAACTGAGGTTTGTCGTCATACTGTAGTGCAATTGGATTATATGTCTTTGACTTGCTGAGAGACTGAAGATGTAAATTAGGTTTGGTTATATATGTTTATTAATTGTCCCCTCGTAAATAATTAGACTTTAACAGAGACAGCTGCAGCTGCTTCAAAAACATCACTGACAAAAAAAAGTGCTAAGAGAAGAAATAAAAATTCTTCTTATTTCAGAAAGAGAATGAAAGAAATGACAGGTATCAAATAAAGAAACTTTAATAGTTAACTCTGTGTTAATTTTGAGCTTCAACAGTGAATATGTGGGGTGAAAGAATAGAAATTAGCATTGAGGTACAAAAATATCAAGCACTTTAAATGTGAGCACTAAGCTTTGTCTTTAACTCTTGAGACTTAAGTTTATTACATTCTTCATGAAATATGTGAAAGATTCAAATATACTTTGTCTGATGTTGCTAGGTCGAAATCACAAAAAAGTCAAATACAGTTTTGAGAACAAAGTAAAAATAAGTTTACATTAACTTGGAGTCTTTCAGATTAATGTGAACCAGCTTAATTCTATAAAACACAAAGCCTAGTGTGGATGAGCTACTAACCTTGTACTTTATAGGCTTCAGCAACAAGGAAATTATTTCCATATTAGCACATAAACAAATCATTATAATAAATAAGTATTCATACTTTGAGGTGACTTTTTTAACTTTATTCTTACCATTTCAAGTTTATTTTCATAGTGAGGAAAGGAGAACAAAAATAATCCTCCACAAATGATTTTTTTCAGTGTGGCCCCGTATAATGACCGTATGTCTGCATTAGAACTTCTAATTCCAGCGGGGAAAGAACGAAGACCTTGGTGAATGTGCACCCTATGCCCTAACCCCTCATTCACTACATAGGGCTACACTACATAGCACACTTTATTCAGCGGAAAATTATTAAAAATTATGCTTTATAGTTTTTTTGTTAAACGCTTTTGATGTTCGTATAATTTCCGCCATTTTAAGCTCTGACCCGCAATGCATTGTGCATATATTCACCTGTCGAGGGTGCATCAATGCTCACTACTTTTCAAGATGCATTGTGGGTAATTTTGAGTGCACTTCTTTTTTCCCAATGTACATTGGGACACCTCTACAAAATTGCGTGAGCACTATATAGAGCTTATGTAGGCATTGGATGCACAATCGGACTCAGCCCCTTTTTTCAGCGGTTGCCATGGTGACTTGTTGTTTCTGTGTTCCATTGATGATGGCTTTTTAAGGTCTCACCGCTCATGATTAACTCGGGATGAACTAACTCGGTGTTAACTAAACTAACTCAGAACTGCTGTTGTGAACTCTTAGTTTCTCATCTCAGGTTGTCAACTCAGGCTTTGTTGAACTCCCTTTGTCAAATGGACCCCTGCTCTGTACCCTTAGTTAAATTAAAACCCTGTTCATCTGTAGTCCCCCTGCCTTCAATCCTGCATTTGGGTCCATACCTCCATGTTCATGACAAGAAAAGCCTAAATGTGTTGTCTCGTTTGCTTTATTTTTTTGCTATGGTTAGAGAGAGAAACAGGAAACTGCAGCAAATATCTGAGATTTCCCATCAGTGAACTCTGCACATCCAAGCGAGCACCTGCCGCCAGCAAAATTAATATTTCATCATTTTCAAACGCAATACAATACATTCACCAATTATACACTCAGAAAATAATTGAAAATTTGAAAACACCTTTTTGCAGCCGAAGAAAACTGTTTCAGCACAAAGCTTCTGTACTCGCTACATTTCAACAAAGAAGAGTGAGATAACAGCATTTCTATGGAAATGAGTACATATGTCTTCTACAAGATTGTGAATGTTAAGAATCTTTCGAAAAAAATATAAAATGAAACCAGGTGCTCTGATTTCGTCTGTGGAAGATGCCTTTTAAATAGGTTGTAAGAAAAAGAGAGGCACTTGACAAAAAGACACATTCACTTCAGAAAACATCAACATACTTTGTATATATTGATGATCTGACAGCTGATGAGATTCTATAAGCATTCTTTATCTTCCTCTTCACTGAGCCAGTGAATCAGCACAGCTGGGTCAACTTACGCACAATGTAATATTACAAAGATAATTCTCAGCTTTCATATCCTGCAGCTCTCACACTCACAGGCGTCATCCAGAACACAGTAAAACATTCTCCAGCAGTATAAGACTCGACAGTTGAGTTACTTAAATATGGACACTTTTCAACTTTATTGCATGGACGTGTGGAATGTCACTGGAACCGTCAGACAATGAGCATGTTGAGGTGGCGCAGCAGGAAGATGGTGTCTACCTCTCAGGACATCATTACTTTCAGCACCAAAGGGCCTATGGATCAGCACAACTCATAGACCTGCTAAATGGTGTTGTCCACCGCTCACCGCGTTGAGTTGCACACAGCTCCTCAACTCCAATAGGAAGAGAAAAATACGCAGCTGGTTAAAATCTAAATTATGATGAATCACTATTCTACTTTATAGATCAATTACTTAGTAGCTAAAATATGTAATTATCAAACTACACTAAAAACTTGCATCCTTTGTGGTACTGAGCTATGGCGTTAGATCTCTGCCAAAATCCGAGGAAGCTCATTTACAACATATAAGAGCGCATTTATTAATTGAGAGGGCGCACTGATCTGTTCGCCGGCGCATTACACAGTGGAGAGAGCGTATAGCTCTGATCGCGGGAGTTTTAATTTCTTACGGGCGCACGAAGGCAGCACGGCGAGAGCGTGAAACACCCTCGCTCCCACTCAACTCTACGCCCTCGCTGAAAAGTTTTGCGCGCTCTCTCTGTTTGGTGGGTGTTTTTGTCAGTTGGGGGCGGCAACTCTTCTGATTGATTTGATTGGCTGGATCTTC
>JBAMHX010000004.1:8815182-8837956 GCA_037177515.1 Pseudomugil tenellus | reverse complement strand
TATATATGTAAAGAAAATATCCCCCAGTACTTTGGATTGTATTTATTTTTATTTACATGTGTCTAAACTAAAACATCATCAGGGAAAAATAATCTTTTCAGATGCATGTAATAAAATTCATTTTTGGTCATGGTACACAGGGCTGTGGTCGTCCCAGCTTGTTTGCTGGAACAAATATGTGCTTATATGCATAAAAAAAACCGTCCTCTTCAACACTCTGCTGCTAATTCTTTTCTATCTGGTGCGCAATGACTTCTGGGGGATTGGAGACCGCGAAGGTTACGTAACATGAACACTTTGTTTTAAGCTAATTCAGCCCCAAATGAAGTGTGCATTTGTATTGTGGATCCAAAGTACACATTGAATTGGGACAGTACGTTGCGTGCCAGTATGCCTTGCGCCAGTATACGCAATTTTATTCCACACTTCGAGGCGTGCAGACCCTGAATTGAGATACAGCCCATGTCTCTCTGTTCCAACACACCAGATTCAAAAGAATGCATACCTGTGTAGATCAGTTGAAGCTGTTGCAATAAGATGTGCTGGACCATGGATGCATGGAAAACCTGCAGGATTCCGAAACTTGGAGGACTAGAGTGCTGCTCTGAATTATTTGAAACAAAACCGCCATGAAAATAGTCAACACGTCTAAATGACATCAGAGCAGCACTCTAGTCCTAGCACTGTCAGGAAGAGTAAAAACAGCACTACTTTCCCATGCAGATTCCCATGTTGCAATGTTTTTGTATGACAATAACATCAGTCAGATGGAAACGCCATGTGTGACTTTTGGTCATGAAAAACATCCTAAAATGAGCGATGTGATGCGGGTGATGATACAGGGATCATGTCTGGCGGAGTCACAGTGTGTCTGAGGCTGCAAGCAGAGGATGACGCAGGGGGAACAGACTGCCTTGCAGCTGCCGGTCTCAAACAACAAATACATGTCGGTGTCACATCTCTCTGGCTTGTTGCAGAGTATTTTTGGAATGACAGAAACTGCCAACAGGATGTTGTAGTTGGAAAGCCACTGTATTTTCAGCATGTTTTTATGTCATTTGTCTGGAGCGATATCCTTCTCCATCACGCAAGCGAGCATAAAGACTAAAACCAAAGCTTTTTATCCCAGAATAAAAACCTGATGCCACTTTGATGTTATTAACTGACCAACTTGTTAACTTATGTTTAATGATTTTTGAGCCACACCCTTTGGGTGAGTCCGCTGGGGCTGATTTGTTGTGATATCATCTGCGTTTCAGAATAAAGCCTGGCATTCTGCATTTCCCCGGATCTTTTCATCATCAGAGTTCTCAGAAATGAGCGATATGCATCCACAAGATCAGGCACATAAACAGTCGAGGCAGGATTATAGGATGTGAAGGGAGTTTCAGAAAAAAGCACAACAGATGAAAGCTTCTTAGCCAAACACCACAAAGCTATCCAACAAAAAGTGGTGGAAATAAAGCAGAAAACAGTCACAGTTCTTTGGATTGATGTCTGCCTTTTATTGCAATGTCCTTTAGTGGTTTGTGTCTGACAGTTGCACCGTTATAAAAAAAAGTACTTTAGGAAGGATTATTGCAAGGAAGACGAACCAATCAGAGGTTTTACTGCCATGCTGGAGCGTACACAACCCTTCCAGCTGCACATGCTACATCGTCCATCACTTCTTGTGCAATAATAACAAATCGATCCAAAAGAAACTTCTCATCTTTGCACATGGATAATCATTGTGATTTCTCCATTCCAGCTAACAGACATGTTTTTGGACAGCAAGCTCTCATTGGAGATATTGATTGAGGGCCTGATCTCCTTTTGTTGGTCTGACAAGCACAGCACATGCTTCACAGCGCTATGCACCCTTGCTGTCTACCACTCAGCCAGAGCATTGTTCAGGCTAAAGAGATGTTCTTGCTGCCTTGTTTAATCTCTGCTTTCTGTTGTGGAGAAACAGTTCAGGGAGAAAATGTCATATGTGGCTGGAAAAGGTTCGGATGGGATGGAGCTTAAACCATCTCCACAGTCCTTCACTAGAGCACAGGGACAGGTAATGAATAAAATAATGTGTATTATCTTTTCTTTTTTTTACAAGGGGTGGGGTTAAACAGTCTATTTTTTGGAATAAATAGATGTGCAAACGTCTGTACATAGTTAACCTACTTTGTTACTTTATAGCCTGAAGCTGCTTAAACGACAAGTTGCTGAGTAAAACCAAAAGTGACCTGATGTCCTTTAAGAAAAAAAAGACACGTTCAATTAAATCCCATCAATCATTCTGGTGGAGAAGCCACTTTTAAATGTGTGCATCTCATTTTAGAGGAGAACATTAAAGCAACCTATCAGCTGCAGAACCGTGAGAACACTCTTAGAACTTGTTTAGTTTGTTTCGTTAAACAAGAATCAGGCAGCAAACAATGCAAAGTCTTAATTTTGACGCTATGACTTGCAGAATGAGTTTTTTACATCTCTGATGGTTTTATTCATGGCTGAATGTTGTCTTAACTGGGTCAGTGTTGGAACATCACAGAGCGTAAATGCAGAGATGTGAGTGTAAACAGCCGAGCATGTGGCAGATTTGTGTGCATCTGTCCCCGTGTAGAAGGAGTGTAAGCAGTGAATAGGTGTCGGTGTGGCTGATCTTTATAAAAACAATGCAGATAAGTGTGCTGGTTACTGGTCCTGCAGTGTGTGTGTTTGCATCTTTGAGAAATGATTGACAGGGACAGCTGCAGACACTGTGCACCCTCATATAAGCGACCTACTGCCTTGTCTCACACACAGCACAAAACACAACATGGTCAGAAAACAGCATTTTTAGGCTGTTTTAATAGTTTTTGCATCTTTATATGAAGCTAAAAAACATTTAACAATCAAATAAGTTTCAGAGTTATGGTAACACTTACATGAGAGTTTCCAGGTGGAAACCTGGAACTGACCTCATCTGCTTTGGACCCTGCTTATTCTGCTGAGGCAGCAAAGACGCATGTCTTCACAGTCTGCTTCTAAAATCTGAGTGATTTAGTCTAATGCTACTTTCCCCCTGGCGTGTATGCTCTTAATATAATTTGAGAAGTGTTTCATCTTTTAAAAGGTTTCACACCTCATATTTAATCTTACAGTGAATCATTACTTCTTGCTGGGTTCTTGTTGGGTCAAATGCTGCCCATGACCTCTGCCAGATGTTTTCTTATCACACTTGTGAGGTACATTTGAAGAGAGTCTACTTTTATTCTATTTTGGTGGGAAAGTTGCTCATGTCCAGTAGATATTTCTTAGCAAAAGGGGGTTTTCTCTTCACATTATAACCCCTTTTACATTCTGCAGCATTTTACATTACAGACATCCTGTGGTGTAACACTGCCATCTAGTGGTACCAAATAAAACTACTCCCTTTAAGTTCTGAAGGTGAGATGATGCATTTGAAATGTATTCAATTGTAAATTTTCTCTCAACTGTAAGGTGGCTGAAGCTTAATACAATCATTCTGTCTATGTTTCAGTTAGTTATGAATGTTTTTAATTGATTTCTTATTGCTGTTTCGAGCTAAAGATATATTATATAAAAGCGTCTGAACAAAGTGATAAATCAGCTTGAGGGTTATGAAAATCATGTTTCATACTTATTCACATAGTAACCATGTATTTGTTTTTATTGCTTTTGTTACACACTTCTACATGACTGACACAAGCTAAATTCTGAGCTTCAAACATTCTCATTGACAACAGCTATAACTACACAACCAGCACGTGTACTCTAAATCTCCCCCGGATGGATGAAAATGTCCCCCTTTGCCTGCCACCCCAGAAAAACCTCTTATTATAAAAGCGTTGCCTTGCCAGGTCCTCAATGGGTGGCAGTGTGACCCCAATGACTTTTAGCTGACCTCCCCACTGCCTTCCTGTCTGAGGCACTGCTGCTCTCATGCCAGTCAGATGCTGCTGGTTTGCACTGTCAATGGTACCTGTGTAGAAGGTGGTGAAGATAGGTGGGCTGAGGTGTGCTTGTGCTCTCTTTAGTCTCTGCAGGCGCCGGTGAGCCCTGTTTTTTTTTTTTTTTTTACAGTGGGGATGTGACCAAGATTGTCAGCTACATGAAGTGTGTGGAACAATCTCCACAGCAGTGTCTTAAAAAAAGCGGGGTGTGCTTCATCCTGAAGCGATCACCAGTTTATTTAGTTTTGTCTACATTCAGGAGCAGGTCGCCGCACCAGTCTACAAACAGTTCCACCTCCTCTCTGTAGTGCTTCTCCTCACCATCCTGGATGAGACCCACCATCCACGTACTTGGTGATGCGGTTTGTGTTGTACTTAGCACAGAACACGACGCAAATAACAAGCTTGAGAGAAACTTTATGCAAGAAGTGGAGGGAAATGTTTGTAACTGGAACTGGTCCCAGATGGGAAAAGAAGCACATAAATCTGTTGGAGTCTCGCATCACTGATATGGAGAGAAACTCTCAATGATGGAACTTGAAGCTACACAGCGTGGTCAGAACACGTAGAAGGGAAAGTTATATGTACAGAGGTGATCCGAATGATGCTGGAAAACTCTCCAATCGTATTGACACTGTGCAGGTCGGATTGAAAAACACCTAAAGACACCAGCCAGGAGCATCATTATACATTTTTCCTCCCGCAGTGCAACAGTGTGGGCCGCAGCCAAGTTTTCTTCTTAACGTAACCTAACGTGACCTAATGAAGGCTGTTTCTGACCATAATGTGTCAGAGCCAAAGTAAAAAAAAAAAAAAAAAAAAAAAAGCTTTAAATAATTCTTTTAATAAAAGTGAATTTCATTCCATTTTTTTTCATTTAAAATAAGACACAAACTCAAATGCACTTTAAGCTGGACCTCAGAGAAAAGTCTAAATTAAATAACATTTAACTATAAAGGGTTGTTTCTAAGTAACATTGATCAGTTGTGTCCTACGGTTTTGGGAAATGTCCATGAACTTTAACTCATAAGAAAAAAATGAAACCATCGGAGGATAATAAATTTTATTGCTCAAAAATCATAATTCATCAGAGCATTGGTGATATTCCTGCCCTCATCTGCATCAATGTCTGCTTTGGCTCAAATGCTGGACTTAGTGCATCTCATACGATGTCATAAGTAGAGCCCGACCGATTGATCAGCGCAGCGTAGAACAGTAAACGCTGTTAAGCGCTGTAGTGGTGCAGTGATGTAATTGTGAATTTTTTCCACTAGATGGTGCTCTGACTCCATTCAACAGTCTTCACCAGCTAAAGCCGCGTTACTGTAAATACGGCGCTATGCTTATTGGAGTTTGACGACAGGTACGTTTATTAATGTTGTGAAATTTATGACCCGATATGTCTGTAGCTTCAGTTCAACTCTGTTTGCCGTTGTTATGACAAGTAACGCATGCGTCGTTATGTACGTCAGCACTGCTGGCATTACTAAAGTTGTTCTAAGGTAGCTTAAAGATGCTCTTCGTCTAATTTACGGTTATTTCAAACAGCAAAGCATAGCTAAGTAGCTTGTGGTGCAAAGGATCAGTTCGGACCTATTGTTCAGTTGTTGTGGATATAAAGTCAGTGTACAGAACAACTCTTCATTTCTCCGTCAGCTGCAGGTTCTGGCAATATGTGAATGTAGCGGGGAAGAGGTTTATTCACTGCAGCACAGAAAACATTATTATCACAGACTTACGAATGCGGCTGTAACAGCGATTATAACACAAAGTTATTTTTGGTTTTTTTACTGATGAATATTATGTTTATTTATTTTATAAACTATTGTGAAAGTGGAAAATTATCATTTTTGTTGGTGTAAGCATTAAGGAACCAAAAATTAAACTAGTTTATCAGTTATATAATTTTCTAATTAATTAGCCGGTAATCGGTTATCGAAATTTTCTTTTGCCAAATATCGGCCTCATAAAATCCATATCGGTCGGGCCCTAGTCATAAATGTCTCTGATTTTTCTTTTCACTGCACAGCAAGCCGAAACCATTGATCAAACCAGTTGGATGTTGCAAGAAGACAACACCACCTTGCCTTCAGCTATCCAAAAGCATTTTCAACTGACTACATATGATATAAAGTAATCTGCTGAGGTGTTAGTCATCCAGCGTCACTGAACGGTTTGATGAGTCAGTCCTGCAAGGGATAAGCAGAGTCACCTAGGATGTAGTAACCTGAAGTTACTGCATCAACGTGAGCCCAATGTGAGCAGGGCGAAGCAACGCGCTCGGCAGCTTTCCTCTTGTTTGTTACGACACTACTATGATGCACAAACAAGATGTCTGTGTCTCCACATCACTATCATGCATCACTAAAAGTTATGCGTCCTCTCAGTGTCCACATTTATTGTAAAATGCCACAGAAACATGCTGATTTAAATGCTGAAATATGTCTGAGTTACTATATATGCGAGTCCTTATAGCAGTAGAAGAGTTATTTCTTCAACTGGTCTTTTAGCTGCCATCACCTTCCATCTTCCTCAGCCCTGTTGAGCACACAGAAAAGCAATTAGGAGTCTTCCCTGCACCTTCCCCGTTTGTATGTTACTATCTAGAAGCACATTTAGATGATTTACACACACATCATGCAGTGACGTGCAAAAAAGGTCCGCACTAATACAAATCCATAACAGCACAGCGATATCATTAAACAAATGGAAGCTTTGAGCCACATGCTGGCCGAGCGTTTGTAGCAGGGATCACTTCCACCACAGAGCCATGCTGTGGCTGAGGGTGGAATGGGTAACAACACTGCTCTGATCTGCCTCCTCGATCTGCTGACAAACCCAGTATGGAGCACTGGACCGCACTGAGTTTAGAGGAGGCACACACACACACACACATGCACTAAGACAAAAGCAAGGCATTAAATACAGAAAAGCAGAGAAGAACAGATGAAGAAAAAAAGACAAATAAAATATCAGTAAAGTCATTTAACACAAAGATTTTGTGAGTTTAACAACAATGTAATGGCTCAATAAATTATGTAAATGATATGAGAGGTGGGTAACAGTGCAGGACTCAATCTGTAAAGGAGCAAACGTAGGAGCACAAAAAAGAATAAAATCTCTTTTATTCTAAGTCTGCTAATATAGACATTTACAGCAGTTTCGGCAGTTGTTGCAATATGTATATAGCACACGCTAATACCTTGATAAGGATACGTTTTTTATAAATTTTGCAGCACTAGTCTGCATTCACCTAAATAACATCTAATAAACACCACTGTTTTGGACCCTGGGTGCTTTACAGACTAAGAAAGTCCCTCTCTGACACAACAAGGGAAGTCGCTGTAACCTTTCATTTCTTTGTTTACGCTTTTTAAAGCTTGCAGTTCTGCACTTTTTCAGATTTATTTCAGTAAGTGTAAACCATAGACTGTATGGGTGTAAACACACAACCAATTAAGTCATTTTATGAACACAGAAATGAGAGGTAAAGTTACTTAAACTGGGGAACAGAAGAAGAGAAGGTGCAAACAAGATAAAGGTGGCTGTCTGTTCAAATACACATTATTCTCCGATTTTATTACTGTTCCTGTGTCAGTGGAAGGGAAGCTACAAAAACATTGTTTTCTTTTGATTTTAAGAGTGTTTAATGTTTCTGTTGTTGTCACAAGCTAACGAAAAAATAAGGTTTTATTTTTGGTTTAGGTTCATTTATACTTTTTCTCCACAAGTATTTAAATTACTGTAATGTTCTGAATCATATTCACTGTGTACAAAGCAAAAATGTTACATCATTCAGTTTAGAGGTAATAAGAAGGCATTAAGAGAACTTTAAATGCATGTTTAAAAGACTAGAATCATTTCTGCAAATTAAAGATATGCAACTACTACTTTAATTTAAGAATTTGTTAATCATTTGATGTCAGACACAAATATGTATACAAAAGATTTTACAATACAAAGCATTTAATAATTAGTTTTCATTGTGCACGGTGATTGTAATACATAATATTATATTTAATTACAATCTGTCAAATATGTTAACATATTTACCTGTTGCATACCTTATTGTAGGTTGTTTTGGGGACTCTGTATCCTGTACAAAAATACAGTTGTCAATAAAGTTGACTTTGAAAATTATTTGAACAAACGTAAAAGACCGTTATGTTTTTTGCTATCTTTTGTGTTTTGGATGCTCCCTTAATAGTGGTATTTTATTCTTTCTCCTTTTCAAGATCAACTATTATATTTGATGACTGGTTGAATCAGTAGATTTTGATTCACCATGTCGCTTCTCGTGACATCTAAATGGACTTTAAGCAGAGCTGTGAGATTCTACGAATAAAAGTAACATTTTAATTACTAAAATAATTCCAAACGGAACACTTCGAGCAGGATCGGATAACCAAAACGTGTTTATGTCAAGAAACAACCACTGTAGCCTAATATTGTTAAAATTTCAATTCTGTGATAATGTAGTTTTTAAAAAAGAAAAATACGTAACTGCCGTTGTAGTTCACTTCGCAAACAATAAATATATGGTTGTAACAGGATTTAGGCGCTGATATATTTTCTACCAACTAATGAGTTGTTTAAATCTGACCTTCTGCCGTAAAAACATCGTTTGTCTCGATGACGCTCATGAGAAGATAGAACGTGTATAGACGGAAAATGGAGAGAAATGACTCATGAAGGCTTGATATAAATATACATATATACATTACGGGTTTAATTGGCTTACCTTTGAACAGCTTATAATTATATATGCAGCGTTACCAACCTAAATGGATGATGGAACAGTCTGGAAGGTTGACTGCAGGGCATAGTACGGTTTAATGTCATATGCTCGGTTGCCAGGTTTGAACACTAAAGATTACTGTAAAATAAAGGTAGTCGTTTTTTAATTCCTTATTTGCTCCACTGCAGCAAAACGAATAATCTTTTGGTGGAATTAAATGTTTTTATAATAAAACACTTTGCAAATCCATATCAGCAGTTATGTAGATCTGCTTCTTGTTCGATTTAGAAAAAAAAGTTAGTTTTTAGGTGCAACATTCCGAATACTTCATGTTTATTATCAAAACAAAATAAGCTTATTCTTATTTTTTATTATCCATAACACAAATGAGACAGTAACTTTTTTCCCTTGGTTTAGTACAGGAGAACGTGGCAGACAGCTTCACTTCTGTTTTCTGAAAACGTGTTTTCTACTGACCTGGCATCTTCCGTATCTTCAGTCTACTCGACGCAAGCTCAAAATCATGGCGGACGAAGTTGAGCAGGTCCGTGTGTCTGGGGTCATTTATACAGTTTATTTGGAGACAGCGTGCATTTAATTTTCTTATGTGAAGAAATATAAATAGCATTTGACTATTCTAGGATTTATTGTGATTTTTGTGTCGTCTTGCTCTTGCTAGATGTATTATTGCCTGTTTGGGCCTATGAAACCGGCTAGTAGGTTTAGCCTAGTTAGCTTCTATTGCTAGCGTCTAAATGACTAAGTGTGTTTGAATAATGGTGTTTTTACGTGGAGTAAACCTTAATTGGGTTAATCCCGATATGCAGCCCAAAATTACCTTAAGGTAGAATTATTCTGTAGTATATCGATAATTTAGAGGAACCATGTAGGTGTCTTTTGTAGTGCAAATAAATATTTCTATTCTTTATTTTACTGTAAAAAGACATTTACAGTTGTTAGCAGCTGGAACTAAATCGTTCTAAGTAGTAAATGGCATGTTTAGCAGTTTTGACATTTTAAAAGTGACTCTTGACCTTTATTACTTTACATTTGATTTTAATAAGATTTTAAAGCTATTTTTTATTATTTCAAATAGGCCTGGCTGGCAAATCATCCATTAGAGTTTTTTCCTCTGAAATTGAAGTTCTGCGTTACATAACAGGTTTATGCAGAAATCAGCCGTAGCCTTTATGAGTAGGTCCCGTTAGGTTGAATATACATTAATTAAAATAACAGCTTGTGTTTTATATGTCCTTATTAGCAACCACCTACTAACACAGTTGAGGAGCCACTTGATCTGATCAGACTCAGTCTAGATGAACGGATCTATGTGAAGATGAGGAATGACCGTGAACTCCGTGGCCGACTCCATGTAAGCTGCTCACGTTCAACAAGTTCAACTGATCATTCCTTGTGAGCCGGACCTCCCTGAAAAAAAGTTGAAAATATGGAGTTTGGCTATTTATGGTTTAGTCTTGTGTTTATGCGCTTTTTACTTTTCTGACATGTTTGTTTGTTTTCCACCTCAGGCATATGACCAGCATCTAAACATGATCCTGGGTGATGTTGAGGAAACAGTGACTACTGTGGAGATCGATGAGGAGACGTATGAAGAACTTTACAAGGTACAGCATCCTTTATTTGATCTGTTTTTCCTCCTTTGTATCCACGGAAACATCTTCTTGTGTTTTGGACTCCCACACAAGCGTAAATTCTGCTGAAATGATTCATAAATCTTCTTTGAACCACTATAAGTCTTTCACAAACATAAGGCAAACAAACATGTAAAGAGTGATTACTTCAGCCCTTTATTTGTGAGTGTAGATATACTGGTATTTTCCAATTTTTAAGCATATGTAAAAAATATCAGTTGGTGTTGCAAAGCTCTTAGTAATATTTGTGTGTGTGTGCGCGTGTGTGTGTGTTGGAGCAGTTAAAAAAAAAAGCATACAGGTTAGCGGCGCTCAAGGACCTAAATTTGATAAATCTTTCTTAAGGAGTCGTGATTGATAAATGCATACTAGATAACTATACTCTAAGCATGGGCGGGACATCAACGCCAAGCGTTACAAAAATGTTTGGTTATTGGAAATTGATGCAGCTGCATTCAACCTCCTAGATCAGGGGTCCCCAGTAGCACACTTGTGCAGAGCTTGTTAGATAAAAAGGTAATTTGAATCAGGTGTGTTGCACCAGGGAAACAGGGATTCCTACAGGATAGTCTATGAGAACCTGGGTTGGTAATCACTTCTGCAGATGAGGACAGAAGTTAAAAATGTTCATCTGACATCATTCTAATCGGCCAGAGTTGATACACAGAAATGAGTCTCCAGATCAGTAGTATTTAAAAGCATTCATGCCAACAACGAAGACAGGATTACTCATTTTGGTCCTGTGAAAGTCCTAATCCAGCAGGGTTTCCATGTTTCCTGCTGCAACACACCTGACCCAAATTAATGAGTCAGTGTGCAGAACATGGTGGCCAGTTGGATGCTTTAAATATTTTCAGGTGTGTTGAAGCAGGAACACATTGAAGACCTGCTGGATGTGCGGCTCTTGTAAGACTGGATGAGTAACTAAGCTGTAGACTCGACCGTTACGCAGCTACTGTGAATATTTCGTACGCATAATTTGCACAGCATCTGCTCATTGACCCGCTTACATGCTGAAGTCCTGGAGCATCTGCGCTATAGCTTTAGCTCTTGGACAAAGCATTGAATTCATCAGGTTCTCCTCTCTACACTAGGATGCACCCAGTCAGTATTTATTTTATTGCCAGCATGAAAACAATATCATAATTTCTTGGTGTGGAATCCATGTTTAGTTTTGACACGGTGAGAGTTTGTGTCTGAATTTTAATAGTTTGCAATTTCAAGTTGCACCTGATGTACATAAAACAAAATGTAAATATTTCACCTGCATATTATTGGCACATGGGGGGGGGGTTAAGGCCTTCAGGCCCAAATAGCTACTGGTTTGAATGTCAGTGGTGTGGTAGGTCTGTAAGGAATATGTAATGGGAAACAAATCTGTGTGTTCTCATAATAAATATATTCAATCTGGTTCAGTTTAACACCTCACAGTCGTCCAAGTATTTTTCTTTCCATGTTTTTAACACAAGCCAGTGTTTCTGTGAGCTGTGCACAGTCCCCCAACAAGTTTGGATAAATCAATTTAAAGGTCCATGAATGGCTATTTTCTTTATAATACTACAGTGTAACGATTTGTGGTCTATTCTTACAGCTCTAGACACACTTGTGCACCTCTGTAGTCGTAACTCTCATAAATGAGGGATTTGTTACAAAATGATGCCTGTGAAAAGTAGATTAGTTTGTAGTTGTGTGTGTCATACAAGCCCGACTGGAACACAGGTCGCTGCTTTCTGCATTATGATGTTTGTCAAGTCATCACACACACTAATCTTCTTTGATCATCTTTCATTATCTTCCACAAATCTCCACTTATTTAACCCTCTGTTCTATTTTCAGTCATGGACTCTTTATCACATTCATCAATCTGGGTGTGTAAAGATTGTGGCCATTTATGAATAAGTTTCAGAGTGGACTGTGGGTTTTTGTCTGGAACACAGTGTTTGTCTACATACTGGGGGAAATGATGAAGTATAATTCAAGAGCACCAATCTGGGGCAACTGGGTCGTGAGTTTAAAAGGGCATCAAATGTGATGATGGTTTACAGAAAACTTAATATACAGCGAACTGCGTCTTATCACTTGCCTACATACTGTTGTTGAGTCAGAATAGCACAAAACAGTAAAATTGCTACTAAAAGGTTCTTTTGAAACATGCAGACACAGTAAAAAAAAAAAAAAAGCAGAATCACTGTTTGTATAGCAAAAATAAAATGGCACTTGAAGAATACTGTTGCATGGCTCATATTGCAGTTTAGTGTCGGTGCTGAAATCTCCTTGTGTTGAGTGAGTGGATGGTTCTGGAAAAGAAACTGGCTGTACATGTTATGATTAACCTATATTGTCTTTCTGAGAGCAGAAGGCGAAACAGGTTTAAAGAGTATCTGATCATGTTTTAAGGCCCAGAGTGTTGGCATCTGCCGGTCCTGTAGTGAGGGAAGTTAGTAGTTGTTGATTTTCTGTGTTGTGTTGATGATCATATGTTAAGCTTTTTAAATTATTCTTGCTAGCTGGAAAGGATGCAGCATACCACACTGTGTGATAGGATTCTGTATACTGCTGAGTGTTCGACAACCACCTGCAGCTTCTTGCAAAGATTGCTCTTTCTCACAAACTGAGCATCAGCAGGTACATCAGCAGGTACAGCCATGACTTTTTAACAGCAGTCCATAATGTGGATACCCACCATCTGCACACTGTCTCCAATTAGGCAAATGAAAGGGCTCAGCTCTGCTTTCTCTGAAGCCCGGGCAAGGGTGCTTACAGAACAGCTTCGTCCTGATAGGTGGATTTATCACCAATAATATACAATAACCGTCTTGTCAACCACAAATTTGTCAGTATTGTTGGAGGCACGAACTGGTGTGTAGTCGAAGTGTGCAGCCCTGTGGGTAGCGAGTAAGTGTGGGGGTGGAAGAGAGGTGGGACTGAGCTTGATGATTTCAAGATGATAACAAGGTGCAGAGATGAATGTAGAGACCCAAGTGGATTAGTTTCTGGATTAGTATCTTTGATATGATTGTACTGAATATGTTCTCTAGCAGCTCTAGTGCTGAGTTGCATCCTCTCCCCGTGCTTTCCTTATATGCAAAAGAACTGATCAAAGGTGGGACAGAGGCTCCTTTAAATATGGCTCTTCATCACAGTAGGTCTGCAACTACTGAAACTCTACAGCAGACTACTTCATTCTAATGTAGATGGAGCTGCAGGAAGATTGGAGTCTGTGCATCATTGCATTTTTTCTGAGCTCAATTCTTCTTGTTTAAATGTTTATTCATAACTTCAGCAGTATTTTAATAAAATAGTTTAAAGAAGGAAAATCTGGCAATAGTGTAACATGTTTCTGTTTTTACAGTCGACCAAGAGGAACATCCCCATGCTGTTTGTCCGAGGAGATGGAGTCGTCCTTGTAGCTCCACCTCTCAGAGTGGGCTAACATGGCAGCATCCTGGTGTGAAAGGTGCCATAACATACTGAAACTGGAGCGTTACTCCTAATGATGGACTCTTAAACCAGCATCAAACTTCTTTTTTCTTTTCTATAAAGCATGGATTATTTTTTTTAATAAATTGTCATGGATGGGGGTTTTCTTTTGAAATGTCTTGGGAATGACTTCAATTTAAATCCCCAGTTGGATTTTAGTTGTTTATATCCCAAAATGTACCAGAAAAAATCTGAAATGCTTTGTTTCAAGCTGTATTTTCATCAGTAGTAACCTAAAAGTTAGCAAAAAGGGAGCTTGGTTTTAGTTTTCATTTAAGCGTCCAAAACTATGTTGGTTCCCAAAAAAGTACTGAAGTTAATCAAACCAAGTCATTTAAGAACATTCTGGTTTGTTTTTTCATATATATATTTGTTATTTTGCTGTGTTTTTTTTTATCTACATGTAGTGTTTTGGATTAAATCATGCTTTGGTTTGTAAAAAAAAACTCCTTTTGGTTGAATTAAAATGTAAGTTTAACAAAACAGTCTGATGTTTGCATTTATGCAGCTGGTGGAGACAGCTATGGTACTGGACAACTATGGAAGTATTTATTAGTCATCAGGGGACCTAAAGGTACATTTTCCTATGAAATATAGATGAGGTCAAGTAATGTAACATTTCTACTGTGATACAATGTCATTTTATCCACTAGATGGGAGTCTAAAACCTCTTCTTGATGCAGGGTCCTGCAAGATTTTCAATGCTTCCTCATGAATGAGTCATTATAATTAACAGAATTTAATAGGCGCCTGGATCCATTTATTATTCAATCAGGTATGTTTGGAGCAGGGACACACTGAAGAACTGCACAACACTGGCCCAGTAGGTCTGGATTTAAGGATTCTTGGCCTCAACCAGGGGTGAGGAACCTTTGCAGTATCCCCGCTCCAACACACCAGATTAAAATGAGTGAATCTACATCAGATGTTGGATCCAGTTGATTTTAAATCAGGTGTGCTGGAGCAGTGATGCATGGAAAATCTGCAGGATTCCAGTCCTCGAGGACCAGAGTTTCCCACCTCTGCTCTAAATCATCTCCAGTGTCCTGCAAAAGTAGTGAACACTTTCCTCGAAAAATAATTTGTTTGTAACCTATTTTATAGTCTGTTTGTAACCATGCACGTTCAGCTAGATGAACATGCTTTCTGCACTGCTTCATAACTATCAGTCGATACCTTTTGGTAAAATATTTGACAAATATGCTCAGAATTTACAGAAGCAGCTCTCACTGTATACAATCTAGTTAACAGCGAACATACATTGTAAGACTCCTGAGGGTTTGTATTTCCCCTGCGGAGCATCGGACTGTTCTTGGTAATTATTCACTTTATTAACACCACACAATCCAGGTTTGAAAGTGAAGATGAGGCATGAGTTGCTCCAAGTTAGAATCAGTTAAACGTATCTGAACTCACTAAAAGGCCAATGTGATCATCATTACACTGAGGATCAAATTGTGTCAACTTAAAAGAAAAGCTTCACAATGTTTGTTCAGATACTCGCACAATATACAACAAAGGCCCAAACTTTTAGCTTTTAGCAACAACATGCTCAGAACGATGATATCTCATAAGCAGCGCAGCCTGTGCTGATCACTGCACTGTCACTGCTCTGTTCAGGACATGCTAATATCAGACGAAGGCGCAGAAATGACAAGGATCCACAATTTCTGACTTGGTCACTATAAAAACCTTGCATTTATGTTTTCTCTGCAGTGCATGCGATGTTTTGGTGACAAATGATTACTGGTTAACTGGTTATCTGAATCAACACGGATAAAATCAGACTTTGGATTAGTTTTTTCTCTTTTCAGAGTTTGGTACCACAGTTCTACAATGTTTATAAGCATGTTAAACAAACTACAGAGGAAATGTCATATGTCCTCACAGCTTATTGTACAAAGTTGCATGTAAGAAGCAATTATGATGTTACATTTAAAAAATAATAACTTATTTCTACAAATCCTAAATTATATGAATAATATTACATCTAGCATAAATACAAAATGCCAGTGATGTCTGAATGAATGTTTTATCTTGCTTTTAATGCAGAGAATCTGTCAACTTGTTACTGCCACTACTTTCCTCTCAGTGCTCAACCTCACAGAGCCTCCGTTGGAACTCAAAGGTTTCACTGCTGTAGAGTTGAGATTTATCACCACATATATTCAGTTTGTGATTTATTATTTGTTTAAAAAAAAGGGAGAGCTCTGCAGGAGAACATCCCCACTTTCACACAAGGGCAACAGGGTCCCTGGTTTGCAGTCAGACCAAGTAATCTGTTTATATAACGTTGGACACAAAACCATGAAACGATATTCATAGCAGCCAGTAAGCAACTCAGGTTCCAGTGCAGTGTGCAGCTTGTACAAGCTGTTATCTTTCTGACTTGCTGCTTGTTTCTGAGAGTAACTTCATATATTAGAACAAATGATTCATGACTCTGATCTTCACACATTGTGTTCTGTTGTGGAGACGAATCTGGTTCAGCTGTTCTTCACCCTGCTTTTATTTACATGTACTTTTTTCTTTCCCTTTAAAGTCATTTATTTCTTACATAAATGTAATACTAGTTTCAGTATTTAATAGCTGATTACATAGGAAATGCTAAAGACAGTACAAACCTGTTATTACTAAACCCCGAATGCGGAGTGTCAGGGATATTATGGTTTCGCCCCGACTGACCCCAGATATCCTTCATGTGAGTGCAATAAGTCCAACAATTTTTACAATATGGTTTTGGTACTCAGTATACATGTTTAGGTCTCCAAGGAGACGACCTTTATTGAATTTCACGATTTTGGGATTTATGGTTTCACCATCAGGTGGCTTTTTATGCACAAAGAGTCATATTTTTGGCTGTATCTCTGGAACTGTTTGTTAAGTGCAAATGAGAAGATGTGACCTCAGGATGCGTCTGGGAACATCACACCTGTCTGGTTCAAATTCTACCTAGTTAAGGTCTACAGTCTACTTTCTTCATCATTGAGTTCAGTAAGGCTCAAAGAATAAATATGATAGATTAATTGTGTTGATGCTAATGTAGTTACAGTGTACTGCATGTGCGGCTTTATGATATTGTATTGTGTCTATAAAAGGATTGCTTAAAGGGAGGTTTGGGGACATATGGGGATAAACCCCTAGCTGTCACTTCCGTCTTTGGCCTTGTTTCATGTTTATCAGATTGATCTAATTTTTGTAATAAACAGTTATTCCTGCATTTCCGAGCTGCAGCTGATTCCAGATAGTTTATATAATCTGTAACCATTTATTAAGCTTTGTTTTTTTTCTCTTTACAACAGCTAAAATGTACTACAGCATTGACAATACCGCATAGCCAGGTGCTTCGGGTGTTGGCCCTTCTCTCTGAAAGTGTATCTTCAGGTGTTGCTAATAAATGGAGCTGTCATTTGTTCTGGGTGACTTTATGCTTCATATTTCCGTACACTTGTGTCAGAGACTTTTTCCGCTCTAATCACTGCAGCTGTGATGTGATGGAGCCACATTGCTCAGCATTCACACTCAGGGTGGGAATGTCGGTGACGTGGCTCCGGTTATTTAAAACCTTTGGCTCCGGCACCTGATGCAACTTCTGGTTTGGTCATTTATGGAATGAAGAGGTGAACTTCATGGCTCTTTTTTAGTCTTTTAATGCTACATAAATTCACAACTTCTGCTAAATGGCCACGCAGACATTTGAATGAAACTGGTAGAAGTTGTCACGAAAGCTAAAAGTGCCAATCCATCTGCTTATTAATTAACTGATCCACACATCTGGAATACAAAGTGATTTATAAAGGGGAAAAAAATCTGATTTAATGAAAAGATCCTCTCTTGTCTTGTAATTTCCTTAAATCATCTATGTTTTATTTACCAGCTGCGGCAGACAAACTGTAAGAAAAGCGCATGGCTTTAAAAGATACCACTGAGATTTTCTGGAAGTCTAAGGCATTAACTATGACACCATGGAGGCTGCACCTGTTTGTGCTTTGATTACTCACAGCTCTCAGGGCTCGGGAGGGTTGCATCAGTCTTAGTGCTAATCTTCTAATCTAATTCTCAGAAAGAAAGTGAGCATTTAAACTAGTGTTAAACAATCAATGTGGGCATCATGCAGGTGCGTTTTTAATGGAAATACAATGTCAGATACTTGAAGGGATTAATCTATAAATACTTTCCAATGCCTCAGGTTGGGATTACTGGTGATGAAACCATGCTCCTACACTATCCTGAGGTCACCCATTCGTTGTGAATTGTCATTTTAAAGCCATTTTTAAGAGTTTGGTCTTTGTCCTTCATCATCTTGGGCCTAACAGAAGCCACAAGTAAAAAACAACAGGAGAAACTGGTGACCTGACCAGGGTGTACCCTGCTTGTCTAATTGCTGGGATAGGCTCCAGCCCCCCATGTTTTCTGTATGGAAAATGAATGAATGATTACGTTTGTTTGTGAGTGGTTGTGAATTGAACATTTCAAGCTGAGATGTCCCTACCAGCTGTCTGTGACCATGTGACACAATACCAGATAGAACCTGTCGCTTTACTGATATCGATTTTTTTCATCGGGACTGGGGCAAGTGTTCACAAACATCATTTTCAGGCCCTTCAGTTGCAGGCTGTTTCATCCACTTTGCCAGCTGGGCATTGTTACCTCTGCCAAGGACATAATGTTTTACCAGCGTTGGTTTGTGTGTCTGTTTGTTTGCAACATAACTCAAAAGTTATGGACAGATTTTCATGAAATTTTCAGGATATCTGTGTTCTTGGACCAGGAACATGATTAAAAATTGAAGGTCAGTCGGTGGGGATGGGGGGGGGGGGGGGTGGCGGGTACTGTGTGGATTGGCAGAGGCTTGTGCTCTCTGAGTGCTTTTCTAGTCAGAGTGTGGATTGAAATGATGGATGTGTCATTAAAGGTTGCAGGTTCATTTTTATTAATGTAGCAGTCAACACTGTTTTCGTGTGATGAATTCATGGACTTGTTTTTGTGGACTTCCTGTTAGCCCCTTGTAGCTGAAACTGGGAATAAAAAGTCTAGCAAATACTGCCGTTCTTAAAGTGGGGCATCAGCAGCTCCGGAGGTAGAGTAAGTGGTCTACTTACTGGAAAGTTGGCCATTTAAACTCTGCTTAAACAATCTGTCATCGTGTCAGACATGTCACCATCTTTCCAGATGAGTGCAAATTAAATAAACATTTTTATAAATATAATCATTGCCTTAAATGGTTTCCCATACTTCCATGAATGGCCACCTAGCATCTTTCTATCTGTGCTCAAAATTAACACCCTACAAGAACTTTTCTAATGATTGATACAACAAATTGTTGTGTTTTCTTCAACCAATTCCCCTGTTTAAAGCAACTAAATAGATGTACTTATCTAATTAAGCCAATTCAATTTTAGTGAGGTGAGTTCTGTGGTTGCTAGACAATGAACACCACGCACAATGCCAGTTTCTATGTTTGAAAACCAATTCAGCGTTGTTATACTGCCGTAAATGAAAGTTAGCGCCTCAGAACTGCAGTCCACACACCAGTTGGTGGTGTTACGATGGTTAAATCTGTCCTGTACATGACCGCATGAGAAGAACTGAACAAAACACACAATGTAGGTTTGTCACATCTTAAAATGGCAAACAAAAATAACTTGACTGAGCAAGACACGTAGCACACGAGCGCCCATTCAGCACTGTGCCAATGACATTGAACAAGTACTAAAGCTGCCATTAAATGCCAATGCAGGCATGTGCCCCACATACACAAAAATAAACCAACACAAGGCTTAGTTCAATGTGTCCTTGAAAGAAAAACACATATACACTGCCTCTCCTCACATGGAGGTGACAGAAATATTACCGGCCTCCTACTGTCTACAGCCTATTTCTGTATTTAACACTGAGCAGCTTATAAAAATGGCGTAAAGTGTTGAACTTAGTACAGACATGTTTTGACTTTCTGTGGTTGCTGCTAGATGTTACTTAAAGCAAATGAGAAGTGCTAAAAATAAATTATTTGTCAATGCAATTTCAGCTTAAAGCCTTCTTGTTGTCTCCTACAACTGTAAGTGACCACAGACCACATCTCCATCTTCTCACGTCACACTTTTCAGGCTGCTGATACGAGTTATTTTGCACATATTTATTATGTAAATAAAACGGTTATTACATGTTTTTCTTTGCTGTAGGACGTTTAGTTGTGTTATGAGTCCGACTGTAAAAACATTTGAAGGGAATGTGTTGATTGGTCCTGCAGGACAAATTTTTTTTTTGCTTTTCTAGATATTATAAGTTTATAGCAAGCTCCAGCATATTTTCTCCAGAAAAGGAAAAGGCAGGGTCCTATCCAGACAGTATTTCTCTCCTGTCCCACTGAGTTCGTGTATATGTTAGATCATTTAAGTGAAAATCATGTGTGTCTTTCCCATACATTATGTAATATGATGTCACGATTGCCTGGCAGAACGAACATGTGATCTCAATGCCAAATCCCTACTCTCTGTTTTTCCCATCGCACATGCAGTCTACTTGTGTTGTGTATGCGTGGACGAATGTGTGCCATGTATGTATCTGCCAGCTATTTTTGCTGGCAGGTTAGTAGGAAAAAAATCATCTGCTTCAGTTGCAAACATGTGCATGCTTATGTTCAGTTGTATATAACTGAATAGAAATGCATGAGCACAGTCAGGTTTGTGTCTGCAAGTAGCTTTCGTGTATCTAAATCATGAGCTTTGACATGTAAAGATATGGCCCTGTGATGGACTGGTGTCCTGTTCAGGGTGTGTCCTGCCTCTCCCCTGGTAATTGTTGGGATATATTCTCCAGCCATCAATAAGTGTTCAAATAAACAATTAACTCTACAGGCTGTATAAACTATGTATCATAAAAACAGACAGCAAAACCAGAGAACACAGTTTTTTTTTCATTTTTACTGCCATGTGAGAATGGAACAAGCTCATGATTCACAACATAAAATAAAATTATGTGGTTCTTCCTAGTTTTTTTTAAGCAAATACAATCCAGATGAACAGCAATACAAGCCAAATTGCACTGTGATATTTGTGATATTTTAATAATGAAAACACAGAAGCAGTGAGTGTACACAAACAAGCCTGTGGAAGTTTAACAATGAGCTTTGTAAAGCCAGAGAGAAGTATCTATGATTATTAACATGACAACAACTCTGTTTACTTACAAATCCTCCTGAACAGTTCAGCCTATAGCTCATTTTTACTGAGAAATGCAATGAATTTGCCAACATTCTTAGTGAAACAATTCAAACAATTAGACAAAATATTAATGACACAAAGTCAAACAGTAAAACTAATCAATGTCCAAAACCTAGAAATAAATCTATTTGAAATCAATGTCATGCTCTCAGGACACAAAACCATACAAATGTATAAAAACAGTTTTTACCTCTGAAGAAAATGATCTCCTGCTTATGGCTAACAGCTAGCTGGCATCACTTTTTTCCTCAAGTTACAAAAGATAGCCACCATTAAGCTACACAAACAACTGTAGGTCTTTCTCTAATCTCTTCTTTTTAAACAAGATATCTGAGAAAGTTGTATCCAGCTTAATGATTTCTTAAATAAAAGTAGAAATCTTGATAAATTCCAGTCGGGCTTCCGACCTCATCACAGCACTGAAACAGCTCTGGTTAAAGTCCTAAATGACATCAGGATCAATACCGATTCTGGTCATGTATCAGTCCTGGTTCTGCTGGATCTCAGTGCTGCATTTGATACTGTAGATCACAGAATCCTGTTGCACAAGCTGGAAAACTGGGTTGGACTTTATCCTTAAGTCGTTCAGGTTTTTATTTAGAAGGACGGAGTTATTTTGTTACGATCTGCAACTATGAATCTGAGCGAGTGGCCATGACTTGTGGAGTACCTCAGGGATGAGTCCTTGGACCTCTTCTGTTCAACTTGTATCTGCTTCCTTTGGGGTGGGCCACTGGGTGGCAACATGTTTGTATAAGACATTTTAATATTGACTCATTATTACTTGTATGTACTTTATACAATACACTTTTAGAAAAATAAAAAGACCCCTAATGTCTCAGCCATGGTCTGCAAATTCTTTTAATCTTTTCGCTTCACACAATTTATTAAATTAAAAAGTTTAATTAAAAAATTAAAAGTTTATTAAATTAATTCATGATTCATTTCTAAATACATTCTTTGCATCCTGATGAGAAGCATTTCTGTTTTGTTGTCTATTTCTCTTTCTTTTTTGAGCCACAGATGTTTATTACTGGAGTGGGCAACACAAGGAATTTACTGCAAACATGCTGGGAGTAGCAAGAATGAAAACATTTCTTTTCTTCACATAATCAGGTAAAACTGGAAATCCTGGAGGATATCTAAGGCAGATGACACTTGTTTCCATGTATCCTACAACAATACGGCAAACAAATCAGTCAATAAATAAAATGGATCAAGCAAGCAGTGGGTTGCGATAATCATCAGCCTTACAATTCAAATAAGAAATAACCTAAGATGGTTCAATGGGAGACAGATGTAAGATTACGGCTACGCACATGACTTCTGTGTGTGTGTTTGTGTAACATGTACATTTCTCATGACAGTAATGAGCTGTTATTAACCAGGTTACTGCAGTAATCCTTCAAATCTTAAAAATGTGAAAAGCCCTCAGTCATATTAGGGGTAAAAATAATCAACACATACATCTAAAAACCATATAGTTGATTATAATATATGAAAATAGAGTAATCTGTATTTGTGGTCATAATTCACTATATCCAGCTACAGATTCCTATTTATCTAATGAACATATTATATTTCACATTTTTAAAAATGTAACTTTTATTTAAAACTTTAATTTAGGTAAAGGTTAACTTGTTTGCATTCTGAAGGTATAATGCCACAAATATCCATCCGTCCATCCGTCCATCCGTCCATCCATCCATCCATCCATCCATCCATCCATCCATCCATCCATCCATCCAT
>JBAMHX010000004.1:8775176-8790812 GCA_037177515.1 Pseudomugil tenellus | reverse complement strand
ATAATAATAATAATAATAATAATAATAATAATAATAATAATAATAATAATAATAATAATAATAATAATAATAATTGTGACATAGATAATTGGACTCATGTATATAAAGTATTTATTTTAAAGGACTAGTTTCATATTGTGACTTTTGTAGGAGCCCAGCAGATGGGGTCACTTTTTCATCTTTCAAACCATGCAGCTAAATATCACTTCTGTGCTTTTGTGTACACATGCACACACATCAACATCATGACCAAGGTCATAAATCTTTGTCATAACTGTTGTTTTGTGTCTTACTCAGATATGTTTGCCAGCTGTTCAGCTGGTTTGGTGCATTGTTGTACAGCTGCAGCTAGCACCAAAGCAATTGGGCTTTGCTTTGGTTTTGCTCAAGTAATATATGCAAGTGATAAGTTATAAATATGAGCAGCAATAAAGAACCAGTCATTTTAAAGACCACAATATATTACAGCACACAGCAAGCTCTTGACAACATCACACACTGTTGAAGCGATAGCAGCTGATGAACTAGGCAGCTGAGGCAGGGGATGGAAACAGTTGGAGTCCGGCTCTGATTACTCTGAAGATTCAGTTAAATACTCATCCATAGATGAGACCCTGCATACCCACTGCTGCCTTACCGAATAAAGGAGTATGCTAACGTTAGTTCCACATCTCAGGGGCAATATTTTGGACTCAGTTAAAACAGGGCAAGCATGGTCATAAAATGCACTTTTGACTACTTTAAGGCTGGATTTGTAGCCCTTAAAAGACCCATGGAAATATATTTAAACAATCTGCCCATGGTTATATATGCATGCTTTGTCCTACAACTTCTGTGAAGCTAAGTTTTGGGAACAATGCAAGGCGAAAAGGTCAAACATTCATCCATGTAGCGTAATAACTATGTCCCTGATGGTAATGAGGCAGACAGGAGAGTGAAGATTGTCCTCCCACAGTACATTGATCCGAAAAGTTTGACGCAGATTGTTATTTATAATTTTTTTTTTTTAAATCTAGGATCTACAATGAAAGTTTGTGATTGAACTTTGTCCAGAAACCTGAATGTTTTTCTTAAGCTTTATCCTGGGAGAGACAATGTGCATTTGGTGTGATCAGGATTCTTTATTCACAATGGCCACATTTACATGAGACTTTTAATTCATAATAAAAGTTAATTCCACTGTAAACAGATGAAAAGTAACCATGTACCTAGTGGAAATGACAATTCAGAATTAAGCTTGACTCCAAATAAAGTGGCTGCTTCATTCTCATTTTAAAGCTGAATTAAATAATTCCTGTCTCATGTAAACCTTAATTCCGCTTGGAGTTAATTCCGGTCGTTGTGCACATGCTCACCTTCTCCCGCTGTAATGACGCTCATACTTGTGACAATCTAGTACTTCAAAAATTTAAGCAAAATTGAAGCTAAAATGGTATTTATTAGATTTGTTCCATGTAGAGTATAAGGCTAAAAACAGGAGAGATTTGCATATTTCCAGTTGCATTAGTGCGTCACTATCACCATCAAGTCGGAATTAAGAGGAGAATAAACGTGATGCCATGTAAACCTATATTCGGAAATAAAATTTCCATGTAAACTTGAAAAAGAAGAATTTAAATTATGATTATTATTATTATTATTATTGCAAATTAAAAGCATCATGTAACCGTACCCAATGTGCCATTTATATTGTACAACTGTGCAAATAAAACAAAATATTACAGACAATTTCAAACTTGTTATTATAGTGTGTTAACATAGTGTCAAAACTTCTTCCTTTTTTACCAGATAGTATAGTTGATAAGTGTTTTATAAATCAACATATATTATTATGTATGTAAGAAAAAATCACAGGATCATTGCAGTTGTTTTGTTATTTTTGGACCTTTTTTGTGAAGCTGAAACATCTGGCAATGCATTTGGGCAGCTGTGGCTTAATTTAGTGGAAGATTGCTGGGTTAGTCATCAACCGCCAGGTCTATGTGACATACTGACAAATAGGCATGTCAATACTGAACCTTTTACTGCCAACCATGATCACACATCTAAACTGTATCTAGTGATTTACAACTTCAATATCCTCTTCTCTCTTATTCAGAAAGGCAGTTTTAGAGTAGTCTGACTTCTCAGGGATTTTTCCAGCTCATATGCTGTTTAGTTTTGCTTTGTTTTTCGAGGTTTGTTGTACTGCAAGAACATTTTTGAGGAGCCAATGAATTTGTGTTATTCTTGTCAGAAATAATATTTATTAAACTCTATGAATTTTCTTCACTGATGCTACCTTCAGAGACTGTTCTTCTTTGAGAACTGTTATTTAGGTGCTTTTGTCTTTATTTGCTTTAAAATGGTTTCAGATAGACATAATAAATTGATGCTTTTTGACACTGAAGGATCATAAATGCTCAGAACACAAAGAGCTGACACTGAGATCTGTGTGTGCATGAGTGTGTTTGAAGAACATCCTCTGAGGGGAATCTGGGCTGTTGATGTAACACTAGGTCTGAATGCAGGCCATTATTTTCACTCTGTGATGGGTGGTAACTGTATCTCTGCGTGTGTTGGGCTCTCATACAAGTTTTTATTTGATTTCTACAGGTATAAAAAGTGTCTGTCATGTTCATGGACACAAAAGTTGGAAAAGACATGAATTATAAAACCTAAGTCATCAACACCACATAGAAAAAAAAACAATGTCAGTTAATTCCCATTGAGATCACAGATCTGTTTTCTGGGGAGTCATGGCTGAGGGAAATAGTCACACAATCCACAAACAAAACACATTTGTAATTACAAATACTACAATTTAAAGATAATGATAGACTGGCAACCTGTACCCTGCTTCTCGCCCAATGTCTGGCTCTAGCGCCCCCGTGACCCCTTTCAGAGAATAAGCGGTAGATAATGGATAGATAGATGGACAATTTAAAGAGATAAAAAAAACCTTGCCTATTGCTCTTACCTTATTTTTTTTTTTTTACTGACTTTAAATTAATTTATAGACATCCAGCCTCTGTGAGGGTGTCATGATGAGTCATATTAAGCTTCTGTTGACAAGAGTGTAGCAGCAGTGACATGGACACTTCCTGTGGTAGATGGCGTGCTAAAGTTTTCATGTAGGGGTGGGTGGACCCTGCACCGTGCCATATCAGAGCAGTGGGTTCAGGTGAAAGGTGTGGCTTAGCACCATTCTTTTCAAATCAATACAACTACGAATGGATGATACTTATAGGATCGTTTTAAGGCTTAATTGACACTGATAGAAGTTTAAAAGGTCATAAAAGTCGATTTAGCATAATATGGGATCTTTAAACACCCCATAGAAGGGGCTTATTACATAGTGCTCCTACAGGTGGCAGGAAGTATTGGAAATCTCAGAAAAGCATTTGCATGTTGCATAACTGCAGATGTATCTGACTATTTCCACAGACTTCATAGACTTCTTGTTCCTACTTTATAATCCTGTCTTGCATATTTGGTTTTTTTATTATGACTGTGACTGACGGCTTGGCATAACGTCTGTGAACAGTATCTGACAATACCCTAAACAAGTTTGGAAAAGTATTTGCAAAGTTCAGTTCATAGGGAGAGAAAAAAAACACCTTCTAAAGAACTAAAAATGGAACAAGTATTGCTGAAGACTTGAATAATGTTATTTTGGGAAACTGCAGTGCAAAAAGCAAAGCGTGGTGTGATTGTTTGATATTTGTGCTGCTTCACTGTATGTGTGGCTGTAAGAGCAAACTTTGCCACTGGGAACTAGTGCTGATCATCTCTTGGTTGCTATAGAGCTGCTTTAGTTGACCTCAAAGTTTCTGTCTGTCTCTGACATTCTCTTCCAAATTTCATTCACTTTTAATTAGAACTGATTTGAAAACTCTGGATAAACATTTTCTGTTGTATAATTAAAGTCACTGGTTCATATTTTATCTAAGATACAA
Organism: Pseudomugil tenellus; assembly: GCA_037177515.1. Lineage (NCBI taxonomy): Eukaryota > Metazoa > Chordata > Actinopteri > Atheriniformes > Pseudomugilidae > Pseudomugil > Pseudomugil tenellus. The sequence goes on along the minus strand of JBAMHX010000004.1, from coordinate 8,786,874 downwards.
ATTGGACCTTAAATCACCAATGTCTTTCTTTATTCAAGAGACTCTTTCCCACTCTCTATGGGATGCTGTCTCAGCCCCCAGCTGAGACAAGTAGGGATCAGTTACATTGGTCTGTATGTGTGTGAGTATGTGTCTGTGTGATAGAGAGAGGTGGTGTGCATTCTCTGTGTTGTCAGTCTTTGGTCACAATAATTTAATCAACTGAAAGACCCGACACTGTGGCTTCAAGGCTGACCTTAAAGTCCAATGAACATGAGACAAATTTCTTGGTAATTTCTTGGTTGCCTTTCCCCAAAGCAAACAAAATGGGGGGTGGGGGGTCAGGTATTGGAATGCCTCCGGAAACGTGGTTTGTCTTGAAAGACAATATTTAAAATGTGTTCAGGAAGGAAATGTTAAAGTTTAAACAGTTTTTGTAAGAAAAGAAAAAAACCAGTTATACCTAGTTTCCATTTCTGGTGTTCAGGGTTCAGATATACACACTTCAACAATGCACAATATTAAATCCCAGCTGCAGTTCAATGATGTCTTCTTACTGCAGACAATGGCATGCGGTTACCTTTGAGCAAGATTCACATGGTCAGAAACTGGTCAAAATGGACATGACATAAACTACTGTATCTGCTCAGTGATCAGTCCCAAATGAGTCACACAGGAAAACTCATTTAAATTGCTCAGACTACTTACAATACTTGTGGATAAAATCCAATCTCTGTGTATCCTTGTGGATTAAATGTCCTATAATAGTTAAATTTAATTAAAAAATGAATCAAATATGTTATGGGTAGTTTCATGCCTGAGTTGGACAAACTGAAATGAATGGTAAAAAATCAACAGCTTCACTTTTTCACTGACATCTTATTTTATCTGACTGGACAGGTTAATTCCCTAAACTGCATTTTGTATGTATTTTTCCATGCAGATGTCACTCTTCCTCCCACATCTTCCTCATGTAATTTCTGAAAATCTCTGAAAATCTTAATGGGCCGAAATGATTCCAAATCATGACACAAATTAACAAGGCCTATGGCTTCAGAAGCAACGGCTAAGCGTATATCCCCGAACCTCCCCAATTCTCCAATTCCCTAATCTTTGAATGGACACAACACAATAATATAAAGCTGCACATATCACTACCAAATTATGTCATTATCAGATGCATCCTGAGATTCTGGGAACCTGTCATTTGCACTTAAATCAAGATTAATTGAATAAATAGTTCCTGAGAAATAGCCAAAAGTATGATATTTTTGTGTTTAAAGCGCCACCTGGTGGGGAAATCATAAGTCCCAAAATTGTGAAATTTGATACAAGCATCCCCTTGGGGACCTAAACAGGTGCCATATATATCAAAATCAAATTTTAAACATTGTTTGAGTTGTCGCACTCACACAAAGGATGTCCGGTGGTGGCGGTGGTCTGGGCATTACCATAAATTCCCTCACACTCCACTTTTGGAGATATAATTTGTGCTACTCAGGCAAAAATAATGATGGTGATCTATCAGGTTGTAAGTAATCTCATCCCATTTTCCAAACAAGAGCATTAAACAGTGAAGCTTTAGTTAATGCTTGTGGCATATTAAATACATTTCAAGATAAAAAAAATTAAAACAGTTCTTTTGCAAAAAAATTTGATAAAAATATTAAAGATCGTTCGACAAAGAAATTAAAATTTGACAACTTGTAGTTAGTTTAGAAAATATTGCAGAAGAGTAGCAGGTTTTGTATAAATTTTTGCTGTTTATAAATGACACATTGTGTTTCTTCTATGTACAGCTAATTATAATTTCCCATAAACAAAGAAAGGTAAAAGACCATGATCTGTCTTTAAAGTACATAAAAGATCAACTTATCACCAAAATATTTGTGTTACAGTTGTGATTTTTTTGCTTTTTTTGTTATAATAAGCCAAAGTGTGACAGCTGGCTGTCTTTTTTTTCAGTTACTCGTTCTTGCTTGTACAGCATCATAGCAAGAAGAGATGGTTTGGCAGGTATGTTGTGCTCTGTCAAGAGGGGCTTTAAGGGCTATAGCTATAAGGGCCCACTTGATTTTCAAGTATTATTCTGTTTTTACGTTTGTTTATGGCTGAATTTACATATTAATGCTTCAAGAAGCAAGCTAAAACAGCAGAATGACCAGAATCAACTGCATGTAATGACTTTTTTTTTTATTGCTTTATGACTTGAGGTTTGTGTGAATGTCAATACTTCAAAGTTCCTTGAATAAACCCCCCTAATTTATGTATTCAGCTGCAGAAAACGTGGAATGGTCAGTAATTCTGTGGAATAAGGAAGAGTCATTGAGGTTGAGGTATTTTGTCAGGAAACACTAATCTAAAGCACAGACACAACACACTTCTAAACAGCTTAGCTTGCATGTGATATTATAAGCTGAACTACAAAGTAGCTGAAGTTGGAGGTTTAAAGAAAGTTTTTTAAGCCATTAAAGGTTAAATACCCTAAGGTTCAAACTGTGACATGTGAGACTATTCCACAATATTTATTTGACCTGAAAATGAACCAGTACACTCACCTACATTCTGCAGTGTTAACAGGGAGAATGCATCAGTGTAAAATTAGAACCCCAAATCTAACCAGCCCATAAGATGCAAGCCACAGGCCCAACACATCAACCTAAATAGACATCAAATACTTCACTATACAGCAGGTCGTGGTCTTGACTGTGCAAGATAGATAACTAAAACAACTTAATGAAAACAGGAACTCAAAACTGATAAGTAGCTGCAGCTAACTCCTCTTGTGTAGTGACAGGGGACACAATGTCACACTGGTTTAAATGTAATATCCCTGCAAGCCCCACAATGTGCCTACTGGGTGAGTTGGGTGAAATTAACACAAGGTCAGTCTCTGCTAACTTAATCTTCCCTATTTTATGTATTGCAAAGAAAACTATCCTTTTGAATTGGAAAAAATTGGAAACACATTATGTGCATCCGGCAGTTTAGAATTGTTTTAGTTTTTAGAAATTTCTCCCATTAAATCACATCAGTATTGAGACAATGTGTGCTTCTTCAAAAGACCAATTAGCTGACTTCCATTGTCTCTGGTCCCCTGTGATTAGCTCCATCACTTAGTCTTGGTGGAGGAGTATGACTTTGTCACTCCAGGGTTTGTAGATTGGCTGGGGGTCCTCATGGCTGTGGGTGCCTCCTGTTTCCTGGATGGTGTTCTTGGCTGTTTCGCATCTGGGTGTGTAGTCCGGGGGGTGGGGGTCGGGTTGTGAGTGGGTCGATTGTTGGAGTCACCTTGCAGTTGTGGGGCAGGGCTGTGAGGGCTCGGGCGGTGGTCGTCGGCTCTGTGGCGGGTGGTCGGTGTGCTATAGGTGGGCTGGGTGGGGTGATGGGCTCTGGTGGCCAGGGGAGCCCTCTCCTCCCTTGGAGGTCGGGGGGGGGACTGGGCGGGCTGGTTGTGCCGCTGGGGCGGTGGGTTGGTCCACCCCTGGTGCCTGGTGTTGTGGCCCGGGACCATTTTCTGTCCTCTCTGGTTGGTAAACTAATAAATAAAGAATTTAAACTATCAACAGAATCTTTGTATATACATATATACATAAAGCACCTTTTGAAAAAGCGAGTTGGCTCTACAACAACACAGCAAGCAGTCCATCATTATTCCTGATTTAAAGCTGGACAAGACAAGTTTAAAAGAAAAAGCAGGAACTCAAAACTGAGAAGTAAGCTGCAGATAATTCCTCTTGTGTAGAGACAGGGGGCACAATGTTGACCCCTGTTAGGTTTCGGATGAAAGGTTACTCTGTTGTTGGTCTCAGAGATTAAGATTAATGATCTCCCTCAGAGATTCTTGCTCAAATGATCTTGCTCAGCAAGAGGTGGGCTTTTTCAGCAAAATTTTCCAAAGGGAGAATAATAAAGGAAATTATTTTCTCCCATCATTATTCAATGCTTTTGGTTACATTTAATAGATATGGGGAAAAAGAAAATAAACACTGATGTTTGTGGTTTGTTTCAGGATCGAAACACTTTTGTGTGTACCAGACTAAAAAGTGCAAGTTTATCTTCTTTTTTTATCTTGACTTCACTTACTCTTCTGGATTATTCCCAAAGCTAACCATCTCTTTACCAGAACGTATAAGCAAGGATTTGTACTGATTCAGCCAGAAGAGATTTTGTGGGATCAGGAATTGATATCGGGCAACAAAAATGGCTTCACAGTTGGTGTTCCAGTTGGGGCAGAGAAAGGTCAAGGCTCTGCAAAGGCCTTCCAAGTTTATCTCACCAGGTATGCTCTCATCGGAGGTTTCCTGAAATATAATCCCATCTGATTTTGGCTAACTTTATGAGGCATGCAGACAATGAAAACATGCAAACATATTAAGTTATCTTTTAGTTCACCCAGGTGTCCTCTCTATACTTCCTGTCAGACAAATCGTGTTATATGAACTGTACATGAAAACTATGTAAAGGTTTCAATCTTCTTCACTATCTCAGGACGTTTCTGATGGTGATGAAAGCACAATATAATACAGTGCTGTATCAGCCTGGCAACCTGTAAACATGATCTGGCTTTAGTTTGGGATAAAGTATACAGCAGCTGTGCGTGGGTGGATGGGTGGGTGGGTGACATTATGTGAAAGAAACTGAGATGGGAATTGTCATTAGAAAAGAAGAATTGACTGATACTGGATGAAAGAAGCCTATGGAAGACTAATAAGCCTGTTTCATTTATACCTACTTTTATCGGCTGTACTCGGCTCTACCAGGCTTCAGGGTTTTTCCACTATTCAATTCAATTCAACTCAACTTTATTTGTATAGCACGGATTCACGACAATGTCGTCTTAAAGCTCTTCACAGAGATAAGCCAATTCATAAAATAGCCTATATAAGAGAACCAGCAAGATTGCATTGAATCGTGACTTCGATCTAATCTTCCATCCTGAGCATGCATGCGGCGACAGTGGGAAGGAAAACTCCCTTTTAACAGGAAGGCAAAAACCTTCCAGCAGAACCCGGCTCAGGTAAGGCAGCCATCTGCCTCGACTCGCTGGGGTCAGAGAGGACAGGAAAGTCAGAATAATATACATTGTAGGTGCTATACAGCAAGACCTGCAGATAAAGGAAAATAAGAAGCAAGACGAGCAAAAAGGAAGAAATGAGAAATAAGACCTGAAAAAAAGGAGAAATAAAACTTGCAGAAAAAAGAGAAATAGGTTAATGATGCTAGTACTGTCTGATACATGGATATAGGTATTGTGTACAGAGGAGATACTTTTACGAAGTAAGTAAAGTAAATTTTTATTTATATAGCATCTCTCAAGATAAAAATCACAATTGAGCTGATCGAATAGAGTACAGCAGAGTAGGTACTAATGGAAAAGGCCCATAAGATGAAGCTCAGTATCAGTTGATCGTACGCCAACTGACATTGGGGGAGAGGCAGGGTACACCCTGGACAGGTCACCAATCCATCACATGGCCAACACACACAGACAAACAACCATGCACACACACTCACTCCTGTGGGCAGTTTAGAGACTCTGATCAGCCTATCCCCAAGGTGCCTGTCTTTGGATGGTGGGGGGAAGCTGGAGTACCCTGAGAGAACCCACGCTAACACGGGGAGAACAAACTCATCAAAGAAAGGCCACTGCCCGAGTCGAGGTTTAAACCAGCAACTTCCTTGCTGTGTAGCCACAGTGCTAACCCACCGCACCACCATACAGCCATACAATTGCATCCATCTCAACTCTACTCTGTATCTATGTTTGCGTTTGTCTCTGATTCTCTGGCTCCAACTCTGTCCTTGTCTTTTGTCTAAACCCTGTTCAGTATCTGAATTTATCTGAATAATGTTTGGGAAACATAAATAATTAGTGAGTCTTCACCTGTTTCACTATAATGATATTTCCCCGACTTCTTCTCACTCACCAGTTCTGTCTAATCACAGTTAGCCCTTTATGGTAGTGATGGCATAAATGGAACGTTTAAGAGATTGAATAATTTGGAACAATTCCGAAAAAAGAATAGATCTTTTGAACCGTTCAGAACATTATGGTGACATCTGGTGTCCAAAATATTTCTTTTATTGTCAAACTCAATAAACTATAATGTTGTTTGCTGTGAATTCTTGTGTTCTTTTATAGTGATACTTGTATCGAAATATGTTTCATTTTAACCTCTCAATATTTTTGTTAATGAAGACCATTTGCTCAACTGGACTTCTGTTGAGACTGTTTCACCTATTGTTTTGTAAAAATATAAAAATTTGTCATATTCTATAAAACTTATTATATTGATTTTTTTTATTTTGTACAGGCAAATAAAAAAACAAAAGAAATCCATCAACCCTTATCAACACATGATCATGTGTACACCCATGAAAGATTGTATGCCTAAAAAATATTCACTATAATAAAATAAAGCAAATGAGTAAAACAAATAAACACTTCACATACATGTAAGATTTGCAAAAAGGAGTGGAAAAAGTACAAACTTATTAACTCCCACCTGTATAAAATTTGTATCAATGCTTTTCCACAATATAACACACAGGAGTTAGCGGCAGTGTTGCGCATCACACTGTCGGATGGCATGTCTCCAATAAGTTTGATTGGTTATGATATTGTAGGGAATTTTTGCATTTTCACTGCAGACAAATAAAGCATAAATAATGACAAGTGAGGAGATTTAGCTTGAATTGTCAGAAATCTTGCTGCTAGCTCTACTTTACAGAGGAAAAAGGAACCACAAAATCATCCTATTTTAAAACAATGACACATCCTGTGAATATCATCATTTGATGTTAGATCTCAAGGGTGATCCAGAAAAATCCAATTTCTAGTAGAAGTCACTAAAATCCTCGCTGACTGGTTGTAATGCCATACGACAGGGACGGAAGGTGAAACTTTTCAACTTGCTTGTCTCTTGTTGTAAGACCTTGTGTGCATGTCTAGGTGAAATTTCACATGAATTTCATCTGTCACTAGGGCAGGGATTTTCGATTCATGGTGCAGGTTTCATAAGAAATGATAGAGAAGAAGTGACCAACTTAAAGACTAAATAGCATTGAAACAGAGGAGTTACAAAAATATTCACCCCCCTCAAAGTTGCCATGAAGGTAAACTTGACCTATTAAATCTAAAATCTATACAAATAAAGTTGAATTGAATTGAAAAGTCCTGCAGATTGTTGTGATTTTTTTCTGTGAATGGGTTTTGGTCAAATTTAGATTGCATAAAATTTTGGGACTAATCTGGAAGAAATCTTGGAAACAGAACTTTTTGAGCAGCTTCTTCACAGTACGGGTGGAAATGAGCTGTTTGACATAAGTCTGCACTCTCCAAGTGCTTTCTATACAAAAGTATATACAAAAGTAATCCTTTTGTATATGTTCTGCTGGTGGTGGTCACTTTTTTCTCATTTTGTGTTCATACAGGGAGTTCTGGTGATTTTCATCTGTCTTCCAGAGGCTGTAGGATGTTTTGTGTTCAGTTTCAGTTGTAGCAGCTAATAGTCTAGTTTTTCTGGTTGAGTTGCACAATTGATGCTGTATCTTGTTTTCCCTAACCAAGTCAGGCATAAATATGTAACTTGGCAATAATGAAAATAAAGAACAATATTCAAGCAAAAATTTTATAATACCCTCTATGATCCCCTAGACACTAAATTTGTTTATCATAAAACTCATAATTATTTTTCCTATGATGCTGGACAGAATCCAACCATGTCAAAGCTGTGATGTGACTGTAGCACAAAGCTGCAGATGTTCATTATATATTCTAAATAAAATGCTTTATACACTTCAGTTAAAGTAATTTCTCACAATGGTACAGAATATTTATTTTGTATCAAGACAAAAATGATTTCATCAGGAAATGAAAAAGTTGCACCTTTGTTACAAACCGTCATTCTGCCTCTGTACTCATAGTTACAGAGTTAGTGCTAGAGAAAAATACTCAAGCATCACTTTGAAAGTTGCAGTCATAAGGAGCTGTAGGACAGAATTATCTGCTATTTTGTCACAAACACTATATGGTTTGATGAATCATGTGTCCTAAGGAGGTCTCAGATGAACCAACAGAGCAATTCTTTGATACCTGCAGAAATCAAAGCGTTTTCATCAGAGCTGCTGCTTCGATACTCCCTGGTAAGTTTGTGAAGTTATGGCAGTTCCTAAGCAAAATGGACTATAGGATGGACCTCTGCGCTCCAAAATCCTAAACTCCAAATGAATGAAAAATAATCCAGTAGAATATACTATACAATTATTTTTCTTTTGCATATACTGTCTTGATCTGATTACTTCTCTACTGACCGGGTTTCTGATTTTCAACACCTGTGCCTGTTGTCATATGGTATTTAACTCACCTCAGCTTTCTGCCAGTGCCAGATTGTCTTTACAATCCAAGTTTTGCACATTTTCCGGCTTTCATGTTGTTACATATTAAACATGTGTCTGCAATTATCTAAATTTGCTAAGCAGGCTTTGAGCAAGCTACAAGTAGCGTGTCATTCATGTTTTTTCATGAGGCAGCTTTTTAGTATTTTGAATCCAACCGCATTTTATTGCAGGGATACATTTTAGCAAGAGAACTAGTGCACTGCTGTGATGATAATACTGCCGGTATCTCCAAACTTATTGGGTGCATTAGAGGGAAAGTATTAGATAAAGTTAGCATTAGCCATGTGAGGTGAGGTATGCTAGCTTGTGAATGTATGAGATAGGGCCTTTAATGTGATTTAATTTGTTCTTATTAACCACAACAGAAGTCAGACTCAAGGTTAGTTGTGAAATGATAAGAACGATGCATCTGCAAACGCACAAACGTCTCTTTACTAAGCTAAAGTTTGCTGCACAGAAGCAGCAAGGCCAACTGTAAGAGATATATTCTCTTATCTCCAAATATTAGACCTAATGTTTACCAAGTTAGTTTGCACTCTGGTTTCAACATGACCTGACAGTGTGGGTTTGATATTTTTTAGCTAATTTATGTTCTTTTTCTTTCTTTTTTTTAAGTTCCTTTTTTCAACTTGCAATAAAATCTATTGCCTTTCTCTATGGGACTAAAAGAAAATGCTGCTCTTTTAGATCAACTGGAAGTAAAACATTAATTTGTACATTGACCAAAATTTTATTTATCCCACTATTTTGTGTGTGTGTGTAAGAGTTTGTATGAGCATGTCTCCTGCTGTTTCAGGCAGCCGAAGCCTTGACTGCAGCATAAACTAATAAATCTCAACAATGGATGGCAAATAATAAAATAATCTGTTTAAAAGCTTTATATTGCGATGCAGGGCACATGCTGTGATAACAGCTAAACAAAGAAGTATGTAGTTCAAGAGCAGCAGCACAGGCAAAGATGAAATCTGTTTCTGCCATTTTGCTCCAAAGAAAAGAGATGTAAATATTATACTGAAAGAAAATGTGGAAGCAGGAGTAAGAACTCTAGAATGATTTATACCTTCTTTCTTTCTTTCTTTGCAATTCTTTGCATTATTTCCATTAAAGACATGAATAAAAAGGAATGTACATTTTAGCAATGTGCGTCAGAGAAGATAAGTAACAACTGTGCTAACAGATCAAATGTTTTTTCTTTAATAAATATTAAATTTACTGGGTCAGTAAATGGGGAAGATCTATTTTGGGACAACATCTAATGTAAGAGATAAATTGTAACAAATCTTTCAGAAATTCATGAACTTTGTTGCAGGACCTTTAGCAATCAGTAACAAAGGTCATGTGAAGATGTGCAGAGCGCTAAAAACAACATAAGCAGACTTATTATTCATTTTCTGTCCTGGTTCAAGTCCACAGGGAAGCCAGGTACTGCAGGGCAAACACTTAGTGACAAACAGACTCTCACATTCATTCTTTGGGACAAAATAGTGATCAGTTAACCTAACATGCATGTCTTTGGACGATGGGAAGAAGCCCTTTTACTCTGAAAGAACCTACACATAAAAGGGAAGAAAATGCAAACTCTACAGAAAGAACACCTGTTTTTTTTTTTTTTTTTTTTTTTTGCGTGCTTCATCCTTTTTTAAAAATATTTGACCAGTCATCGCATCTCTTTCCAGATCAGACTTAGACTATTCTTCCTGCCGCTGGTTTCTGTTGTTAAGTCTAGCACATAAGTGCTGATACGACTGCTGCTTTCAAGGTTAAACGCTCAGATATGGAATAAACAGTGTTTAGAGGGTTGTAAGTTTGTATTTAGTATGACTCTAATGTGAAAGAAGTGCACTGCTCTGACTCCAGACAGAGCAGTGGTGTTTACACAATGAAACCTGACTGCAAGGCAGGTTAGTTTTATTAAGGTTAACACAAAATGTGACATGAGATTGTTTTACTCTATTAATTTTCTCTAAGTGGACCTGTTGACACTGACATATGAGGCCATGGATTCTTGTAACTCTGGCCTGTGTGGAGTGTGAATCAAACTGATCTGCTCCAGGAGGCATATACACATACCAACACATACATTTCTAAAATAAGAATGTGGGAGTGACAATGCTGCAGACATTACATGTTATTTACAGCCCACGTATACACAAAGGTGTTTCTGGACAGAGAGGTGATCTCTTTTTATTCAAGCCATCAAATTCATTACTTACATACTCGGCAGGACAATTTAACTACAGATGCATCTAAAGATTGTGACTAAATGAAGCACACTCTGAACTTCTACACTGTCACTCTCATACAAGTTTGCTTCATTAACCTAAATACTTAATCTCAACTTTTATTTAACTTATTTAACAGATGTGCCTGAGTGTCAAATAAACGACTGCACGTGTCCTCATACCGCACTTTAACACAAAGTCTGAATTTAAGGATATAAACACTGAACAGCTGCCTACATATTTTTCAAAACACATATGTTTTATTCTAAACTGAATTCATGGAGCTTGCAAGACCAAAGAGAACGAAAAGAACGAGTTTGTGAGACTGGTCTGGGATTAATTTCTGTCGCCCATTTATAATTTTTTACAAGCATGCAGTCACTTTCACAGCTGCATGCCATAACACTCAGTCTTTCAAATACTGACCTTGGTGTCAACCCTTCTCTTCAACCTTTGAGATGTCTGTTGTTTAAATACTTTTTCTCAAACCTGATAATCTTTTTTTCCCAATAGCAAAAATCTTCCATAGATAAGTGTCAGTAACCTGAAGACTTTGTTTGGCTGATCGAAGCCATTTGTTAGTTTATTTGCCACTAAACTTGAAAGTCTATCATGGTGGTTTAAGGGTGATTGTAACTCACAGACATGTTCTAATGACATTGTCAGAGACAAAAAGATGAGATTAAAATGCTTCACTGATACTGAAGTTGATAATAAACTACAGGTTGTATTTTTTTCATAAAGCTCAGCAGTTTATTGATGGATATAGAACATTTTGAACACACTAAGGTATTATAAAACAAACTGACGACATCCTACAGGTTTTTGAAACTCCAATATAGGTAAGATAACAAGGAGGTTTACAATGATTGCAATATCTTATACTTTTCTGATAATGGAAGAAATGGATGATATTTTTCCCAAACAGGAAAATATACAAAGTATGTCTTCAAAGTGGGCTGCACGATGGTATGGTGATAAGCGCTGTAGCCTCACAGCAAACAGGTTGCTAGTTCGATCTATGTGGAGTTTGCATGTTCTCCCCGTGTTAGCGTGGGTTCTCTCCGGGTTCTCCGGCTTCCTCCCACAGTCCA
>JBAMHX010000004.1:8745543-8757229 GCA_037177515.1 Pseudomugil tenellus | reverse complement strand
CTCCAACACTTTGCACCCGCTGTCATTTGCGTGAGCAATCTTAGTAGATCACGTACTAATCACGGCCCTGCCTCACATGCTAATTAGTACACGCAAAATGAGATCTTACTAAATTCGGCCCCAAAGGTATAGTAATCATAGTTTGTAACATGACTTGGTTAAGCTAAGAAATCAAACTACCCAGTTGGCATTCATGACTGGACCATAAATTAGTTTTGCAATGTGGCTATCATCAACATGGAATGGAATGCCACCCAAAAAGAGCAGAGACATCAGGTTGACATGATCAATCTAGGGCAAGGGTGCCCAAGTCTGGTTCTCATTATCTAAATCCTGCAAATTTTAGGCCCTGTCCCAATAGCCACCCTATTATCCCCAAATTGCACTTTATTATGTTAAAGGATTCAGGTGTGTAGTGTGTCCCAATTCTCCAGACCAAAAGTTCACTTCGCCCCCTTTTCACCATCAATCTACACTTCGGCTAAGTCTGCATCCATTCAGACTTCGCCAAAGCATTTACCCACAATTCATTGCTACATGTCATATTTTGAACAGGAAAATGGTGGTGTTTGCACATATATTTTATTGTTCAAAACTTGAAACAGTGCAATACTGAGTAATTTAGGAATCAACACCTTGCAAATCGAGATCCTGCACCTCTGGTGAAATAAAGAAATAAAGAATTTTTTTACCCTGCTGTATGTATCTATTATTATTCAAAGTTTCCCCAGTTACTTGTAAATGTGCTTAAAATATCAGAAAAAAAATTTAATGATAAAAGTATCAATATTTCTGCTAACAATTTAAATACTGAAAGAAGCCAATTTAATTATCTCATATACATTTAGTTTAGAATATGAAAGAAAACTCTTATTGATCTCTCCACATCTAAAACCATACAGCAACATAAATTTTCTCAGTAATTAATTAATTCATTAAAATCATGTGGATTTTATTACATATTTTTTCATAGAGACGAATTCAGCAACTATTTTTTATTAATTTATCACTGTCCTTTTATACTTTCAGTTTCACTTTTTCTAGGGATTTTTTCATTTAGAAAAATAACACTGAGAAGCTTAACCTTAAAATATCATTAACAATATCTATGAAGGAGATCGTTTCATGTAAAATAAAGGATCCATTGTAAATATTTATTTTAGGAAAATTACTGACAGCCTAAAAGCTGATTCAGTTGCTTCTTAAGTTCTCTGTTGCCACCCCTCTATTGTTGTATTTAATCTTTCCTGCATTCCAATCAGTTCCTCGTGTTCAGTGTTTTTCTGTTTCTCCAACTTCAGCATTTTTAGTTTAAGCCTCAATCAAAGTGGATTTATGTTCTTGTGGGAGGGGTATTAGATGTATAATAGATGTATAAGCAAAACCATGTGAGACAAACCTCACTTATTGCTAGAGTTTGTGCTGTATTTTTATCACACGTTTATGTAACCATGTAAATCCCTCAAGATTAACAGTTTTTCAAGACCTTACAATGCTGCAGTGCAAAGCAGTATTGTCAAACCAAAATCAGATGCATGAATTGGGGAAAATACTAACACAAAGCTTAAAAACTAACCCATGTGAATTCAGTTAAGTAGATAAAGCTGAAAAATAAACTGATTTCGGAGATTTTAATCCAGTCTGACTTTACATGTTAGCAATTTGAAAGCACGTAGGACCAAACTGCTGTACAATCACAATTAAAGCATAAACTGCCTAATGCATGATTTCACATTCATGTGAGAATAAATGTGTAGGTTTTTTACAAGCTGCAGCTTCGTGCATTAGGATCAGCTGTCATTATATCATTTCCTTCAGTTAAACTAGTGACTTCCCCTGCACTGTTCCCTTTCTGTCAAAAGTTAACTCCTTAACTGCTGTAATAAACCTAGAACCTATCACACTTTAGCTAAGGGACCTTTAAGCTGTGAAAATGCTAGACCGTAGTTATTTATTACAGAATATAGTTCAAGATTCATATAAAGACTTCTGAACGCCTGCTATTGCTGCATGTGCATGAGTAGAAGTACACCTCAATGAGAATCAACCATCAAATTAGATTTTATCCTTTTTTATGCCTTATTTGTTTTATACAAAATGAATTATATCCGCGGTTTAATAAAAAGAATGGCAAAATGTTCAAAAAATTAACTCCTCTGATAGTGAACGAGTATTGTATCCATGTCCATTGCCTTATGATAAATATGGGTCACAGCTAATCCACTGTCATTTGTAATATTATATTGCTCAGTGCATGTGACTGCCAGCGTATCTTTAATATGCTTCCAATGACAGCAGCAGTGATGGCAGTTCTCGAATGGGTCAGAGGAATGTGTGGGTGGAAAGTAATGGAACTGCACCAGAGACACAATGGCATTCTCAGCCAGATTTGTCTCCAGAGCCACTCAAAGAGCATGTCAAGCATCTAGCACATAGTGACTCCTGGCAGGTGGGGATGGAGGGGAACAGATATGTAAACAGGGCCCAACTTTTCCATGTCCTCTGCCACTTCAGCTCCCCTCAACACCTTGCCCTAACAGGCAGCACTCGCATACCTTTGAATGCACTAGCTGATTAAAAAGTTAATAAGTTTGAGACTTCAGTGCCAAAATAAAAAAAGCTTTTTTCTTCAATGAATTGTGTTCATGTTTTAATTGTATTCCACCCCCCCACCCCCCTCCCTTTTTTTTTTACAGCAAAATTAGACAAAGTTATAGTGACGTTCAAGAGGAATAAGGAACAATTCACACTGTGGCCAGTAATAAACCTCAATGAACATAACAACATTAGACACCATAAAACATAGCAAACATCATCAAGTCTCTAATGACAAATTAAATTGAGAGAAGTGAGGAAAATAACTGTGCAAACTGAAAAATGAAGTATTCTGCTGGTTACATTGGTGACACATAAATATAAAATGTTATAATGCTTTCTCAGGTTCCTTAGACCAGTGTTTCTCATGTACTCCTACCCTGCATGTCTTAGAGGCAAACCTGCTTTAATACACCTGATTCAAATCAATAAACTTCCTCATCAAGTTCTTTGCAGCCTGTTAAAATGTTATTTAATTCAGATGTGTAAAAGCAGGGTGGCCTCTAAGACATGCAGGACAGGGGTACATGAGGACCAGGACTGAGAAACACTGGTCAATACAATGACTTGCTGAGCGTTAAACATCTGAGGTGATTGGTTAGGGTTAAACATGATGCTTGGGACTAAAATAGATCCTGTGTATACCATGCAGCTACCTCTGTTTTGGTGACATAAAAAGTATTTTTACAAACAAATACACAATGTTCTCATTGACCCACCAGATGAAAGTGACCTCTGCATTATTTTATCCTCACAGGCGTCAAACTAGCAATATGATATCAGCTGTTGAGTAAGGTGATGTGTTTCACAATGTCTATCTGGAGCATGTACAATAGAGGATTGATGGTGAGTGAAAAATTGCTTTCAACAGGAGGAAGAAACAGGAAGTGCAGCCATCTACCATGACCAGTTGAAGGTGGTGAAAACAGAACAGAGAGGTCAGGAGCACCTTAACTTTAAGCTAAGAATGTCTACTGACTGAGAAAGTAAAAGAGAAGCAGAAACTGGTGACATCATATATTTTTGTATACATGGAAAATAAAGCGTTATAAAGAGGAAGGAGCTAATAGATAATGTACAACATCCAATAAGAAGTTTATGTTAGTGTAACTATAGGGGTAGCATTCCAGTATGAAATCTGCTTCACCAAAAATGAAACTTTGTCACCTAATCTTAAAGCTGAACAGGTTGCCTCCCATTGCAACAAACTCCAATCTGGTTTTATAGAAAAGAGCCCCTCACCTCTCTGTGGAAACGCTATGACCCTAAATAAACCTGCAGTCTGAGCGTGAAGTGCAATGTTGCAAAAAAGATGGTCTTTATGTGGTCTTCAAGATGGAGCTTGGTCACTAAGAGCTTTTTATATGAAGAGAAGAATTTTGGATTTGTATCTGGATTTAACAAAAAGCCAAACTAAGATAAAAAATTCTTCAAAAAAATTTCTTTCATTTGATTTTTATAGTCTTGTTTCTACTCAACAAAATGGTTTTATAACTGCGTAAAAGTCATAAACCGCACTGTGTTTTTCCAGGTGTCATCACCACTGCTGTCGTCAACATCGCCTCACCCTTCCCTTGAACTTTATACCTTTTATTAGACTGCTTTTCTTACAGTAATAAATGTTCCCTTCTTTCATCACTTTCATCCAACACCACCTGACTCAACAAGATAACAGCCTAAAGAATTTCCCTCTTTCCGTCCTTGTTTCCTTTCCTTCCTGTCTCCTCCCTCCTCACTGGCTTTCTAACTCCTTCACCCTGTCATCGGTGACTATAATCCCATCACCAGGACTTTTGTTTTCCAAGTGATCTCCTATTTTCTCCTCCATTTGTATAATTTCCTCCCGGTTCTTGAAATAAAAGCAAGAAACAAAAATACTGTGGTGTTTTTCTGGAAGCCACGTGATTTCCAGTTAAAGGAGTTTTTCCACAATAAAAAGAAAATGGTATGAAAGACTACTAAGTGAAAGCAACTCACAACATTATAGGAAAAACATCAAGAAAGTAGCAGTTTACCTACTTCAGCTTAGCTGTTATGAGCTGCTTCTGCAATAGCACTAACACACACATTTTCGTTATTATTGAACATGGAGTGTTTCCAATTTCCAATTCTTCTGCAGCATTTAAATGGATTTAAATACTGACTTTAATCCATAACCTTCCATTTCTGGAAAATTATTTTATTTGCTTGTAGGAAAACTTTCGTGAAGTGGGTCTAAGCAAGGCCGTCAGCTGGTCTGGATATAATAGAACATGTTACTTCCAAAAAGAACATAGCAGCAAAACAGTTTCAGGTTGAACCCTAACCCAACTCCTACTAACCCTGTGATAAAATTAGGACTTTTTTAAATGCTTTTTTCATCCTTTCCAGAATAATATTACTTTTTGCATTTTTTTTGTGAAATTTTCAAGGACAGTACTACTAGATTCATTTAAATTAAGCAACTTTGATTTTTTTTTCCAGTTTAGTTGAATTTAGTTGTTTATCCGTAAATGAATAAATAACTACATATTCACAAGCTGTATATTTAAATAGGCTTTGCAACAACAGCAAGCTCAGATATGTCAATAAATCTGATTATCCCTTGAACTGCCTAGATGGGATGTAATCATTTCCTAACTTGGTACTCTTGTCATTTCATGATTTTGAAGGTAGTAAAACAGCAGGTGCATTTTTACTTTAACTAATACGACTGCTTGACACACTCGTCATCTATAATAATTAATAAGAAACTGGCCTCAACTATTAGATGCAAATACCTTAATCTAAAATGTGCAGTTTGCATCAAACAGCATTTTCCCTTCACCTTCATACACACATGATTGTACTTGCTTACCAACAAAAAAAAATTAAGACTTTAGTTTCGCTGGACTTTCAAGGCAAAAATACATTTATATATTCTTCCTATAAAGCTGTCTATGTTGTACTTAACTGCTGATGTCACATAGTAGGTGCTGTGCTATGCTACTTTTCTGAGATGTAAATGTTTAGCTTTAGCAATGGCTACATTTTTTAGGTCAGGGGTCAGCAACTCCTGTCCGGAGTTTAGCAAGTGTTGGGAGTTTCCCTGCTGCAACACACCTGACACACATCAAACTTAATTACCAGACTTGTGCAAAGCTTCACATCAAACTCACATCAAGTGCACAAGTTTGCTAATTTCCCATTGTTTTAAGTCAGGTGTGATGCAGCAGGGAAACTCCCAACACTTGCAGGAGTACAACTCTCTAGCACCAGAGTTATTATAAATACATCAAATAATCTCCTGAAAAACTAGTTATTTCTAGAAGAAAGGCTTAAAGAGTTAACAGCATTAAGTTAGTGTGATTTTGATTGTTAGGGATAGTTGAATTAAGAACCTGTGAATTTCCTGTATATGTCCCTAGAACTTAGTAATGACTAAATGAGCCTAAATACAGGTGTGTAAGTCACACAGATGTTCTTTAATGGTTCCCTGTTTTGGGGATTTTGAGAACAGATGGTGTTAAACTGTGCCAAAATGGAGTCCTTGCCTGAACTGTCTGCATCAAAACCTCTCTAAATTTATTCTGCTTCACTATATAAGAGCTTGCATTTGCAGAAATAATGTGCAATTAATGCACAATGATAGAGGCTTGAAGCTACAGCAGCATCATTCCCAAAATACATTAATCCTGACAGTGTTTGTTTGTTTGTTTCCTTATGAAACCTGGAACTGTTTTCTTCACTTGTGCTATTTACCATCTTCATTTATTGTTCACGGGCAACACAAATATAATTACACATCTTAACAAATCTCCCAAATCCCTTTATTATGATGCCAAATGGGCCTTGTGTTTTTACAGATAAGACCTATAATTTTTAAGCAGATGTCTAAACAATTGGCTCGGCACTCAAAAGATTAATAATCATCTCACTCTTATAATTTATGAAACCATTGCTCCCATAAAGCCATGTAGAATGTCAGTCGTCCTTGCTTGCCCTACTGTCCTTACTGTAAAGTAGCATACACACACACACACACACACACACACACACACAAACACACACACACACACACACACACACACACACACACCCACACACACACACATCCACACCAAACTCCACTCTTTGCAGCTGCTTTTCTCACCTGCTCCTTATGCCATCTATAGCACAGAGGGATGCTTAAGGCTTTGACTCAGTGTCTATTAATGTCATGTTGGGAAACAGAGCGGACTGTGATGACTTATAGTTACAATTAAACACAGGTTGCACCAGCATGCAGGGCATATGCCAACAACATGACTGTTTTAAAAAGTGACTGGGCTTCACGCAGCATATGTAGATATTCGGGAATAAAGCTGCCGACAGAGTTTCATTTTGACCAAACAGAATTCTGGTTTAGAGTTGGTCCAGATTCCTCCGTTCAGCACAAAGTTTTTAGCTTTGATTTTCATTTCCAGTTTTGCCTACTATTTGCAAACCCAAATTTAACCAAATGTAAATTAGGATCAGTGTTGGTACTTTCCACATTGGACTACTTTGAACTTTTCTAACTCATTTTCAGGATGTATTGCTGATACAAACATTTGTGGGTTTTTCCCATACAGTCTATAGTTTTTCCTGAGCCCTGTTGTTCTTCTAATTCTTGAACTTTTAAAAGCATCCAGTGTTAATGTGCAAATGAAATGATGAAAATAGTCATAATTATCAGAATTTACAAAAAATGTGCTCCTTTGCAGTCACTGATACTTATGTCTGGGCTTTCCCATATGACTCAACGTCATTCTGGTAAGGTCAGTAGTAAGCTCATGCTGTTTTAACATCAATATTTACTTGTACTTTCTGCCTACAATTCAGCAATTACAATAAAAAAGAAGAATATTTTATTCTCTCACTGCTTTGCTTGTGCATTTGACTTGACACTATGACATTGTTAGTGGATTTCTTGAAATATACTAAATTAAACAGTAAAACGACATTTTAAGTCAGGCTGTCATCAGGTAACACTTCATTTTGACGTCTGAACCTCGCAAAGTTCCCGTACAGTCTGTACAGGGCCAATAAGTCAATCAGTACATGCATCTTTTAAAGGCCCTCAAATGCAAACTGAAGTACTGCAGATCTCAGAATTAAATAAAAACTTGTGGCCGTTTGTCATACACTAAAATAATAGTTGTATAAAAAAATATAAATTCTCAAAAAAATCCACTTTTCTATCGGTTATTTCCTTCAGCCTTAGTGTAATAATGTTTTGCTTGCTCCTGTCAGGAATCCTGACTGTTTTACTTGTCATTTAATTCCTTAATGCCAAATGTCACATATTTGAAACATATCCTTTATGAGACATTTTGCATCACTTTATGGTAGATACTTTATTCAAAACCCAGTTGCACACCATATAATGCTGGTGTCTTGCCCCCTGGTGAACACCAGAAGGTAAAGGACTATATATTACAATAATTTGACCTACCACATGGTAATAAACGGCAAACATGCCATTGATCTTGTTCTGTCCCCTTTGTCTTTCTTTTCCTAACTTCCACTAGTTTCATTGTGTGCGTTCAAACATTCAGTGTGTTGATATGAGTTGGTTGGTGAATGACGATATAATGGGATCCCCCAAGATGGGGGAGAAAAAATTAAAGTTGTAGTTTCTTAGCTGTAGGGCAATGGGAGCTCCAGGAATGTGCTTAGTGAATCTCAAAGCACAGCAGGGATATTTTCTCAAAATGTTTCTGTACAATATTAGTGATGCACAGCTTGTTTCCAAGTTAACAGTTTATCACTGAATGAAAAATGTCACTCTAGCACTCAAATGCTACATGTTTATGGTGTTTCCTGGTCAATGAGGAATCCTGGCAGCTATCCACATAATTGCAGGTATGAAATAACCTTTAGTGATATAAAAATATCAAACTTAATGTGAAAAATAGAATACTTCTGCACATGTTGTCAGGTTCACAAAACTAGACATTCCCTATAGTTAAATTAAAAATTATATTATAAATTATATTATAAATTAAAAATTTTATAGCTAAAAAAATTACCTATTAAATGAAAAAAAATTTTTGGAGCCACTCTGTAAACGTATTTATTTCAGCTGTGGAATCAAACATTTTAACATGAGCTTTCTTGCAGCCAGCATATACTGAAGAATCTAACAGAGGAAAGCTGTGCTGTGGATGTACATGCAATTAGTTCAATATGGCGATTTTCTGCATCACTCTTGACATTTTTTATTATTATTTTAAAGAATTAACTCATGATCCATCACTATTGAATCACTTAAATGTCCCTTTCAAAATTCAAACCTTTGCCTTATGTCTTTATCTGTTTTCTTCATCCTGTTGCAACAAAGGAACTTGTGTGCACACCAATAATGGAAAATGTAGCCAGACTATTCTGTAGTGCAGTACTTACCATTTCATAGATGTGTGGACAGATTTCCTGAAAGATTAGCTGAAAAGTTAAAAGTTACTGTCAATTTAGGGATGCTGTCTATTTCCATAATTTCATAAGAGGCTTCCTAATATGGAGGTTGTAGCTTGGGGGGTAAGAGCAGTTGTGTGTCAACCTGAAGATTGGCAGTTTGATTCCAGGCTTCCCCTCAACTACATGCTGAAGTGTCCTTGGCTAAGACACTGAACCCTATGACCCAAAAAATGTAAGTCGCTTTGGATAAAAGGGTCTGCTAAATTAATGTAATGTAATAATATTTCAAATAATCCTCATGTAGACAATTGAAATAATTTGAGGGTTGGCTGAAAACACTGTGTGCATGTACAGGTACATTCATGTGAATGACTTACTTTTTACATAAGAACTTTGGGACAAAGCTGTGTCTTCCAGTGACACCTTCAGCCACAGGACTTCAGTGCTTTGGCTGAGGGCCATTTCCTTAGCCTCTGAGAGTGGGGGTGGGGGTAGACCTCCACACTCTTTTTGAACCTCAGACTTTCTCCTATCGGCTAATCTGAGAATCCAGCGTAAAATGTGTTTTGGTCTTGCTATCACTATATTTACACTCCCAGAGTTATGGTAGCAGAAAGGTTAGTTTGTGTGTTCTGCAAACCTCTCAGTAGTCCATAATCATGCCAACCAGTGTGGAATATATTGTTATTCTTCATTATTATTTGGTGCAAAAAACAAATTTACCTCTGTTGGAAGAAATCTGTGAAAGTCCACTGAGGTGCAAACACAGAGACGTAGGGAATGCAGGGACACAAAAATCAATCAATGCTTACATTTTCTTACCTCAGTAGTGTTTTTGCCTTATTTTCTCTCTTTGTTTTGCAGCTGTTACAGTGCTGACTTATTCTTATCAGTATTTGTCCATACTCACTTCACATACAGCTTGGTCTTGTTTTACTATGTAAACAGTATGTGTGATCCTTTTGCCTGGTCGTCATATGTAGTAATATAAATGTACTCCAGCTACTTGTATCTGTGTTGGGTTGATGGGATCTGTTTATATGCTCCTGTGCACTCTACTCAGAGTTAACTGATCTCAGAGTTGCTTCAACAAATTGTACTGATACGACAACTCAGAGTTTCACATTTCAGTGTATGAATTTAGAATTGTGATTTTAACCCTGGCTTTTTTAGCATTCTGTTGTTTTAATCCAAAATAATAAAGTCATCATATGGAGCAGTGCACTGTCATGCTCTGCTCCAGTCTTTCAGCCCAATCACTGTCACCTGCCACCAGACTCGTTACCCCTGATCACCTGCAACTGTTCCCGATTTCCTCACAGCTTTAAATCCCTCAGCTCACCAGTCACTTGCTCGTCGGACATTGAATGACTGAATGTATGTAAGTAAAACATATGCTTGCTCCTGCCTGCCCTATTCTGGATTCCCCACAGCCTCCCTTCCTGCTCCTCATTCCTGAGTCCCTCCTGCACTCCTCCACCTTCTCTACAGATCTTTGTTCATCCCTCCTTACTTCTAATAAATCCTGTTAACTTTCCTTTTGGCTCCGGCTCCCTCCATCGTTACAAGCACCAGACACCTGCAAGCATGGAGGAATACTCAACATGTATTGTTTGTCATCCACTGGAATGAAAAGGGGTTAAAACAAAAACTTCTCTGAAAATAATCATGACAAATAGATTAGATAAAGGTGTTTTTTTTATTTATTCATTTATTTTATATATATAAAATCAGACTGAGAGCTGCCCTTTCTTACCTTAATATTTCCAAACCCATATTTACAAATCTGGTAGCTCAAGTCAGCGTAGCTGGACTATAATAATACACATAATTTTTTGTACATAAAGGTTATAAGTATATATTTGAAATAAACATTTTTTTAGAAATGTATGTACAATGAACAAAGTGTTTTAATGATAAAATATCATCACCATGCATTTCAGCTCCATCTGTGTGTCAGCACTATCCAGGCCATCTGCCAACAGAACTTGTCTGTCAGAAGGAGGATGCAGAATCTCAGCAGGGACTGAAGATACCTTGTTTCCATGCCAACCATCTGTTCACTCATATCCTTCTGCGTGCCCTCACTGTCTTTCTTTTAAAAAAAATTACATCTGATGTGGATAAATCTCAGGTGGCTGCTGTTTCATCAATGGGTGACGTTTCTGTTATTAATCTGATTTAATTTTCTGAGGTCATTTTCAGTGTTATTGGAATTAACTGCATTCAGTTAAATTTGCTTCTTTGTTTAGTAAACATATTGGTCAAGGTTAGACATACCAGATCCACCTAATCCTGAATGAAGTAAAAATGTCTGTGTAACAGTGAAATGCTCTCTGACTGGCATTTGTGGGATGCAAAAAGCTTGACCTCTACTGTCACATATCCCCTAAAAAAAGACAGCACCACTTTCAGAAACTCAAATCTTTTACTTGAGTGATGAACTTGGCTACTTAACATTAATACAATATGAGTTATGGTACTTAGTTTATTGAAACATTTTCCTTGGGGCACAACTTTCATTTTTTTGTTTACTTTGGTTAACAATAGCTAAAAGGAAACCTATTGTATCATAAATAGAGTTATTAACTCAAAGAATAAGATAATGATTCATCAGTCTTTGATGCTATTTTTGTAAGTTCTAGTTTGAATTGACCTGAGTTATGACCAAGAAAATCCAAACAGACAAGAACCA
>JBAMHX010000004.1:8695164-8714604 GCA_037177515.1 Pseudomugil tenellus | reverse complement strand
AAATCCCTGAGATATATTTCCCTGGGAAAGGTTTTCCTTTGAAGTCTATCCAAACATGTTTCAGGGGTTCATCAATTTGTTTTCAAAGGGGGTTGCCCCCCCCCCCCCCCCCGAAACACACACACACACACTGAGAAATATTCTCCTTAAATAACAGACTGCGAAGCAAAAAGCTGTGTAAACTTTAAACAAGCACCTCATTTGATTAAAACATTCATTTTAAAAAGCATTGTTTGACTTCAAGCATTTACAAATGCACCAAAACAGACACCCCATCTTTATTTTCAGAGTTCTTTTCACCTGTCTGTGGCACTAAGCTAGATGGTTAACTTGAGCAACACATGGACACTGCATGTTTGCTTTGTATAGATGGGCACATATGGATGCCCTGGCACAGAGTGTATCTCTCATGCCAGGAAGTATTAAATAACAGCAGCACTAAAGGCGAGTGCACGCATTTAAATCACCTTGCAGGACCTCAGTTCAACAAGCCTATAAACAGATTGAAAATGGTATGAATAAAAAGTGATCAGTAAAAAAAATGACATTTCATTTAATCTGTTTGTTGTTCATGAGTCACTGTATGTTTTTTAAAGGTGAATTATCTTATGTTGTCTTTTTGCAGATGAAATTGAACAGAACAGAATTGTGAGGAAAACGAATTTAGTTGAAATGCATTAACCACTAAAACAGATAAAAGTTTTAACAAACAAAAAGAAGTCACGTAAAATCTTCTTGTATTGTCCATTGTGTTGCTCTCCTTCCGGGGCTGTGGATCAAAAAGTTTGGGAAATACTGCTCTGACAGGCTTTGAGTGAAATGACACCCAATTTTTTTTTTTGTTGATATCTTACCCTTAACAAAGAATAAAATCTGATATGTATTAAAATATATTACAAAGCAAACTATTAGCAATGGGTTTTTAACCAGAAAGTTTTTGTATGATTTCTTTTATACACTCAACGTACTTATTCACATTTATAGAAAGTAATTTTTCATTTTGAATAAAGTCAAAGCATCTCAATTTATTCTGTTACCGAGACCTCCAAATAGTTTTCTTTTTTTCAAAATAGAAGATTATAGATTGTCCTAGAAGAAGAAATTATAAGTCATTTCTTTAGTTTGACACATAATAGTCAGTAGAATACTGTCCGGTTGGTATTTTTAACTACAAGTCTAAGTTCAACAAGCAATGTGCTGTGATTGCTTTCGACCTCACTAGGGTGTGACAACGGCTTCTTGATGTTGGTCTCCTTTTGTGTTCTTTTTTCTTGCTTGTGCAAGTTATGTTAGCATTCCTGGATGTTATCTGAACCAACATCTGGAGATTCACCATGACGTCTCACCGGATAAGCTATGTCACAACAAGACTTTAATCTGATGCTACTTTAACAATGACAGTGTTACTTGTCTGACACACTCTTTCCTTTTATATATAAAAAGATATGTAGGACACAGCATTACTTACACACTTTCACAAACTAGATCTGAGTGGGACATCTCCCTTCTGGACTGAAAGATAAGCTGCTGAAATGAAGCGCAGGCTCCAGCTGCTCAACATGCAAAAGCATGGTAATGGTTACGGTTTATTCATGTGTTTTTCCAGAATAATTATACTGACACTCTGCTGTACCAACAGCAAAACCTTGGTGGAGTGAATTTGACATTGAACCAGTCCGTCAAGTAGCCTACTGGTAAGTACTTGTCACTGGATCAAGATGTTGTGATGCGGCGAGGTGGTGGACCCACACGCAGGGAAGGAGGACAAGCAAGAGGCAGCCAGGATGCAGATTAACAGGATTTATTAACAGAAACCAGCACTGACACTCATGATAACTAAGGAACTAACTAATGATCCAGCCCAGAGAAGAGAAAACTAAGGCTATAAATACACTGAAAACAGAACAAGAAACAGGTTAAAAAATGACAAAATCAAACCAGGTAAACTAATGAACAAGACATTAAGCTGAAACAGAAACAGGGCAGAACAGGAAAAATACAAAATAATGGAGGAAAACAACTTAACCTAACCCAAAACCCTAACACAAGAAGTCATTGTGCTAATATTATACTGCTCCTAATATCTGTTTATTAAATTTAGATTTGATTCTTCTCACATATAATAAAGGTGAAATATCAAACTTTCATTGTTGGGTAAAAAGTGCTGAAAATACTTTTGATTTTATAATATGCTACTATGTTACCTAGAGAAAAAATAAATAAATAAATGGTAGCATATAGTAAAGAACAATAGTAATCCTACTCAGAATTATGGCCCACTTGGTATCAGCTCATCCAGGTTGTGGATATTTGTTGTTGTGTTTGTCTAATAATTAGCAACTTTACACAGGAAGTACTGGACAGATCTTCATTACTATTTTCTGAGAATGAGTCTTGGTAAAACTTGGATTCTGTTGATTACCACCTGGATCAATGAATTTGTTTTAAGGATTCCTCATATTTGTGAGATTTAGTCATTTTCATTCGTCATCAGCAACTGCATAAATTTCATCCACCATGATTTAATATCGCCTCATCTCCCTTCCACCACAATAGAGACAGTTGTCTCATTTATGTGATGTGAAATATTGCATTACTGTTCAGACTGAGCTTGCTTCCACATAGATCAGACATGTATCTGATCAAGGTACACAATGAAAGTGGAGCTGCAACTTTGGAGCTGTTTAATTTGAGTCAGGTGTACTGGAGCACATACACACTGAAAAGCTGCAGCCCTCCAAGGTCAGAGTTGAGTAGCCGTACTTTAAAAGTTGTGGCTGCAAAATCATCCCTTTAGTTTGAGGATGGTCCAGACATTTCATTAAGTTAGAAACCTTCCTAACAAAAGCAAAAGACTAACAAGGCCTATGCTGTCGGATGCGATGGCTAGGGATATATCTCTGAACGCCCTCAATCCTCCAATTCCCCAATCCTCGAATAGACACATTACAATAATATAAAGATGTACATGTTCAGTCACAAAGCTCCACCTGGTGTGGAAACTTTGAACCAGCCCGGTATGGCATCAGGACAGGAAGCAGGTCAATGAGAGAAATAGTTCCAGAGATATAGTCAAAAATGAATCGCCACTTAATGGACAAACCATAAATCTGATAATCATGAAATTTGATACATATCGCCCTCTTGAGAACCTAATAAAGTATACTGAGTGTCAAAATCCAATTGTAAATAGTTCCAGAGATATAGGCAACAAGCTGATTTTTCATGCATAAAGCGCCACCTGGTGAGGAAATAATAAATCCCAAAATGGTGAAATCTGATATAGGTCATCTCCTTGGGGACCTAAACAGGTACACTGAATATCAAATGCCAATTGTGAAAACTGTTCGAGTCATCGCACTCACACGAATGATATCAGGCCAACGTGGTGTGATCAGGGTGAAACCATTATATCCCTGACACTCTGCGTTCTGGGACATAATTAACCAGACAAGAGAAAAGGTATGAGCTTAAACTTTGAAAAAGAAAGAAACTACTATAGTGGAAATCCATTCATTAATAATCTGTACCGCTTATTCAGGGATGCGGTAGCTGAAGCTGATCACAGCCGCCATTGGGTGAGAAGCGGGGCTCACACTGGACAGTTTGCCAGTCCATCCTGGGTCTGGTGGGAAAATTGAGAGAACTTTACATCAGGATTTAATGTCAGCCCTGGGAGTATTGAACAGATCTGAATGTAACTCAAGTCTTATTCAAAACAGGCAAAAAAAAACCCTCTAGCAAATGTTTGAAATAGTTTCATACATAATAGGTTTATATTCCTTCTTCATCATTAGATAAAAGCATCTGAAAATAGAATACTCCAGTGCAGCACTACAGTACACTCGAACCATCCCCTACTATCCCAACAAAGAAGGACAGATTAATTTTTGTTAAGTTTGTATTCTAATTTAACTGGTATTATATGAGATTGTTTCTCATTGAACATGTATCCAAACCAATCAGATTGTGCCAAATATCCTTACAATGCTGATGAATTGGCAGTGACCTCGTACTTTTCAGAGTTGGTCTATGTGTCTTGTCTTTTCTGAAAGATTTGCTGCATATGAAAGAACTGAAATAATCAGTGAACTGGACATTTTTAATGTTAAAATGTACTTCCTCTTTGGTAGATAAAGGGTATTCTTCCATACGAACCTGTTATTCTCTTTCAGTCTTGGTTATTGACCTTAAGCCCGCATCTGTGCCATTTTAGATCCCAGCACACATGTATGAGGTTACTATCAGTCATGATAAAAAGCCAAAGAAGCAAAATAGGAAGATAACGTGGCAGGAGGATGATCCAGTCAAGGGTTTGAAATGAGAAGTCAACATAAAAAGGTTTTGGGACAGAGTTCAATGCCTGCTGTCGACACACGTCTCCTTGAGATGTGAATAGACTGACCCTTTCATTTAAAAAAAAGAAAAAAAAGACACACAATGAAAGGAAATAAAGACTTGCATGTTAGAGTCTGCATATAATACCTCACTATGCTGCTCTAGACAGAGTAAGCAGTGTTAAATATAAAAACGGACTTTCATACAAGCAGAGGCAGAATAAATATTGCCATGTTAACTGCATGTTCTAATACATGTTCATTTTCAAAAGTCAATTTCCATGATTATGCTAAAGTCATGGGCACATTGAGACTGTCCTCTTGCAGTGTTTGGGGAAAATGAATTTGTTGACATAGAAAATACGGTTTAAAAAAATACGATATGAATGATTCATGAACAGTGAGTAGCCTACTATTTTTATTAGAATTGTAAAATGAAAGACTCCTGTACTCACACAGAATCACTAACACGACATACGCAGAAGTAAACAATATTATCAGCAAAACGAAACACTCTATTGTAAATGTATGTGAAAAAAGAGCATATTGGTTTATATATATATATATATATATATATATATATATATATAATTCAGACCATGCACATCATAATATTGGTTAAATACAATCTCACATGGACAACACATGAAATCAATTAATCAAGTGCATTTGATACACATTTCTGTGGGAGCAACAAGACTCACAAAGTTATTTTTTAAACTAAGTTTATCTGTATTGTGTCCTGCTACAAAGTTTAGCAAACATATCTAATATCGTAAATATATTCTAGTAAAATATAGCTGGAAAAGTTTAGCCTAAGAGCTGTTCAATCGTCACTTATAGATAATTTGCAGTGTGATTCTTAATTCCGTCTTAATTCCGCCTACTGTCACGCGCTTTAATGGGGCGTGATCACAGTTAGGAGCGCGGATGAGAAAGTAAGCGCGTGCCCGTGAAGAGCCGGATAAGATGCTAACTAAATGGGAGGGGGAAGCGGCCACTTTAATGCTCCTTAATGTTGCATTCGGGTACTACTCGTAAAGCCTCACATCTGTGTTTGAAAATAGAAAGCCCCAAGGCTTAGCGGAACCTTTTAGTGATTGTTATCGGGGATTAATGATAAAATCGTTTTCGGATTAGTTCTACGTGATGAGGAGAAAACAGGCATCTGGTTGTTTTATGTTCTAGTCTTTAAGATAGGACTAGATTAGTAGGCTATAGGCTACATGTTTCTCGAAAAGTTTCATTTTGTGTAGGTGAGTTTAGTGGACATATTATAACTTGCGTTGGCATTTTCAGTTTACATGTAAATTTCAAAGCGAATGATTATTTTTTTCTGTAAACGCGCTTGTTGTAAACATTCCGAGGCTGCTGTCGCGCCCTGAACGCATCAGAAACACAGCTCTCCTGTTGCTCTGAGAGGAGGCAGGCCGGTGATTTTCCACTGCCGCTGATGTCTCTTGGTCCCCCAGTTTTAGGAGACAAAGGTCAGGAAGAGAAGCTTATAAATAGGCTAAAATATAGGCTTCCGACGCGTCCAGTCTTCAGTCGCTCTAACGACACGAGAGGACACGGACAAGAAGACACAGACAAGGGACCGCGCGCAAAGGACATTAAAAGGACAAAATAATATCAAAAATCACATCAGCGTAGCAGGTAAAAGAGAAAGAGAGAAAAAAACGTAGCATATGAAACGAGGGGGTCGGTGTGTGCTGCTTTCATTCATTTTGTTGTAGGGTTTTTTATTGCAATGATGATATTGTTCTGCATTTATTTGTATGTTACCCACATTTATCATATTTGTTTTTTGCTGATATGAGCGGAAACAACAAAAAAGTTTTATTTGCATTATTATGTGGGGTGTCAGTGTTTTGTTCCATTTTGTGTAAATGTTTTCTTGTGTTGCTGTGTGTGCACAGAGCTGTTATTTCCTTGTGAAACCAGTGGAGCTACTGCGATGTAGATTTTCAAAAGCTGATCTTTCTTGATTCGTGCACTCAAAGAGGATCTACTGGATTTGCATTGTCCTCGTGGCTTATTTTCAACTTGATAAAATTTTAATCTCCTGCCTTTTCAATTCACCTTTTTAAGTTTTTTTTTTGCATCTCTTCGGCAAAGACGAACTTAAACGTCTTTTATTAGACTATATATGTTCTTTGTTTTGGTTTAAGAAAGGAATTATTGGTCGGTTATGTTATGTTTAGCCTATTTTCTTAATTAATTAGGTGCCCAGCCGCTTTTTTCTTTTTCATGTATTGTCATCCTGCCCTCTCCTGTCACTTTTATTCGCCTCGTTTTGCATCTTTAGAACCGTGCAAGCTGTTCAAACAAAAATGGAAAGGTAGCTGCGCAGTTTCCCCTTCATTTGACTGACTTGGTTGAAACCCGTCACTGAACGGCATCAGAAAAGGGAAGTGAGGCGCTCGGAGCGCAGAGAAGGCGGAGATGCTCGTCCATGAACGCATCGCGCGCTGCATCTCCTCACCGCCAGGCGCTCGGCTTCCCTCTCTCTCTATTTGCAACAACTAAATATATTGCTCTCGCTTCCTGGTTTTTTATTTACTTTTTTTTTGGTAAACAGCATTTTGGAAAAAAAGATTCCATTAGATATATTAGTTTTTTCTTCTTCATGTTCAACAATAAACGTGTTGTTCATGACGGCTCCTGTAAAACACATTAAACACTAAATATGTAGTTGTTGCTTTTAAGAGATTGTATTCATATAGTGTGTGATATGGCTTATAATGCCTGGCAGAAACGAAGGTGAAAAGGTTTAAGAGCCTCAAGGTGTGATGAGAAAGGTCTGGTTCAGATTGCAAGTAGTTGGTTCCATTTTGGATGAGTTTCAGTGCTGGAAAATTACCCAGAGCTTTTAACAGCAAGAGTCCTGTCAACCTCTAACGCGACATATTCCTCTGTTTAAGAATCTACTGCAAAAGCAAACAGTTGAAAGGAAAAAATACTTAAGATAATCCATTCCAAGATTTAATAATGTGTGTGTGTGTGTGTGTGTGTGTGTGTGTGTGTGTGTGTGTGTGTGTGTGTGTTGAAACTTAGCCCAACATTTTAATCTAATCTCAACTGCTGTGAAGTCCTCGTCAAATGGATGCATCTCACTCTGCTCAGGGTCATGTGAGGTAAACAAATTCAGCAACGCTTCAGGGTCAGTGTCACACGCATGTAGCTACATTTTTTTCCTTTTTTTTTTATCCCCAATTTGCGCATCTAACTTTGCTTTCTGTGAATCTGATCATGTTGGTGGAAACCGGCATGTGATGCATACATGTCATGCGCAGATTCGTTTATAACTTTTTCAGGGAAACGGTTTAAGTCGCATGTTTACAGATGCTGATCTTAACACTTTTCATGGTCTGCATCACCTGGATAACAGCAACATTGTGGAAACAACCTACAAGTTTGTAATTTTTTTTTCCCAGTAATTGTTGTTTGTCTTCCTCCTGGTCTTGTCAAACCAGTGCCAAACGCTTCTGCATTAACTGGAGAGCTGTTTGTTGTTAAATGATTTATTGAGTCTGTAACCTGAGGTTAGTGGAAAGTGGATGTTTGTGTATGTCTTGGTGAAATCTCCGCTACGAGTGTGACCGTGTTCCCAGTGTGTTTTCTACAAACGTAAACTGAGAAAGGTGGAGAGAATCCATAGAGGATATCAGTGCATCAAAGTTGATTTACAGATGCCGTTAAACCTTTACATCAGTGTTCCCTTGACTTCATGTCATGCTGCACTTCCATTGGTGCTGAACATATTAACTAGAATTAATAACTGACCCACATATTAGAGCTGCGCCATTAAGCCAGTATGATTTTTGCATAACTTGTTGTAGTTTGAACTGCTTTTTAAGAGTTTATTTGACACAGCAGCTAAATTTGCAAGCAATAAAGATGGGAATTAACAGCCAGCCAGACTAAAGCATAATGTTGGTGGAAACTGTTTCCATTTCACTCGCATCCTGATGCCAAATTCACATCTACAGCATTAAGATGATTGATGCAGGATGAGTGACAGGCCAGCATCCCCTTGTGGCTGCTGGATGCAAATTAGATTTTTAAAGTCTACAGCAAAACTAGATTATCAGGATGAGTTGGAATTTAAAAAATAAATTGTGAATCAAAACATGACATTTTATATAATGGCTTGGAAAAAACTGGATCGAGGAACATCTTTGTTCTGACAGCTTATTAGTTCTGAAGACTATGCAGAATGGGTTCCCTCTTTGTTCCCATCATCCGTTCCTCAGCTGTGACTGCTTCAAGTCTCACCTTTCTATTTCTGGCTGCACACAATCAGGTTTTCTCAGGTTTTCGATGAAAACTTTTTAATCTTTTGAGGGAATTTGAGTTGTATTAAAAGGAAAGATGAGAAATTTAAATGTCAGCCGCTGCAGTCTTGTTGGAGGAGATAGTGCTGTGCCACATTCAATTCTACATTTCTGTATTCTGAGAGATGTTTGTGTATTTTGTATCATTTTTAAGGAACTGAAGGGAAAGTGCACAACAATGCTGTTTAGCATAGATAGTATGGAAGAAGAAAAATGAACTTATTAACTTCTTAAAGGCCACTGTCCTCCAGGTTTTATAAGCTTTCCTGCTTCAACACAAAGTTGCATAAAACAGCTTGCAATAAAGTTTAACAAAAAGACAATTTAATTTAATTCTTGTGTGTTAAAGGAGGAAAACTTTAAAATCTGCAGGTCTGAGTTCAAGACTGGGTGGAATTTTCAGCTATAATAACAGAAACTGGCATGGTTTTGGGAATAGAGTGATATCCTTTTGCTTGTCTACTGACATAAGGACAGCTGTGCAGTTGCATATTGTAATCACGTTTTCTAGTGTTGCTTAGTTCTCAGTCAAATTAAGTTGTTACCCAGAGCTTTTTCCATAGAAGACGCCTAAAACGTGGACCTGTGATGGACTGGTGGCTGTCCAAGGTGTACCCCGCTTGCTGCCCAATGATTGGCTGGGATAAGTTCTGGCTACCAGGGACTCTTCACTGGAATAGTGCCACAGATAATGGAGACCCAAACTTATCATGTTTTTTGCCCTTTTCTAATTGAGTTCTTGAGTTACTTGAGCCCTCTAGTGGCACACAGAGTAAAAGAGATGTCTGACTTGCATTTGCATGATAGCTGCCCAGTGCTTTTTTGTTAAAGCAGCTGGTTTTGTCTCAGATTAGAGGTTAAACTGACGGAAGATGCTTCCACAGAAAGTGACACTTTGTGCTTCGGAGAAACGATGATCTATTTAAAAATGACTGCATGAAACCTGTGTCCAGAAAATGACTCTAAGTACCATCTCCTCCTATCAGACGTTTCTGTTGACTGCCATTTGCGTTAATAGCATACTTTTCCTGTTAATTTTATTTAAAACCTCGTGACTCGGATTAGCTCCTGGCTCATCTCACCGTGTGCAGAGTTCAGGCCAACTTCACAGGTTATTTTCAAATTTCTCCCTCTTATTTGCTACACGACAGAACCAGGTCCAAGTCGAACCTGGTGAAGTGTTGCGACGAATCAAGTGCTGCTTGATAAGCAAAGCGAAATTTGCAAGTCAGTAATGCTATGGAGCTATATCTCTGTGTTGCAGATATTTGAATGAGAACATGCAAAGTCATTCTGGACGAGACAGAGAAAACAAAATTGGCCCTCAGCATCAACATTTAGTAACCTGTAGGAGTTTAATTCCATTAACAAACATACTAAGAGCCTGTTGAGTGTGGTTAGATAACAAAGTTGGGCAGCTTCCTGTTTTTTCATTACCTTTCATGCTTCCTATTTTTACTATTGTGCAGTTTTTAACTCGTGCACGCACAGTAATGCTGTAGTCTGATTTGACAGAAAACTACAGCTTTAGTCCATTTTTTTGTCTGTTTTGTTGCTTTTTTATGATTTTTTTTTCTTCCCCTTGCATGTGATTTTGACACCTAACTTGTCAAGTCTACTTCCCAGAAACCAGTTTGCATGCTGCTCCTCCCTTTTTCATCTATCTTTCAGAATTAATATTTAACTGCATTCCTTCATCATTATAGCATGTTTGTGTCTCTCCTTCTTTATTTGTTATTTTGAATGTTTGAAATCTATGCTATTGTAAAATTTTGAAGATTAGCCTAAATGTTAAATAGAAAAAGGAGAATCGAAGTTGGGTAAACCGAGAACAAGAAAGTGAAAGAACGTCACTTTGATGTATGTGACTTTAGCTAATGAATAGGGTTATCAGTGTGTTGGAAACAAGAGATGAAGAACGTTGAAGTAAAGACTAAAGATGAATGATGGGGGGGGTTAAAGAATGAAGAGAAGTTGGACTGGGTGGATGGATGATTGGATTTAATAGCCGTTCATTCCAGTGGAAATGTACATTGTCTTAAAATAGGAGAGTGGGTTATATAAGTGGTTGGGGAGTAAAGTGTGTGTGTGTTGTGCTGGTTGATGGTGAGGATGTGTGAGCTCACATTGGACCAAGACTCTGGACTTGCATGCAGTAACTTCTTAAGCTGCTGAATAAGATGTATGACTGTCACACATCAGCAGAAGCCTTGTGCATCTGTTGTAACAAAGCTGGGACGTTTCACCTCCAGTGTGGTGTCCAAAACCGGGCCAAGTCATTTTAACTCCTACCGGCAAATTATAATGCTTAAACCAAAACAAGTCCAATGAAATGGGGAAATAAGCAAAGCAGCCCCCCTTCCCTTCCTCCACATCCTATTGTTCATTTTGTCCTAATAAAATTTGAAGCAGTCCCATCCAAAAAGATGTCTTCTGAATGTCGAGCAGATGCTGCGAGATTACGCAAAAAGCCTTGGGGATGTCAATGGTTTTCCACCAGACATCTGTGCTTGTACATTTAGGATTTTTTTATGTAGCTAAATGCTAAAAAAATTCTGCTAACACCTAGCTGCGGTCTGAAAATTCATGACGTTAGCTTTGACTTGTATCACTGTTTGAAAGAGTCTGAACAAGTCTGGTGGCGTTTCAGCTTCTTGACTTAATGGTTGTCTTTTGCAGATCAGCTTTAGGGCCTTTTTCTCACTAGCTTTTTTAATTTGAATCCTGGAAGATTTGCTCAGAGAAGCCTCTTTATTTGGGGAATTCCGATTGTGCAAACTCACTGATTTGGATCAGAGAAGCAGACTTGGTTTACCTATAAATGCGGGTCCTTGTCTGCTTCAAGTGAATCAAATACAGGACGTGAACTACAAACAAAAATGCATTGTGGTTTTAGTTAATGGTATTGTGGGTGAACACAACCAAAACAAAAGCAGGTGTGGAACAGGCAGCTCTGGATAGATAGCTTGACGTGCCATCTATTACAGAACTTAAGTACATTTTCATGAGAGAATGTTTCAACACGAGCCCTAGGATCTGATACAATTCCATGTTTTGCTGTTATATCGTAATGTCGTCCTGCATTAACCAACAGATGAGGGACTGTTCTTCTTTGTGTGTCTTGTCTTCTCATTCAGTCATTTTTGATGCAGTACTTAAAAAGGTTCTGTTTGTTTCAGTAGTGCAGCATAAACACAAACTCTCCTCGGTAGAACAAGAACAGAGGTCTTCAATCTGAACCTAGTCCCGAATTATCATCATCATCATCATCATCATACCAAATAATGTTCGCCATTTTTCAACCAACAAAATGGCAAGAGTTCCACTCTGAAGCTAACCAGCCCATCTTCAGAGCTGAATGTTGACATACCTGTGGATCGTATGTGCATGAAGTTTCTTGTTACTCAAGTCTCATACTACAAAAAGTAAAGGTAGAACAGCTGCTAGAGTCATGACCCTGATTCATGGCTTGTCAGTTCAGTCACCGACAAATCTGGACCCAGATGTAGAACAGTTTTAATTCATGGACCTGATTTTAATTATTTTCTATTGCAATGTAAATAAACAATTTCTCAGATGAAACAAGCGTTGATCCAATGGTTAGCCGGGATGATATTTGAAGCGATGGTCTTTCAGATTTCAAGTGAAAAATGGAAGAACGTGCACCTGCGTTTTTACTTTGTCACAGTCAACTCCTAAAATCCTGGCAGAACAGGTATGTCCTGGTTATACATTTGTTACTCATATATTAAATTCAGGTAGGTCTTTAACTTTTTTGTAGAGGCTGGTTTTGAAAAACAAATCTCGTTTTAATTCCTGGAAACAATTTTATTTATAAGAGTGATGCCTGCAATCCCAAGTTAAAAAGAACTGCAAGTAGTTTGAGCAACTGTTGTGCTAAGTGCTCAGCTGATACTAAGTGCTATTAAAGGAAGGTCAACTTATTTTACATACATACCATTTAGGTTTTCTCATTGGTTTTTATACGAATCAATAATTGTATCACAATTCAGTAAGCTACTTGTTTTTTAATGATTATCTGATTATTATTCAATATCCTACTTTTGTACTTTTTGTTTTTACGTACATGTACTTGCTAATGACATATTACATTATTGATGGTCTTCGATGTCGTTTAAAACGTGAATAAGGCATTGGGCAAATGGACACGAGAAATTACAGTAAATTAACAAATTTAGGCCTGTTAAACTGTTAAAGACACAAATATATATCAGTTTAACTTCCAGAAATATATCTAGGTCCTGCAACTTTTATGCATTAAAATCTTTATTTGTGTAATTGAAATACCATGAATTCTCATCACATATGTTGGTTATTTTGATTAGTTATTATTGGTGTATTAGCAACTTGCATTGTTTTTTTTTTTTTCGTTTTTTTTAAAGCAGGATATGCAGACCTTAGTCGTGCATGTTTACATACTTAGACATTTATACTCTAAGAACTTCAGTTTTCTTTCACAGGAAGGAAATTTCAGCATGTGTGTGGTTGGCTGGTAGATTGGCCAATCTTGATCTTAATCATAGTATAGTTTAATGCTGCTAATTTTCATTTCACTAATGACGAGGGTCAAAATATGTTTAAAAAGTGTGAAACTGCGTTTATCTCAAATTTGATTTAAAAAAAAAAAAAAAAAAAAAGCACCTATTACAAGGAATATTACAAATACATCCCATTTGTGTTTAACTGACAGTTGAAGGCACAGCAGTCTGGTAGATGGAAAGAGATAAGGACATGACATTTTCCACACAGAGACATGTGCTGACTACTAAGTATGTCTGTCTCTCTTCCAGACACACGCGAACTTGCTGTCAATGGCGGGTGGAAATTTACAGCTCTGCTTATGTTTTTGTGACCACGATCGCTTTTGCTTTGTAGACGTGCAGTGGCAGAGTCAACAAGGAAGTGTGGAAGGAGGAAGTAGACTAGGGCTTAAATTTCCTGTAAAACATCTGTGTATGTTGCTAATTAATTTGAAGACAGGTTTTGGAAATAAAGGAAAGAAAACAAATTTGTTACTGATATTAAATCCAATATGGAGCTTAGAATGAAGACACTCAGCTCATCTTAGCAAAGAGTAATGTGCTGCAGTCCTCTTTAAACACAAATGTTGAGCATTCATGAGCACACTTACAGAATCAGTATCCGAACCTGCATATCTGTGGACTCTAAACTGATGATCTGCAGTGAAAAGCAACATGAGCTTGCTGAAAGCAGTGTATTAGTTCATTTTAAAACATCAGAGGTAATTCATTTTGTTAATGTGGAAGTAAAGCAGAATGGAAGATCATTTGAGTAGAGTTCTCCTTAATAGAAGAAATCTGTTCCAGCAAAGAAACTATACCTGAAGTGCTTCAATGTCATCAAGGAGACAAATCCTGCTATATACTTTGATTTGAAAATTAAATGAGACAATGTTTTGATATCACATTATAGCTTATGATCAATGTTTTAACAGTTAAATACAAAACCCATGAAAAAGTGTCAAGAAAAGTATACTTTCTGTCCCATTTAGCAAAATTTTATTTTTTAAAGGTATATTTGACATTTATTACCCCTTGATATGCCAAAGTTCTTAGGGAAATCTGCCTTCAGGTGTTTATTAAGGGGCAAAAGATCAAATCAAATTGTGTTCCAGAGAATTTTGAGCAGAGTTTCATAAAGTGATGCAAAATATATGAAAAAGTATGTCACGCTGGGCTCTTATGAACCAAGTAGCTGGTCATTATTTATAAAGTGCTTCACTAGCATTATTTATGTACAATTTCTTGGATAGTTTATGAATGATATACTGCAGAAATGGCCATCAGTATTTAGAAATGAGGTTCTATAAGGCAGACTTTATGATAGGACTGCCACAGACAATTATTTGATAATCGACTACTCATCAGTTATTTTGGCAATAAGTCAACTAATCGGATCATGTGTGACTTGTAGCTTATCAATGCAGCTACTTTCACATAAGCATCATTAGCTTTTAGCTTGAATTATCTCTGATTTCTGTGCCACTCAGTCATGGGCTATTTGTGAATTTTGAATCTACAAATAAAATGGACTACAAATTTGTGAAAAGTGCGAAGAACAAAATTTTGCATATTCGAAAAGTAGTAGAAACTATAATTAAGTCTCACACCTCTTCCATAAAAAAATCACTTGACCTTAGCTGTGCTTCATTTCAATTTATTAACAATTGAAGAGGGAGAAGGCTTCTCATTGTTTAAACTTCCACTACTTTGTGTCTTTCAAGAGTCTTGTGTTTAAGCTTAATTTTGGTCTGCTTCATGTTTCTCGTTGTTTAGATTATTCCATACAATCACTATACACCAACACCTCATTGTAGTTCTTATTTTCAGTTTTTTTACTTGAAACAATCCCCTTAAATTGTATATTCCCACCCGCTGACTAAACCTACTAACTACTTCCTGATTGCTTTTTTTTTCTTTTCTCAAATTGGTTATACTGAAGTGAAATAGTTGGTGCCCAATTTAAGATGGTACCTCCTCATTCAACAACTTTGATTGAATTTTGCAGCTTGTATTAAATTATGTGAAAAGAAAAATGAATACCAAAATTAAGGTTATTTTTACTTGTCTGCAGCACTAAACATAGCTACATTTTCAAGTTTTGAATTGTGCTAAAAAATCAAATGAGATAAGCACCTGAAACTAAAGAAAATACCCAGAAAAATAGGTTTCAGCTCACAGTTAGCGTTAGCAGCTAACAGGCCAATTAGCATACCAAGATGACTGGTATTCCCGTTAGAAACTGAGTCAGTCAAAACATACTTCATTTTACAATTTTTGTGCATTACTGGCATATGGCCATGGAAGGAAAGTTCTTCTTTGCAGATTTTGCATTGTTTTTCCAGTGATTTAACAGCTGACCTCTGTTACTACTGTCCATGTGCATCAAGAACAAATTCCGCCAAGACAGCGGAAGGTACAGTGGTAGTTGTGAGGGGGAAAAAGACGTTTAAAAAGGAACTTTTTTTTTTTTTTTTTTTTTTTTTTTTTTGTCAAGTATTTTATGAGCTGATGCAATCATGGCTAGTTGACTAATTATGGCAGCCTTACTGGACACCATCTAACAAAACCACTAATGACGCCAAAGGGCACCATCACACCGTGCACGTGTTCTAACAAGTCTCTTTGAATTTAGCAAGTATGTCAAGCATTAGTTCTGATAAAGTGGCTCCTGACCCACTAAACAGTGGGTGCTAATTCAGCATCAGTTCTCCACGACAGAAGCCAGTATGTGGGAGGGGGGGGGGGGGGGGGGGGGATCGTTTCCCACTTGGGTTTGGTGCCACCCGGACACCTCTTTTACTGAAAACCTTTTTGTGTCATTTGGAATATTCCATTAGCCACACTTTTGGTTCCTCCCGATGAGAGAAACTGACACT
The DNA here is from genome assembly GCA_037177515.1 of Pseudomugil tenellus. Taxonomy (NCBI): domain Eukaryota; kingdom Metazoa; phylum Chordata; class Actinopteri; order Atheriniformes; family Pseudomugilidae; genus Pseudomugil; species Pseudomugil tenellus. The sequence continues at coordinate 8,698,510 of JBAMHX010000004.1, read as the reverse complement.
AAAATAAATACCCTCCAATAATGCTAGTATTGATCTGATCCAATGCCAACACTACTATCAATACTTGGATGCATCCGCCCGAAGCTACTTTGCACATCTTTACCTGTTCCAGCGGCTCTGTCCATTTAAATAGATTTAGTACTTAATGGTTGCTTCAGAGCGTCTTACTGGATAATAAAGCTTAAACTTTGCTCCACACACGGACACTGTTTGGATAAAAACAACTGATGTATGACTATATTTAAATGCAATAAACTGATAGCCTACACCACAGAGTCTGCTGAGGTGGACACAAACTGCACATCTCAAACAATTACATTTTACAACCAGAGCATCATAGATTCCAACATTAACATTGTTCCCCATAAGCTTTACAGCATGTAATATCACAGGCGTAACTTTTCTGTGATATTGTAAAGCTCGGTCAGCAAACTATTGAAGGCATAAGGATTGCATCTTTATTCTCTCTGAAGTTATTCTGCACCATTCTCACTGCAGAAATGTTAAGAAAAGTCTGAAAAACTGCTCATCTCCCTGAGAAAGTATCTTTGTAATGCACAGCAGTAGCCTGCTGCAGAAGCTTTGGCACTGGGTTGTTGCTGTTTTTTTCATCGTCACTGCAGAAAGCAATGCAGATGTTCAGCTCAGGAAAGTATGCATTCTGGGTTTGGACTTATATGTGGAATAAAGTGGACCAGCAGAAAATACCCCAAATGGAAACTCAGCTTTCTTCCAGATGAGTCAGTTCTACGTCAACCATGTAAACATGCTAAATATTTTCACTCCAACATTAATACTTAACATGGATTTTGTGATACTGTAGTTGTGGTTAAAACATGGCATTGTAATGGCATTGGATATTCTTTGGGCTTGTTCTTCTATTTCTGTATTTTGAGAAGAAATGTACAGTTTAGGTCTCTCTTACAACAGTGAAAATATTATTTGTAAATTATTTTTAATGTGTTTTGCTAAAGTTTGTCTCAGATAAACTAGAAGATCCCTCCTCTTTATCCTCCTGTTTGTAGATAATGCAGCATGTTTTTGCTGCTGCAGCTCCTGCAGCCTTAAGAAAATACATTTGAAAAATACAAGTTAAAACATTTCAAACAACTGCACATTTTTCCATTGACACACAGGTAACTGTGTTGTGCAAAGAGAGAACAATTTAAAGAACAAGTAGAGTGAGGCAGATCTGCATGATGTCTGCATGAAATACAAAAAAAAAAACTCAGTAAAATCTCTTCATGTTCTTGAGCAAACATATTTCTGACAACGCATGCCTTACTTCTGCTACTTTAGGAACCATGGCTGCTCAGAAAACCTTTGAGGCTGAATGACACCTACGGGACACAGCATCAGTGTAGAAGAAGGCAGCTTTATTTGCATATCAAAGATTCCCTAGAAAAGTTTATTTTATTAGCTATCATACATGACATTTTGAGCACCCAACCTTTTTTAAGGCCAAAGATTTAAAAAATCATTCAAGTACATATGTCTCATCTATTTCTACATGATAGTAAAAAAATGTAGAAAAATAAGAAATAAGAAAAAAATCTGGATATGAAACACTAAAACACCCCCCACCCCCCCAAAAAATCTTGGTTGATTTCTTTTTTTTTTTTTTAATAGTTGCGGCATCTCTTTTTAATACAATGTAACTGCAATGCATTTTTCTTGCAAATAGACATTAAAATGTTAGAAAAAAAGAAAACAATACAGCAAGTTATATCTTTTGTTGATCCAAGTTAAAAGATACTGATTGCTTTAGACCAAAACAATAAGCAGGATTTGCGAAAAACTGTACTGTTTTCATGTTAAACTAATTATATAAAATCTGTAGTGAAAAAGAGAATAATCTTGTATAAACATGTACACACTTGAAACTATTCATACTCTGATTTTTTTTTCCAAGTTTACTGGACCCAATAATGACAACACAGTCAGAAGCTCAGTGCAAAGGACCATGGGAAAACAATGGGCTACAAGGGAGTGTTGTTCTTGGTACATGTATGGCTTTTACATGCATTAAAGTAAAGATATAAAGGTTTTCTCTCATGAATAAAATACCCCCACCCCAAACTCTTCAGGAATCAGCAGTTTTGTTCATAACCATTTGTGCGGTTTAACCCACAGTAAGTGCACAGCGACTGGCCCGTTGTCAATTTCAATACTGCAAGGACAAGAATGATGAGTGTTACATTGTGTTTGTACAGAAGCCGTTATTAATATAAACTGTCAGAAAAAGAAACGCCAACATAAACAAAGACTACCAGCAGGAAGTAAAGGATTAAAAGCTTCAGCGACAATTAGTAAAAAGTGATTACACAGCCATGCATCATATTACAAACTCACATTTTTACATTTATTTCCTTACATTTAGTTCGGCTTGAGAGGAACAGAGTTCATGGAGGCGACCAGCAGAAATAAAGCAGAGCCTAATGATGAGCGCATATAGCTTTAGCGCACCATTAAGCAGTCATTTCAACATGCAGCCTAAAGACATTTCATAAGCTGAACAGATAAAAACACTACATTTCCCTTTCTTTTTTTCATAGAACAGCTTTTTTTTTTGGACCAGAGCTGGAAGGAAGACACACAATTAGGTCGATAATTAATATATGATGAGTCTACTAATGATGAACATACACCATGCTTATTAAACCAGCAAGACTTAATTAGGTTTTATTAATTCTTCACAATCCACAGACGTCGGTATTTATGTATTATGCTAATCTTGTTCTGTGTAGCTGTTCAGCAAATGACAACTAGACACATATGTACACCTAAAACACCTAAACACCAGAGCAGCACACTTTCTAACACATTCTGGATTTATGCAGGATTTACCTCTTTATTTTCTATTTTCCCTGCTACATGTAGATTAACAACTTCTGGTTGTTTTGATGGCAAACATTTCTTCATTTAATTGAAATCTGATGGAAATAACCTGACATTTATATCCATCTGAGTGATTCCAACCTTGAACTTGAACATCTGACACAGTTGACCCCAGCAATGACCCCACACAGATGAGTATCCATAATTTCTCTTGAACCTCCTAAATAACAGATGAAAAGGATTTCTGACAATGCAGGCTGGTTTTCACAAATACTTTTGTATCTTGTTGAAGTGCTTTTACCTGTTCGTTATAGTTCAGAAAAGAGAAAAATGCAGCCTTAATTGGAATTTCCCTACGTTGAACTATAAAACAATGTCACTGAGTGAGCTTTGATATTTATAGATATAGGAGATACAGATATAGGAGACCTTAAGGACGTTACGGAAGCGTTTGGCCGTCACAACCATTAAAAAATACTGGACCAGTTTCTCATTTTAATGAAAAACA
>JBAMHX010000004.1:8673550-8695064 GCA_037177515.1 Pseudomugil tenellus | reverse complement strand
CCCCCCCCCCCCCCCCCCCCCCCCCCCCCCCCCCCCCCCCCCCCCCCCCCCCCCCCCCCCCCCCCCCCACCCTCCAACTTGGGTTTGGTGCAGCATAGCAACATCTTTCACTGAAAAATCTCTTTAAATACAAATTGTTAAAAGTAATTACACTGGAAAAACTAAAAAAAGTGTTGCTTCTGGTTTTGCTTCTTAATTTAAACCCTGGGGATGTTTTCAGTCAGGTTTGTTACAACAGTTAATGTATACAATTACAGATTACTTTGGTGACAAATACCACTTCAGTGAAGCCAACAACATGGTGCTGTGGTTAGGTAATGACTCTGGGATGACTTCCACAGCCAGCGCCTCCTCATAATCTGTGTGTAACCACTAAAACCTCCCCCAGTGTAAATCTGAGAATGTCAAAGAAGTCAAGAAAAATTCTTATTAAACCGTCCCTTGTTTTTAATAGATGGCTGAAAATGGAATGGAAATGTGTGATATCATTTCTTCCTTGTCAAGTTTTAGAAGAAAGTTGGTACTTAAAAATTGTCTGATACGTGCTAGTGACTGTAGTGCATGCAAGGGTATACAAACCCAGACATATAAAGAATATTGATTGTGCTTAATGTGTTTGTCCGTTAGCTTCTACCTTATCTGATGTAGTGCAGAATAACTGCCCTTATTTATGATAATTGCATAAGGGATGTACAAGAAGTAATATAATCGAGTGGCTCAGTCAAAGTTGGAAAATTGAAAATATTATTACAACTTCTTAACTTTGGTTTCTTGTCCGTCTTCTGTTTCTGCAGAATGGCTCAAAAAGAGAAACTTCAGTGCCTGAAGGACTTTCATAAGGACACTCTGAAGCCATCTCCTGGTAAGAGTCCTGGTACTCGACCTGAAGATGAGGCAGAGGGCAAACACCCCCAGCGGGAGAAGTGGGCCAGCAAGTTGGACTTTGTTCTGTCTGTTGCTGGCGGCTTTGTTGGTTTAGGGAACGTCTGGCGTTTCCCGTACCTCTGCTATAAGAATGGTGGAGGTAAGTTAAATAATTGCCTTCAGGATGTGAAGAGGATTTTGATACACATTGCATTGTCCTCAGGTTTTGATAAGATGGTATTTTCATGGCTGTGTTCTGTCTTTTATCTGCCACCTAGGTGCATTTCTCATCCCCTACTTCATTTTCCTGTTTGGTGGAGGTCTGCCAGTCTTCTTCCTGGAGGTTGCCCTGGGTCAGTTCACCTCTGAGGGTGGCATCACCTGCTGGGAGAAGCTCTGTCCCATCTTTACTGGTATGTCGCCGCTCACCAGACCCTCTATTACAGAGTTGTGGGCCTTGGTAGTAGGCAGGATTCCATTTAAATCTTAATCCATCTTTTGTTGGAGTTTAAAAGATATAGACTTAAATTGTGGTACATGTGTGTCTTGTTTCACGAGGACACTGCTCCTGAAAATCTGAAAACGTAACACTTCACTACAGAATTTGCAGAATTTGATTCTGCTCATCAGCTTATTATTCTTCCTGTTGTTGTTGTTGTTATCATTCACAATAAGGTCAATAGCAGCAGATACACAAATAAGTGCAGATCCAGTTGCCACTTAGTACCTTCTGTTATTCATTCCTATTATTCATGTCTACATGTTCACAGCTGAGGCATGCACTACTTTGTTTGAGTCAGTATGCACTCGTAGTACCTGGCTTGTAGCTATTCTGGACAATTTTAGATGAGTTTTTGGGTTGGGTTCATATACATGTCTGACACAGCTTGCAATCTTATTGTAAAATGAGAGGTACCACTTGGTGCAAAATGTAAGATGAAATCTGCCTTATTGGTTTCTGTCTTGTCTTTTTTCAACTTAATTATTGATAGTTTATTGGTCAACATATGTAAAATTTCGACAATATTTAGAAACTGTTTCCAACTCAACTTAAATATTCTGGCTTGTTGTTGTCCAAGAAAAAACTGAGCCTAAAAAATTATGTGAATAGTGAAGGAACAAAACCTACAGTTCCACCAGTGACCAGTTCTCAACCACATTGCTGGCACAGACCTCAAACTGGTCTATGGCAAATTTCCTTTTTCACAAAAGCTTAGTCATGCATAATTAAACTAAAGAATGAAATTATGCATCAAAAATAGTAAATGACTACATGAATGAATAAATAGATGGATATATGAAAAAAAAAATCAAATTTTAAGTGACTGGTAAGTACCATGGACTGGTTTCAGGAAGAACGATGGATCTTAAACTGCATCTTTATCAACACGAAAAACTGATGTAGCTATTTCTCTAAACCCAGCTCCACCTCAGACTGTAGCTGTACCTCACCGCCCCACCCTTGTTCACAGAGCACAGCCTCATCAGCAGCCCTTTGTTGTCACATTAAAGGTTTTAAATATTTCCAGACCTCTGCTGGTTTTCACAGAGGAATGGCTGCGTTACACAAGGCTGAATCACACCAGACTCTCCTCCAATCAGACAGCTAAGACTTTACCCAGCAGCCGTTACCAGGCAACCAGGCCTGCACTGGTACACCAACACACTGTGGCCTCTATTTGGCTCTAACCTTTTCAAACTCTCACCTCGTCGTCTGTGTAAACCATTATTTATTTCCAGGAAAACCCATGTAAAGTTGGGAGATATCTTCTGTTGATCTCTCTGTAATTATATCAATATTTTTCTGCCCTTGTCATCGATATTTGTGGACTGCTCCCATCTCTCATTATAGTTCCTGTCACAACCACTCCTCCTGCTCACAATCTGAAAAAAAATGCATTTGTTCCCATCAGGAATTCTTTTTTTTCCCTACACATTCTGATCGTTCATCTTTAGAACTATCTCACACTAAACCCGTGTAATTCTACTCCGTGATTTTATTGCAACTGTTTCTGGTTTAATCATCTTGATTTTAATTATTTACTGATGGTACTATTCTCTCTTTAATATACAGATGCTGGCTTTTTTTTCAGACATTTTATCCTCTTGTTCTCTCGCATACACACACATGAGATGGTGTACAGAGTGTCCTGAATCACATGTTGCTATGGCAACAGTGCAGCAACACATCTGAGAAGGAGAGTGCGTGGATGAAAAAAAGGCAGAGCACTGAGATCTTAGGAGCTGACAGATGGATTGATAAAGACAGGGAAAGGGAAGACAATAATAAAGACAGAGGGATGGAAAAGAGGGGAGAAGAAAGAAAATAAGTCAAAGAAAGGATGGATGAAGGTAAAAGGAAAAGATAAGTTGGAGGGAGTCGGGTAAAAGTAAGTGGATATAAAGAATCAGACAGGAGAGAGATCAAATGGAAAGGAAAGAATTAGAGCAATACATGATGTGAATGATTCTGGGAAGCTGAAGCGCATACATTTTGTGTGCTGCTGTAAAGAGACAAAGACATTTGGTGTTTTTTTTTTTTTTTTTTTTTTTTTTTCCTCCCAAGAAATGGATATCAATCGTTCTTCCTGAAATCAGCCGAACTTCTCAGCAATGTGTAGGTGGGATAATTAAAGAGGGTGTCAGTTTCTCACATCAGAGCCTAAATCGCTTTCAAAGAAGTGGAAAAAGAGTTGATGGGTGCTGCTGTACACATTGTTGCAGGTTGAGCTGACCTGCACAAATAAATCTGAACTAACAGCTCCTCTTTTCTCCTGAAAATGTCAAGGAGAGAACAAAGGCAGTGTGGAACTCATTACGCTTTCGTCAGGGCAGAACATAAATTCTGGTAATTGATGAGGGGAAGAGAAAGATACAAATCACTGTAATTAAACATTTTATTAAACCTTTTAACAAAACTAAAGTTTTTTTTAATTCATGTGAGTTTCCAACAACAAACAGGTAGTTTTTTTTCTTCTTTGTCTAGTCATCAAATAAATGGATGCAACTTGAATGACTAAACACACTTGTTATCAACAGGTACAACTGCAGCACTTGATATCCAACTATATACACTTTTTATGCTCCAGCAACAAAAAAGCTTTTTTCTTTTAAATTGTTTGCTTACAATAATTGACTGTGGTCTGTGTTGAAAACAAAATTAATAAAAGAAAGTTGATTAAGATGGCAGCAGTCAGGCAGTTAGTCATATAATTCGTACAGCAGATTCTTTTTTTCACAGCAGACATGTGTATGTCATAACCAGTAAACGTGTTAATGACGACTGCATTGCTTTATTTAACTAAGCTAAGCATGTATCCCATTTAAATATATATAGAAATAAAGAATTAGATTTAAAAAAATCTGTTCTGGAAGCGAAAAATGTACACGAGCCCTCAGACTAGTTGCATATGTAAACGGACTGAGGTCAGTTAGGGTCAGCAGATTAGCACAAGAAATGACATCATGGAGGACGACGCATCTGTTTGTTTATTCGGCACTGTACCATGTGATCCAAATGAAGAGTTTGTGTGTGTGTCCAAGAGATATGACTATGCGGCAGCTGCTAATTAAGCAAGCAATTTTAAAATGATACGATGAGATGATGAAGCAGTTCACACATTCGTACATGCTGAAGACACGCAGATGGCAAACAGTGCTGAGGAAGTTTCTCTCAAATTTATGCAGCCTGGCTTTATCCCCCTCATTCACACACTCTCGCGCAGATGGCCAGTGACGTTGAAGGACATTAATTTGGATGAGTGGCCTCTGTCGGCTGTGCCTGCACTCATACAATGCATGTTGCAATATACTTATGAGGACTGTCAGCGACAGGCGTTATTAAACGACCTATCCTAAAGTCTGATATGTTGTCTAAATCCCTATTCCGCCACTAGCTCTTGTTTCAGAGGGATTTCTTTTTATTGTGTGTTTCTGTGTGGTTGAAGCAGTGTAATGGGAATACACACTCATGGCCTTGGTCCTGTGTTTACCACTGGTTATGTGTTGAGGTGAGAGCTGATGCCATGAAACTATTGTCTTTCCCAAATAGATCAGACAACGTTTAAATTCATACAAGCAAATCTTTTGAGAACAATCGCGTAGAATTGAGCCCCTTTGCTCATCCAGCTGAGCCCACCTCTCATTTTAAGGTCTCTCAGGTTAAGTCTTTGCAGTCCTCAATGGGTTCAAGGGTTTTAACGTTTGACTGACAATAAGCGGCGCACACAAATGGAACCAAATAGAACGTGATTTAGGTTTAAGAGCTTCTGCAATATGTTCTCTGAATAGGATGCAAGATAATCTGCTGCACAAACATTTTAACACAATTAAAATGCACAAACGTTGCAGGGATTTTGATTTACTCACGCCTCCATCATTTTTATGTGCTGTCACTATATGTCGTCCATACTTTGGGACACTCTGCATGCAACATTTTTTATGTGGCAGTTGTTTCTTCATCAACTAGCTGCAGTTCGGTCTTATTTTCTGATTCAAGTCTACCACTGTAATTGCTTCTCTGACATGTGGTGAAAGCTCTTATCTAGAAAAAAAAAACTTTTTCAGAGTCTTTACACTGGTTATGTTTTACAGTCTTTCTAACGGTCGTCCTCTGTTCTCTCCAGGTATCGGTTATGCCTCTATTGTCATTGTGTCCCTGCTGAATATCTACTACATCGTCATCCTAGCCTGGGGTCTCTACTACCTGTTCCAGGTAGGTCGGGGGAGGAAAGAGTCAGTTTGATTATTTTTGCATACAGAATCATCTTATTTGTAATTAAACCAAATGAATGAGAACACTTATCTGTGGTGTAAGCTCTTTGAAAGCTCTATGTCCCCAAATAACTCCCGCTTTCAATTAATTTATTTAAAAAATCCTTTTAGTGCTTTCAGCCAGAGCTACCCTGGGCCAAGTGCAAGCAGCCGTGGAACACCGAACACTGCATCGAGGACACATACCGTATGAACAAAACTCTTTGGTCGGCTGCCAACGCCTCCACCCTCGCCTCCAACTTCACCTCCCCCGTCACAGAGTTCTGGGAGTAAGTTGCATGAAAACACAGATTTATACCTGCTTTCTTGCATAACCGATACACGCATTTCATGTCATTCATCATGTAAAAAGTTCATTGACAGCGGTCGCGGTTTAGCTGGCTGCCTCTTCCTTCCAGTAGAGTACTGATGAACTTGAACTTTTTCGTGTTGCAGACATAATGTGCTGGCTATCACCGGTGGGATTGAGGACATCGGCCCTATTAAATGGGACTTGGCGTTGTGTTTGCTGCTTGTCTGGGTCATCTGCTTCTTTTGCATCTGGAAGGGCGTCAAATCCACTGGAAAGGTAAATATATCCATCCACTTGGTTTCCTTTTAAAGTTCTGTATACACGGTCATGCCAGAAAGGCGTGCAATATTAAACCTCGCTTCTGTAGGTCCATAAAATGGGAAACACTTGTGGTATTGTAGATTTGAATACCTTTTTTTCTCTGGCAGAATTTGGCAGCTAACAATAGACCTAACGTGTCCTTAGACCATCAGTGATCAATCCCAGACTTCTTTTTCTTAATAGCCTTAACATTTTTTATTGATTTGTCTGGTTTGACATTTTTATGATTTGTAGTTGCTCCAAGCTGTAATGAAATCCTAAGGGCCTAGTGTGGTCACTGCTTTCCACAAGCTGACGGTGATAGACTGCTATTGATTTAACGGACAACCTGTGGTCTCCTCCTCAATTCTGACTTGATCTGTGTTTTAGTAAATCCCATTTTGAACATCTATGCAATAACATGCGGTAGTGGTATCACTGATATTGGCTAATGCGGCAAGCAAAAATTGCAGCCAATTTTTTTTTTTTAACTAGACCAAGTCCATGACCTTGTGTGTCTGTGTCTCCGCTAGGTGGTCTACATCACAGCCACATTCCCGTTTGTCATGCTCATTGTGCTGTTGATCCGTGGTGTGACACTGCCAGGTGCTTCTGCGGGCATCAAGTTCTACCTGTATCCTAACCTCTATCGTCTGAAGGACCCAGAGGTAGGTGACACCCTGAGCTGCATCAGCAACAATGCCTCTTTGCTGAGCTCATGTTTCAGCTGTCATGGCCTCCACCTTATTTATCCACATCTGTGCATCCTCTGTACTTAAAGCATCAGGTCATGTTTGCAGTGAACACAGTAATAAATCTGAACTAAAACTGGGCTAATTTTTTTGTTTACAAATATTCAAACAGAAATCCAGACAGTACCAAATAAGATTCTTTCGGCATGAAATAGATTTCTACAGCTTCAGCGCTTCTGAAGCTGCATTTATAAGCTCACATTGATCATCCTAATTTATACATTACTAACAGCAACACATAAAAATAAGAGAAAATATTTAGTTTTCAATGATCATGAAAGTGAAGGTCCTCATAGGTTCTAACAAATATCAGAACCTGAGCAGAAATGGTTACACAGCAGAATGAGGGAGGTTTTAGTTACAACCGATGTTTACTCATGTCATCAGCAGGCCTCAGCCTTTCTGTCCCCCTTTCCCACCCCTCCCACCACCCTCCCATGTTGCAGGTGTGGATTGATGCTGGGACTCAGATCTTCTTCTCCTATGCCATCTGTTTGGGCGCCATGACGTCCTTGGGGAGTTACAACAAGTACAAATACAACTGCTACAGGTGAGGCATCAGTTTTCAGTAGGGGGTGGGAGGGGGAGGGTTTAGCGGTAGGGGAGAGAAAGGGGGGGTAAAGGGATCCTTGTTTGTTCATTAACAAATCCTCCTCATGACATATGTGTGACATAGGGACTGTTTGCTGCTGGGAGCCCTCAACAGTGGTACCAGTTTTGTGTCTGGCTTCGCAATATTTTCCGTCCTGGGCTTCATGGCACAAGAGCAAGGGGTGGACATTGCTGATGTGGCAGAGTCAGGTACGAGGGTTCTGTAAAGGCAGCAGTGATGGTGGGCGCTGCTTGCTGGTTAACAAATTAAACAACAGCAATTACAAAAGAAAAACAGCAACGAAACCTAAAAGCGAATTAACCTTCACGTTCAATTTGGAACTGAGTTGCAATTTGGAATAGAATGGATCCCCTGATTTATCAAAAATATAAGTAAATAAATAAAATGACGGCATCGGAATATGGAAGCTTCCGCAATCAAACACTCCTTGACAAAACCAGAATGTGAGAAAAGTTGAGCAGAGGTGGTTGGTTGGTTAGCAAATCGAAGAAAGCGAGTCGGGGAAAAGGAAGATACGCCGGACAGCTGAGTTACGCTCGTGCTGAAGGATGCAATAACAAGAAGTTGTGCAAGGGTTTACGGTGCGTCTTGTGCCATTAGTTTTTGCTCCAAGATGTTTTTCTTCTTTTTTGTACCTGACAATACATTACCGTTATTGTGGCTTCCATCGTTTGTGGTCATTGGTTGTTTTTATTTGCCACTAGTTAGAGCGACCATCAAACAGATTCCACAGCTATCAGTGAACCTATGTGGCGAAATACTTCTCATGTGTATCAAGAGGAAGAACAGAGTGTATCCCTGTTTTTTGCTGTCTTTGTTTTCATATTTATATTTTCATTGGTCTTTTGACAAAGCTTCAGTGCAACTCTAAGTGCCACCATATTTTAATCATTTTATTTTACAGTATATAGGATTGATCAAGCCTCATGAGGAAGCAAAGGTACCCATTTTCCATTGGATGTTAGTAAATCCTTCAAAGGATTCATTATTTATTTAACTCCTAAGCAAATAAGTAATGATTTATTCTGTGCACACACATTTTTACTCTTATTCAAAAGGTGTTAAAGCACTAATGGAGATGTAAAAAAAAGACCATTGTCTTCTAAGAAGAACTTATTGGAACTTGTTTGGAAAGCTTAATTTAATTTTTGATTGATTGAATCCTACATGTTTCTTCTATAAAGAGAAGAAAGCTTGATATAAAAACTTGGAATTAAACGTTAGAATTGAGTTTTTTTTTTTTTTCTAAGAATTTCATTTAATGCCCCAAGATCAGCCGATTTCATCAAAGTCATCCATGCTGCCAGCCCAGTTGATACAAATGTTCTACAATTTTGTAGAACTATCAAAGTTTGCAGAATTGTCTAATATCTGTGTTGTTTGGCGAGTGGGTTGATGATCTATGGAAATGTTGGTCAGAGCAGCTTCTGATGAAGCCCAGCATGTAATGCAAAGCCTGAGAAATGTGTGTCCATGTTCTGTGATTCAGCTGGTGGCAGAATATGAGTAAGTATTTAAGAGCAGGAAAGCAAGTTGTGTTAAAAAAATACCAGAAAATGTCATACAAGCCTGCTGGATCTACTCTTCAGTTTAGTAAATGATACAATGAAATGGTGTTTTAAAGGAGACAGCTTCTTCAAATGCACAGTCAAGTAATTTTTAACACTGTTTTCATGCAGGACTGGAAGCTTGTACTATTTGAGTCAACGTGGTGTTTGGTTGGATGCCTTGTCATAATTTGTTACAAAAAATGGAACATATTGATAGATTTGCTACCAGCTGCAATACTGTTTTGCTGTTATGGCTGCTTCCCTGTTCCTTGACTTCTGTTTCACACTTCCCAATGTAGCATCAGTGTCTAATAAGACCTCGTAAAAAAAGAAACATTCAAACCAAAGCTTTGGCTCTCTATTTGATCGTTCAGTTTGCATCTGCTGCTGTTTTGTAATGGTTATTTTGCATTCCTCATAGGAAGGAGTCATGATTAATTCAGTTGGGGATGCAAAATGCCTCAAGTGCTGAAGGCATTGACATACTGTAATAATTTTACAAACCATGATGTACTTGATTTGTTTTGTTTTTTTTTAAGTGGAAGCTAGCTATGTTCACCTGAAGCAGGCTAAACTGTTTGAATAATTAATGCCATCTTTAAGCTGGTCTGTTTTTGGTTTTGGTGACCGAATGCTGCAAGACGCCTTTCATAACAAACTTATTTCCACAGAGAGTCAGTTATGCATAAACACGCATTAGCATGCTTACATTGATTTAGACTTGTATCTTTCTTTTATTATAGTCTAAGATGTTTTAATGGTTGCAAATGACATGAAACTTGTGTTGCGTGCATACAGTTATTAGTGTCATAATGTGCCGCAAGATAGAGAGGTAAGTACAGATATGTATTACATATACTTCATTAGAATTTGATCACATCTCCGACCTTGTCCTAGAAAAACATGCTACACATGCAAGCATATGCTCCCTGAATTTTAGCCAATGTTTTGTGCTTTCATCCACATACTGCTCTGCGTCTCCATTGTTTGGGGCTCATCTTTTTTCCCCCACAGGGATGCAGATCAGATGATTTTATCATATGATTCTAATGTTGTTTTTTCCCCACACTTTTCTTTCTGCTCTTCCCACCCCCTCCCCCCTCCTCTACAGGTCCAGGCCTGGCTTTCATTGCCTACCCCAAGGCTGTAACCATGATGCCTTTTCCTACACTCTGGGCAATTCTCTTCTTCATTATGCTGCTGCTGCTTGGCCTCGACAGTCAGGTCAGCAGAAAGACTTGTTTTCTTGCATGGATAGCTGTTAACCTGCAGGAAATGCTGATTGCACATGTGTAAATATTTTGTGCATTGACACGTTGGAAACCACAGTGTGACAGTTAACGGTTTGCTTGCTCAGTGTAGAAGCATGTGATGTCCCTGAAGAAGCCTGTTCTGAAAAGGGGAGAGTAATCCAAACAAATCTCCAGTAAATGCTGAAGATAGTTATTTTTGTCCATCTGTTGTTGGGCAAACAAAGTAACCGAATGATACATAAAATGTGCACCAGTCATCCAATATAAGTTAGGTAAAATGAACTGATCCAAACAGAGGGAACATACATTATCAATCTTTAAAACTTAATAACCTCAAGTTGTACTTTTTGAACATTTTTATTGTATAAAAAAGGAATTTCACCTATAATCTCCAGCTACACGCTACATGTGGATGCATGAAAAATGGGCTCTGAGCTTGTAGCACCTGTATGACCAAGCAGAAGCACGTCGAGCATGTAAACTGAGCCAAATTCTCACAGTAGTTCATTGCCAATTTACAGCAGGGGGGTTGTTTAATACCGCACAGGAATTGTGTAATGTAGAAACAAAGAGATCCTTCAGAATGTCTCCAATGTTGTTTTTAAAGAGAATGAAAGGAAAAGAATGAGAAGAGGACGAAAAATGTTACACTGATGGGTTCGTTTAAAAGACTTGATTCTCTGTGTCTGCAGTTTGTGGAGGTGGAAGGGCAGATCACATCACTGGTGGATCTGTATCCGTCCTTCCTAAGGAAGGGTTACCGCAGAGAGGTCTTCATCGCTGTCATCTGCTGCATCAGCTACCTGTTTGGACTCGCCATGGTCACCAAGGTAGCGGCATCATAAAAGTCACAGAAACTAAACAAGTGTGAAGTTCTGTTTTCATGAGGATGTGTAAACCTTAAAGTCCCCATGGTTTTCTTGGGAGCAGCAGAAACAACTGCCAGTGATAACTATGCATGTAGACCCGCCTCATATCTTGCTCCGGACAAGAGAAACAGCGGTTAAGACCGCTTTTAAGTGTCAGTCCCCAGAGAGACAATCAGGAGCTATTTATACTGTCAAGTCATGAGAACTTCCTTCCATCCTCTGGTATTTATAGTTACAGCTCAGCAGACTTAATTTAGATTTTCCAAATCATTTTCCTCCTCCTCCTCTTCTTCTGTCATCACTTCTCACTTTAAATTTTTTTTTCACTATAGCTCTCCTCTTTATCATCAGACTTTAAAGACATTCTCTCTCTTTTTACTTTTTTTTCCTTTGACCTAAAATTCAGATTGGTCCACAAATGAGGAATAGCTCTGATTTATAAAATTAAATTCACACAATTAAGTTAGCATGATTATGTTTTCTTTTAACTGCTCAGAGAAGTCAATTTTTTTAGAATCTGAAGTGTTTTTGTTGTCCTTGGAAAAAAAAAAGTTAAAAAATGAACTTCATTTGTTGGCATTTTTATCAGTTATTACCATGTTATAGAACAAAATATTATAATGTATAGTCCTCTGCTTTTCGCTGTTCACCAGGAGACCAGTATCATATTATCATACATAATTTATTAGCTTTGCTTACATGTAACAATAATTCAGTCGGATTAAAACAGTTTGCTGATCTATAGGAATAACAAAAAAGAAAACATTACTGAGTATATTCATGAAATTCTGTTTCACAATCTAGTCGGTTTGCATACTAGCTGCATGAGAGCAGCCATCTTGAGAGGAATGCTTTCCTGTTTTCTTGCCACAAAGATAGCTTTATGGCCTCTATGGCTTCCATTTATTTAGGATTATTATAAGACTGAGACAGTTCAGTGGGGTGAGGAAGAGGAAACAGAAATTGAATCATACAAAGAAAAGGAAGGATATGAAAAACATAAAAAATTGGTCTTCAGGCTCTCAGATCTGCTGTGTCATGTCAACTTCATAAGCTCCATTGTAACAGGAGCAAGAAAGGAGCCTGTGGATGGACGTTAGAAGCAGTGAATGCTGTAGAGTTGTGTGCTGTTGGAAGATTTATGAAAGGTGGTCATCAATCCTTAAATGATGTGTTGCTTTGCAGCTGTTTGTTTCTACCCCTACACCACTTATGGGGTCACTCTACACCCATGTGGTTTAAATGTGCAGAAAAGTCAAGCGAATATGTAGTTGCATCAGAAGGATTCTTGTGGTTATCATGGGTTTCTGTGAGGATTAATTTCCTAAACTGTCCATGTAAACACAGATGATCTCTTACAGTTTTTATTTATGTAAATTTCTCCTCTTAGTCTGATTGAATAACCCAAAAGATAACTTTTATCCTCAATCATCCATACTTATCTTCACACATTTTTGCTCTTCACCTTTTCTATCTCATCTCACCCAACATGCATCTCACCATCTGACCGCCCAGCCTCCCTCTCTTTCTCCTCATCGCTCAGCCATTCCCATGACAACATCTTTTTATGGCTGCTTTGGCCTCATTCGACTTTCAGATTCCCATGATTGGTCTTTGTATGGGTCTCATGAGGACAAAAGGGCTCGTACTGTACAGGCACAGAGTTGGCTTCTCACGTGCGAACATGTCAGCTGCACTTCTTATTTTTAACCCATATCTTGATTTATCATCTCCCAAGAGTAGAGAATCCTCCTCATTGCTGCACAGTCATAAACATTGAAATCTACAATGATTAGGTTGCAATGTTGAAGGTAAAATCACCTTAAACTGACACATGGAGGCCCAACTGTCTGTCTGTTTGTTTCTGCAGGGTGGCATGTATGTTTTCCAGCTGTTCGACTACTATGCAGCTAGCGGTGTGTGCCTTCTGTGGGTGGCATTCTTTGAATGTATAGCTGTTGCCTGGGTTTATGGTGAGTATTTAACACAAAGATGTATATCAAGACAAAAGACTGTTGACTTTGGGAATATCAAAATATCATTTATGCAAATCTGCACTGCGTGAGCAGCAGGTCTACTGCATATGTTATATTCCATTCCTCTGGACATTTTGCCTGCTTGTCTCTTGTCTTAGGAGCAAGATTAAAGTAGATACATATGTCACAGTACATTGAAAAAGAGCATGGCCAGTTTTTCTGTTGCTCGTGTTGGTATCAGTATTGCGAATTAAGCAGCACAATCTGTTTTCCCACCAAGCTGCTGTGAAGCATTGGAGATATATTCTGCATCTTGAGTCGCTTGTTTCTGTTCACAGGCGTTGATAATTTTTATGATGCGATTGAGGACATGATTGGCTACAGACCAAATCCTTGGATGAAATGGAGCTGGACTGTTGTCACTCCTTTACTTTGCATGGTAAGTCTTATTTTACATATGGGCAAAGCAAATCATGTAATTTAGTTAAAGCCAATTTTTAAGGCGATAAGGATCTATTTTCTTTAAAAAAAAATGTGATTTAAAAGGGAATTTTTAACATATTCTCCTTCCATTGCAGGGCTGCTTTATCTTCTCATTGGTCAAATACACGCCATTGACGTACAACAAGGTGTATCAGTATCCTGACTGGGCCATTGGAATAGGCTGGACTCTGGCCTTGGCCTCCATGATCTGCATCCCCATGGTGGTTGTCATTAAGATCATCCGATCCGATGGGCCACTCATTGAGGTAAAGTCATCCCGTTAATTGGTCTTGTTGAAAGGGCGGGGCACAAACAAATGCTTTCAGTCTTGTTCAATATTATTAATACCCCTCCCCCATCTCCCCCCCACCCCCACCATCTCTTGTCACTTCATTCTTCTCCATATTTCCTCCCCATCACCATTCATTTACCTTCTGTCACACCACTTCCATTCCTTCCACACCTCAGAGGATTAAGGCGGTGGCAGCTCCAGTACGTGGCGGGGCCAGCTCCCGCCCCGCAGACCACCGCAGCCCTAAGGATCTCACCTACCCTCTGGACCCCAACGGGAACAAGGGCCTTCTGATGAAAGCTCCCACTCACACCATCGTAGAAACCATGATGTAAAGGAATGAGGCGGAGGCTCTCCATGAGATCGCTCTCCTCTCCTCTCATGTCCTCTAAAATGCTTCTGAAGCTAGTTAGCTTTATGTCTGTCTGTCTGTGTCTCTCTGGTGGACTGATAAGGGTTTTATGAAGAAAAAAAAAAGTTCACATTTCAAATCTTTTAGGAGTACTTCAGAGGTAGTTTGCTGTTGGTTTGAGCTCTAAAGAGGGCTGCAATCACATTTCAAATCTGTTTCTGAATAACTTGTGAGCCGTTTCTATTTTCCTGTCTTTCTATCTAATCAGAATTTTCATGTGACTTCACGTCCCTCAGTGTGGTAAATTGTCCAAGACCTGGAATAAAGCCTTCTGTTTTTGGGAATGCATTTTAAAGAGAGTGCATGTACCTGAGGCCCTGTGCCTTAGGGTTCAGCTATGGCACAGCTGAAATGAAACATGGGCTCTAAAAGCTGCGTTTGCTTAACTATGAAGTATTTCCTTGTTTAGTTATTGCATTAAGAGACTCTTTTGTTAGATCTGATCAAATAAATTACCTGACAGTAACTTGAAACATTCAATGAGACATCCAATGAAACAAATCTGCACGTTGATAATAATCTGGCCAAATACTGTATAACTGGTTTTAGGCTGATGGATAAGCTGAGAGAAATGCTTTTCACTGCCATCTTTTCATCTCCTGACTATCATTAAGTATTGATTGGTAACAATGACACTGAAAATGTTCAGAAATTATTACAACTTGACGGTAGAATCCAAAAAATCTGTCATCTAACCAGAATCCTGCTTCCTGAACGCACCTCCGGTCAAAGAGGAAAAACTAGCACTCAGACTATGTCGGGGCATTCCATCCCGCACAAGGAGAGATGTGAAAGGATTTGAAATGTGAAGGTTGAACCCTTGAGTGTGTTGTCTGTGGTGTACTGTACAGTAGTAGCTATCAGTCTATCAATACCTATCTCTTTATCTATCTTTCTCTGTCTTAGACCAGTTTACAGTACATTTGTGACTGCACTAGGCGCTCTTGGCTTAAAGTTTTGGATTGAATGTTTTTATGTTTTGTTTTGTTTTTTCTGCAGAGGAATTCACATTATTATTATTACTATTATTATTAGTTTCTGGTTTCCTCTGTCAGTGTTTTTAGATTTTTTTTATTATTGTTATTGGTATCACTGTTGAATTGCTGTAGTTTTACATAGAAGAAGGAACACTTCTTTCATCTGGTGAAAATACTAAGCTATTATACAAATCACACACTTGCAGTGGCAGCCATTGTAGTCCAGCCTCCATTGTGCATTTCTTCATTCTTGGTCCAAGGGTTATCATCAGCATCACTCAAATGATGCAGCTGATTTGTGTCCTGGATATTCTCTAAAAGGGGTTTAGGTCGGTTTTGATGTACAGCCAAAAAAATGTGGGATTCTACAATGGCTCCACGTGTTGTTTTGGAGGCGTTTGGGAGTTTATAGCTTTTCCTCTTCTGTAAATAAAAATAATTTGGACAAATTTAGCCAAACAGGGTAACGATGCCAGCTGCCAACTATCAAGTCACTAACTGTCCACTCATCTGAGTGTCAGACTGCTTTCAGACACTGTGAAATGTGGCAGCTGGCTGCAGAGACATCGGTCAGGCACTGAAAGTTTTTTTTTTTTTTTCCCCACAACTTATCATGATACCTGTTTGTTTTTTTAAACTAGCCCATAAAAGGAGCTAAATTTTAAGTAACTGCTCAGATGGGGAGTTTTATATTAACCAATAAATTGGACTGTCAGAGCAGAAATAAATTCTTTGTAAAAGTTCAAATTTAATTAATCTAAAACCAAAGAAAAGCAAAGCAGAAGTGAATTATTATCCAAAGGATATACTTCAATTATTCCTAATCTGTACTTTCTGGGATTGGACGTCTAATACATTCTGCAGAAATGATGAAATGTCAACATTAGTCGGGAGGTAGACATGATGTAGCATCCAGGCTCTTTTTAATTCTTGGTGTGGTGTGAAAGTGTACTCTGCAGCGTGTAACCGCGCACCCATTTCCAGCTGAGTAGGTTCTTTTTGTTTTTATTTACCAATTGTGACAAAACTACATTACATTAATAACAGTAACAAGGGGCCATAATACCGATGTGGGTAAGAACTGAGAGCAGATTATGCAAGAGATTGTTGTAATCATTTTAATGTGTGTAATAAAGGGTTTCCATGTGTAGTTTCACCAGCGCCCATCTGCTCAGGAGCTTCCCTGTGCTGCTTTTAAGTACTGCAAAGCTGCAGTGTTCAAACAAATCACTAAGCTATGGACGACAAAGATGGAACTGATATTTTTGTTACGGTGTGAATACCATCGGTTAGTTTAACACAGAAAAGAGAAACGGTTGGTCCACAGTCAAAGCAAAAATACAGAGTCAATGTGAGATTGTTGTTTTTGCACTTTGTTCATTTAATCTGGATTTCATGTCATATTAAATGAGGCCAAAAAGTAAAAGATGACCTGGTGGAATCAGGGTCTTTTGTGACCTTTCCTGTAAATATCAGTGTTCTGTTAAAAAAGAAAAAAAAAAATCTGAATTCAACCTTTAAAGTTGGATTAAACATAATTTGCAGGGATTTGGCCAACAACTTCTAGGGAGTGACATTGAGACCAGGACCTCATTTCAGCTTCAGTCATTTTCATTTCCTCAAATAGATGAAAGTAGTTGCATCATTAAAAAGGATTTGCGAAATCATATCCATATCAGACATATATTTTCATACAATTTTTCCTATACAAGCCGTCTTTGTACAGCTAAGCTGCCATTAAACGCAGATACAAAGCTTCACTTTATTAACTTTTGTACAGATCTGGTTCTTAGTTTGTCTGAAGGATCTTTGCTCGAAGATAGATAAAAAGGAAAACATCCAGAAAAAATAGAATTACACAACTCTGTTTTGGGGATGGTTCTAAATTTCTGAGCTATTAAGATTTCTCATCTCAAATACACAAACATAACACATCTTTACCAAAAATGCATAGAATGCAAAAAAACAAAAGTTACTAGAATTGCTGAAAAAAGACAAGTTTTTTTATACATTTATCTGAAATCTTTAAAACTTTCTAGTGCAAAGATCCTTTTTTTGTAGGAAAGCACAGAGCAAAGATAATTAATGCAGTCATTTATCAGTTTATTCTGCCTCTATGTGTATTTACAGTATGTACCAGCCCCTCTGCCTTCTTACACTCCTGTCAGTTAGCGTATGTAAACCATGACTTAAGCTAACCGATCTTTCTCAGAGATAATGAATTTGCAAGAGAAGCAAAGCATTAGCGATGCACAAGTTTTTACCGCCGAATGTTAAAATGTGAACATCACCTGCGGGTGACTGTAAAAGTTTCTGAAGATTTATTTTTTAGCTTTAATACAAAGTGGTTTATTTTTTATCTTCATCAATCTTAAGTTTTTTTGTTTTTTTTTAGGTGGGCGGGGTACTTTAAATGTGTGTCTGTCACATTTGCCTTTTGTATTTCAAACATTGTGTATTTGAAGCCTCTGTCATTGGCTTAACTTGTAAAATAAACAGAAAAAAGATCTGTCACGTGCAATACATTGTAAAGAAAAAAAAAGTGGTACTTTCTTTTTTTTTTTTTTTTTTTTTTTTTTTTTTCTCTTTGAAGAAACCATTCTAAATATTCCTGACTGAATTTTTCATGGTCCAGTTTAGAAAATGGTCCATAATGTGGGAACCAAACCACTGTTCTATCAAAGATGGTTGGATTTGAAATGCACTGAAATGATTAAACTTTGTCAAACTCAAGCAGAATACTTTTTTGTGAAACATTAACACCCCTAAAAAGCCCAGTTTTGTACCTACCAATGTTCATGTGAGCTCAGGCAGCTTGCCAAAATGCCAAAGTTTAAACCTCAAACACCTCTTTGAATTTCTTTGGGACTAATTTGGTTGTGATGAATCAAAAGCAGTGGAAGTTCTGTGTGCTTTTGGCATAGCTGC
The DNA here is from genome assembly GCA_037177515.1 of Pseudomugil tenellus. NCBI lineage: Eukaryota > Metazoa > Chordata > Actinopteri > Atheriniformes > Pseudomugilidae > Pseudomugil > Pseudomugil tenellus. The sequence goes on along the minus strand of JBAMHX010000004.1, from coordinate 8,676,730 downwards.
CTCTCTGCAAAGCAGTAAATGTATTAAAAGTTATACATCGTATCAGATGTGGGCTTTTTTTTAATTTTTTTTTTTTTTTAGAAATTTTGACATTTTTCTTCTACATCCTGCTTAGCAAGACTAAATCACTCTATTTTATAAAAAAATATCTAAAAGGGAACAGACTTTTTTCCCACTTTATTCCAAACGTACGAGCTTATATCCAGGATTTTAGAAATTAAGTCTGTTTCCATCATGTAGATGCACTAACAGATGTGACACTTGGGATCAGTCAAGGTGATGATTACTCAACATCCTTCCTGTTTTTTGCTAAGCTTCATTTCTTGGGACATTTGTGACGTAACCGTGTAACCAAACTTAAAATATCAGTAACTTTTAAGATTTTTATAACGTTCCTTTATTAAAACCCAATAAAGGATGTGATCTCTTTAAGGTGTATTAGAAATGAAGTCCTGCAAACCCTCGCCTGATCCTCTGTCACCAAACTCGTGGTTTCCATTGACAACGCCTCTTGTCTTTTCATTACAATGTATACTAGCCCTTTCTGATAATGTGCATGGGAAAATGTTTTGTTTTTTTTTTTTTTATTCTTGCTGAAGGAAAAAAAACATTTTAAGAAAAATTTGACAGGTTTTAATTTTTTATTTGTATCACTTACCTGTAACCTGCAAAACTGTTTTTGAGGAGGTTTCACTAATGTGTAAAACTGTTTTATTTTTTATTTCTTAATAAAAAATTTGTCTTCAGAAAAATAATACTGAGCTTCATTTATGCCTGAAAAAGCTTTTTCACACAGATATTACTCAAGTTGTTTCCCAACATGGGCCAAAATCAGCTTTACAGCTTATTCTCCCCGAATCCAAGATCTGAAGTAGGCCTACTCTATAGTCTATTCAGGACTTCACCACTTTCCCTGCTTCTGTGTTTTGTTTTTTCCCCAATATGTGAAAGCAATGACTGGATTAAATATTTCTTGCCATTACAGGCCTGTTTTAGTCTGAGATAATATTAGTCCATCAGCTTTCTAACTGCCTCATATGACTGAGGGATCTAGTCTGACAAGTCTAGCTTTATACAGCTGCTGTTTTCAAGTCTGTAAAACAACTCAGCCTTTGTTACATCCAACTTGTCATGCAGTGAGTACTTCTCTATTCTATCATATAAATAATTTGTTTAGCCAAACTTGGAGCTTGGTGTGATCTTTAAGTCAGTCCATCCAGTGATTACCCAACAAATATAGACCAAAGCACTTTGATAAGCTCTCAAAAAGCAAAAATGTAGGGAAATCCTGCAGCACTAAACTGCAGCTAAACTATGAAACAATGGCAATAAGTGGCTCTGAGACGATGCTGGAGGCGGCTTTGGTTTATGGAATATTTTGACCCAAACATCAGTTTAACAGCAAGGGGTAAAGTCTCCGACATGGCTGTGATTGATAAAGGCTGGGTACTGAAGACTGCTAATTTTCCCAGACTGTAATTTTCCCTTAATAGCAGTGGTTACAGGAGGTTGTTTTTTTTTTCTTCATAAAAGTACATTCACATGAGTGGCATATAAAGTATATGTTTGACATGTCTGTTTATATTGCAAAGTATTCACAGAAGAATGAACTCTTTTTCAACAATCTTGAGTCCTTTTTTATCTTCATTGTTTTTATCAGAAGTGAAGTGTACCGATATAACCATGGCTACATATTGATTATTTCTTTCATGCGATTCAACATTAGCATTGTTTGGAACCAACCCACTGTTTGAGGAAAACGTTAAAACTGTTATGTTGCTTAATATAGCACACACTCACTTTCCATTTACAGCTTGCCAGGTCCAGGAATAGATTTTTCTGCTGAGAATTTTTCTTTCTGTTTCATCTTCCGAACACTTTGTTGGCATTCACACAAAGCAAAAGCAAGTTTGTTTTTTTAGGATGAGATCATGTAGTCATTAGTCTTTTGCTCCAAAGTCAAAAATAGAGACAGGAAGTGGAATTGAAGAGACACTTGGATGATCTGGAACATCTCATGCAGGCAGCTTTGATCCCAAGGGTTGCTGTAATTTGACGTGTGATGTAGATAAAATATGTACACTTCTAATTTTCTCAATGCAGAAATATTTAGAAACAGTTTCCACATGGCAGCTGCATCTGCTGGGAGGATGCATAATAGATGCTGACGTTTCTAAATGGGAGTTTTAAATGGAAGAAACTAATTATAACTAGAAATGATTCCGTCAGAGGTGACGGCTAGGGTTAAATCACCGAACACCCCTAATCTTCAATTTCTCCAATCCTTGAATACATATACAAATTTGGGTTTAACATCACTGTGTGACACTTGATTCGAGGTAAATCAGATGAATAGTTTCAGAGAATAGCCAAAACAGTTTTCAGGGTTCGGAGCACTTAGTGGCCGACCTGAACATGAGAAATGGCTCAAAATGGAATCCGTTCATTCTCTCTATATCTATACATATGCAAAACATGAAAACTCTAAATTGAATATTGGGGAAGTTATCGCATTAACACAAAGGATCTGTTGCCGACGTGGTGGCAGCGATCACAGTAACACAATAATATTTTCAACACTCAAATAGTAATTTTAGTTAGCTGCTTTGTATATTAATAAAACACCTGTACAAACCAAAGCTTACCTAAATGGAGCGTTTAAATGGTGCCTGACTTACTGATCTCAAATGCTTTCTTAAGTATAAGGTCAGTTCTGGGAAATATTTTAAAGTGAAAAGGTACAAATAGCCCTAAAAGATGTTTCCTAAAGAATCAGTTTATTTATTTGCATTTCTCTTTCTATTTTTACTTGTGCTGTCATTTTTTTTCTAGCAGCCAATGACATAATAACCAGATGCCTTGTCCACGCTGTTTGCCTATGTAGCCGAACGGGCTCACTCGATGGCCATCTTTTGTCAGTCATGTCGCTCATTCATGACATTAGCTGTTTCCCAATTCAGGATATTTTTAATAAAGCATTTACTTAAAAAACAAACATAACTCGGTTTTATATTTAAAGGATCCACTTCATTAAAAAATGTTGTATGTAGCAATGACAGTTCATACTTATAACTAATTATGAAGCTATAGTGATGGGCTTACCTATGGAAAAAATCATAGAAGTGTGACTTCTTTATGTACAATATATAAAGAAGTTTAAAAGTTTCTACATTTGTATAT
>JBAMHX010000004.1:8601063-8612221 GCA_037177515.1 Pseudomugil tenellus | reverse complement strand
GAAGAAAAGGACTCTAGACGCCTCTATAATGAACAACTATAGACCTGTCTCTAACCTCTCTTTTATATCCAAGATAACTGACAAAGTTGTATTTAACCAGCTAAATGACTTCTTAAATGAAAGTGGAAATCTTGATAAATTCCAGTTGGGCTTCCGACCTCATCACAGCACTGAAACAGCTCTGGTCAAAATCCTAAATAACATTAGGCTTAATACTTATTCTGGTCAAGTATCAGCTCTGGTTCTGTTGGATCTCAGTGCTCCGTTTGATACTGAAGATTACAGAATCCTGTTGCACAGGCTGGAAAACTGGGTTGGACTTTCTGGAGTGGTCCGCAACTGGTCCAGGTTCAGGAGTTATTTTGTTACGATCTTCAAGTATGAATCTGAATAGTGGCCATGACTTGTGGAGTACCTCAGGGGTCAGTTCTTGGACTTTTTCTGTTCAACATTTATATGCTCCCTTTGGGTCAACTATTACAGAACTTAAACATCAATTATCATAGTTATGCAGACAATACCAAACTTAATGTGTCGTCATCACCAGATGACTGCAGACCAATAGATCTACTGTGTCACTGTTTAGAGCAAATAAACACCTGGATGAGAGAAAACTTCCTCCGATTAAATTAAGATAATACTGAAATAATTCTGTTCGGCAGCAAAGAGAAGAGGACCAGCCCCAGTAAACACCTGGAGACTTTGGGTCTTAAAACTACCAATCAAGTCTGTAACCTTGGAGTTCTGATAGACTCAGATTTTAGTTTCAGCACCCACATCAAAGCTGTAACTAAAAAAAGCTTATTACCTACTCAGAAACATCAACAGAATTAAAGGTTTAATCTCCCAGAAAGACTAGGAGATACTAATCCATCATTCATCTCCAGTAGACTGGATTACTGTAATTGTATTTTCCCAAAAAGAGCATAAAACATCTGCAGCTTATCCAGAATGCTGCTGCTAGAACTTTAACTAGGACTAAAATATCTGAACACATCACACCAGTTTTAAAATCTTTACGCTGGCTTCCAGTCAGTCACAGGATAGATTCTAAAACCCTCCAGATTGTTTATAAATCCCAGAACAGTTTAGGACCAGAATACATCTGTGATATGTTCAGAGAATATAAACCAAGCAGAGCTCTTAGATCCAAAGACTCAGGTCAACTAGTCCAGACCAGAGTCCAGACTTAACATGGTGAAGCAGCATTTAGCTGTTATGCTGCAAACAAGGGGAACAACTGCCCGTAAAGGTAAAACTTTCACCAAATGTTGAAACGTTTAAATCCAGGTTAAAAACTTATCTTTTCTCTTCCAGCTACAAATAAAGTCTGCATGATAACTATTTAATTATGTGCTTCTTAATGATTTTAATTTAATTTATTATTTTATTATCATTCTTCTTTTTATTCTTTTTAATTTCTGTTTCAACATCTGTAATGCTTTTGATGTTTTTATGTAAAGCACTTTGAACTGCTGTGTACATGCAAGGTGCTATACAAATAAACTTGCCTTGCCTTGGCTAATGTACATTACTGGAACCATCATTGGCCTGAGAAGCTATACAGTGTTTTGTCTTAACTGTCTCATCCAGAAGCATCACATTGCAGAAGTGTTTCCCTTTAGAAACATATGTTGGATATCAACACATTAGCTGTTTTTGAACTGGCATTGTAAGCGATTTACCAAAGGCACTGAAGACACAAGGAAGAGATGAAAAAAAAGCGAGAAAATGAAGCAAGAGATGAGACGAGTCAGGATGGAACAAGGTTTTACTGGTTGGATAAGGCCTTCTCAATGAGAATATTTGCAGGGGTACTAGAGGTTTGACAGTAGAAGAAGTACTGTTATGTGCTCAGAACTTCTATCATGGTAGAGTTTCACTTTGAATGCACATTTTATGCACATTTTTGTGAAAAAAATGCTAATTTAAATAACTTTTTATATGCAGCACCATGTTATTTCCTTGTTACTCATCATGTCACTTTATGTCCTCCTGATTGTTTTTTATAGCAGGAAATGGAACAGAAAATGTTCTGGTGTAGAATAACTGAATATTTGCACATTTGAAGTCATTATCTTTATTTTTCTCTTGAAACTTCATTTCCTGCCCCACAATATAGTCGAGCTGAGACTATTATCCTATTACAGCAGGGAAACACCTGATGGCTGGAAATTCGGCATCAGATACTGTTCCCTCTGTGTTTGCAGGAAAGGCAACTTCACACAGCTTTGAAATTCACACAACTGACTCGCTACCATTTTATACAAGAAATCCTTAACTTTTAATTCTTTCTCACACACTGATTTTATCACATAAATGTTTATATTGTGATTTACAAGGAATATTTGAATTATTATTGTGTAAAAGGGAAAACAGAAATTAGAAGCAAGATGATTGTTTAAAGTTTGAAAAACATAATGCCCAACACTAGATATTAGTATTGTTTAACATGCTTTATTTTCTGGTTGAGGAACAGAAACTACTTAGTTAGCCTAAAAAACATTATAGTCCGAATGAAAACACAGCCTTTAGAATGGTTAGAAACTAAATGGACATGTCTTGCTTCTTTATCCTGCTTCTGTGATTTCCTTGGTTAGCATTGTGATAAGACTTTTGACTGTCATTATTCTCAGCCATCCAACTCATGGCAATCTGAAATGTGTTCTGATGGTAGATAAACATCCTTTTTCATGGTCTTCCGTGACATTTCATCTTTTATATGGAAGACTTCTTTAGATCTAACTGGGAAAATGTATCAGACTTCTAAACTCTTGGTGGTCACAAGATAAAATGTGTGAATGTTTTTTTGGATGATTCTCCTCTACAGGCATTTTCACAAACTGAGCAGCAACAAAGTGAAGTACGGAGTGCAGACAGGGAATTAATATCCACTCTGTGTTTGAAGCTGGTAAAACCAGCATCCATTAGGGCCTGAGTGTATTTCTGTTGGTTTTGCAAATGATTGTCTCCACGTTTTTACTGCCAGATGGGGGAGGCATCATATGTTTATGAAACAACCTGAGCATTCGTGCTGCTTTCGCTTTTGGTGTCAGTCTGATTACTTTTGCTCTGATGTGAAAAACACAAAACCCTAAGAAGACAAAGATCTGCTTTGTAGATGAGTGAAACCAAGTGTGCAGTAATGAACAATAGTCACTGCAGCTGTTGTCTGAACTCCTCACCAGTGCTTCTTAAGCATTTATAGTCTTTGGTAAGTCAACCTGCTTGCTATGATTCAGTTGTTCGCTGTTAGGATGACTGGCTCACTGTCAGCTGTCATGGTCTCAACTCTGCCTGGGCTAATCAAGCGATTCAGTTCACCTGATGCTGTCCGATTGCTGCTCTACTCTCTGCCACTGGTCCCGCCTTCTAGGCAATCACACTCATTCTTTCCACCTGCCATCTACTGTTTGCCTCTTAGCTTTCTCAGCATTTAAACTCACTCAATTCTCTCCTTCCCTGCCAGATTATCAGCACTTCTTCTGGTCTTGCTGAAGTCCTGTGTCGTTGTTTTGTATTCTAGATTGCGAACCCACCTTCTGTCCACGGATTACCCCTCTTGCCTTGCCCTGGTTGGATACTCCTCACCAGTCTTGGATTTTCTGGATTTTGACCCATGCCTTGTCTCTGGACCCTGAGTCATGCCATTTGCCTGATAAGTACCTGACTTAAAGACTACTTGGACTGTTGTACCCATTACAATAAACTATTTTTCTGTTCCACTACTCCTGTGTGAGCGGTTGAATTTCCTGGTCCTCAAAGCCACCCATTACAGTGAACTGTGTTTCAACCAGTTTTCTGTGTGTGCTTGTTCTCAAGTACTGTCCGCATCCTTTTTATTTTCTTTTTACATGTCTTGTCTTGACTTGACTTTGGAGGCTTTTATTGATAAAATACTAAAACTATTTTATGATGTCATTAAATTTAATGCCTTTTTTTTATACAAAATAGATTGTAAACACTGGAAAAGTGTGTCAAATATTAAACCACAATCAGCAAACCATAACTGTACTCTGAATCTTTAAAAGAGCTGCAGGACTAATGACCAAAACACATAATACACATAGTTCATTTATATTTATCTAAATGGTGATGGTAAAGACAAAAGCAGAGTTACAACAGGCCATAAGGTCAAAGCAGGAAAGATTCCCTCTCCTGTACTCTGAACTTTGTATTAGTTGCTATACAGAGTCATTCAATTTGCACCCAATCAAAGTGGAAATGTTAGTTTGATACCAGCCATTATTGTTGATTTCACATAATAAAAACATCATGCTTCTCAAACTAGTGATACGATACAACATTCATACAGAGGAAAAACAAGCAAGTCTGCTGCATTCATTTCATGCAAAATTATGCTTATATAACCGATGTACAAGAAGTTAAAAGGAAAAAAAACATATGCAACAAATTTTCATTTCAACCAAAGGTCTCTTATTGATGATTAGTGGATTCTACTCAGCATTTACACCCACCTGTGTCATGCTGTTTTCCAGTCAGCCTTGTTTGATGCGATGGCAGTATTTCTAACTTGACAAGTTCAGTTGTGCTTGCTAAAAGCTGCGTTGCTTCCAGGACCGTACAGTGCTCTGTCGACGTCCCATCTATGGACAGCAGGTGATCCCCAGCATGCATTGCTCCACATCTAGATTTGTATACAAAAGCATACAATTATAACGCACTGTGTTGCTGAAGCTAAACATCATTTGCTTATAACTGTAAAAATGAATTTGTCATTCAAAGCACAAAGAACAAGCTGGCTGCACAGTCATCTTGTTCAGTTGTCTGAAGTTGTTTCAGTACTTGTTTCAACAGCGAGTTGAAGTGCTTCATGTATATTTTAGAGCCAGAGTGAAGCTCTGCTCGAGGCATTATCCTGTCTCATGCCTTCTGTGCTGGTTATACAGCTGGACATAGGCTATGTCTGCTTCTGTATGCGTATGGGTGAGTAAGCATTTCTGAAATAGAGAGGATATAAAGTATATGAATGCAACCGTTGCATATCTGTAATCCTGCAGTGGACGACTGGCTTTGGAGGTGAGTGGGTGGATTTGTTTAAAAAAAATATAGGAAACATAACAACAGGACATGTCCAGAGTAAAATATATTCACTTAACATCACGTAGAGTTGTTTGTTGTTCAAACTTTCATTGGAATTTCTATTCAGCTATCTTTCCTCTCTCAGGACTCCACACATAATAAAGTTATTGGAGGCCCTTAAAGTTTACCTTGTCATTATGCATCATTAATGACATTTAATTACTCTGCATCCACTTTGGAGGCACCAATGCAGGTTCAAAGATTAAAAGATTTTGACATTGTGCATGTAAAACAACTTTACATAGACAATGTGAAACGTTCAGTATTTTGAATGCATGGCGCTAACAATACAGCAATGGAGACTTGCCTCGGCTGAGTCAACAGATAAAACACTATCTAGGCTATTAAAATATAATTTTTTTAGAAAAAGATAACTAATAATCCATGACAAATTACACAATGCCATTAATCTGCTTGTTTCCATATTGAGTTTGCAGATTTGGTTCCTTCAGGTGTGTGAATACAATGTCAAGAGGGACAGACATGAGGAATTTTAGAATATAAGCAAATTTTATTGCTTTTCTAAAATCCATGTTTTTAAGTCCATGTTGTAATTCAATTATTAAGACAATTTGGAGGCCATTATTATGCAGTTATAAAGATAATTTACAAGTAAAAAAACATTCAAGACAGCTGCCAATCTTCTCAGGGCCTCTCCAGGTCTCAGTTAGCATGTTAGATGTGAAAGTGTGTGACGGTGCAAACAGAAAAGGACTGAAAAAGTATGACTTGTATGAAAGGGATTTTGCTGGAATTACATTCTTTCTATGAAACAAACATAATGATTTGGGTTTGTTTGCAGCCAAGACATGTATACTTTGCAGTAATTAATTGTACACTGACATTTTCTGTGTACTGTACCACAGTATTCTAGAATGTAATATGACAGCATCTATGAAGCTAAAACTTGACTGAAACATCATCTAAACCATGGGTAGGAAACCCTGGTTCTAGAGGATCGGAATCCTGCAGGTTTTCCATGTATCCCTGGTCCAGCACACCTGATTCAAATAAAATGGATCCATCAACTTATCAAGATGTGCACAAAGATTAATTTATTTGAATCTGATATTTTAGAACAGGGAGACATGGCAAACTTTCCCCACCACTGATCTAAACTGGCTGATATAACAAACACAGCTGCAAATCTCCGACAGAGTGACTGAGTCAGAGGGGAATGTGTCAGCTCTTCTCATGACTCATTAGCAACCGGGATAAAGAGTGGCCCATGTAGTGTTGACTGCATAGGGATGAAAATATATCACTATATTGTGCGGCACGCAATGTTTTCCTGGCAAACTTTATTTGCAAATATAGACTGGTTGTAAAAGAGTATGTTTTTACCTGTCCACCACGCTGCCAGGTTTAACTCGGTCAATGACTATAACCTGTTTGTTTCGGTGACTGGCAGATGTCAGTGTGATGCCAAGCGTTGCTCCAGGTGCTTTGGCAATCTCCACCAATAATGGACCAGAAGCATTTGTCACCGTGTCTGATTTCAGGGTGTGGAGGTAAAAAGGGAATTTAGTTTGCACAAATATGTTTCTTTTTATAATTTTATATCAAAACAGATAATTTAATCAATTTCAGAAATATAGTTAAGGCAGAGTCTGGTGTGTAAGTAAGTAAGTACAATTTATTTATATAGCCACAACATGCTTTGCAGAGGGCAAATAATAATAATTACATATTAGTATATGAAATATTGGTAAATAGAATAAACATAAAATATAGCAATACAAAATACATAAAGATAAGATACCCTTAGCTAATAATAATCCTGTTTAAACAAAATTGTCTGTAGTTGCTTATTTAAAGTTACAACAGCACCAAGGAAGTGCAAATAAAGTTTTCCACAGTCTCGAGGCCTCAGTTTTAAAAGCCCCGTCCGCTGAAGACTTAAAATAAGTCTTTGACCAGCTGACCTCTGACACTTACATGATCATATGTGTGCTGGTTTGTGTTCACATGTGTGACGTCTCACCCATGATAGTGACATCATACTCTATCTGGAACAGGGCTTCTTGGCCGCACTGAGCCAGCACACTTAGAGCGTCACTGTGGTTGGCGTTGTGCAGCGGTACACCGTCCACACTCAGAAGACGGTCTCCAGGACGTAGCGTACCCTCCCTGAATAAAAATGCACAAACAGAAAAATCAGCTGTGAAATTACAGATAAGAAGTTGAAGAAATTCTACAAACATTCAGGTCCTTACTCCTTTCCTTCAGATTTTTATTAGAGGTAAGTTAACACTTTTAGAAATGAGGTAAATTAGAAACTAATATAAACTAATATTGACAAATATTTAGTGGACTATTCACTGGTAAGCTAAGTTAAAAAGGAGTATTGAAAATTTTTATTTGAGAAAAATGCCATGTTGCTTTATATTAGCAAAAACATGTTGATTTTAGGGAAAACAACCCTATTTGAATTGCTTACAAAGAAAATGCAACTAAATGTGTTCCTTTATAAGTAATTCAGTTTATAAATAACCACTATTTTCAAAATTGAGAAAATACTATTATGAAATCCTAATAAAGCTTAAAAACAAATGTCTCTATCTGTCGTTCCACTTCCACAGTGCATATCATCAGCCGTCAGTAAGTGTTTCTTCGCTTCATCTCTTCCGCTTTCCCACGCTGTCAGAATAATTCCATCCTTATTTTCCACGTCACTGATCCGGTCTAACAACCTCTGCTCAGTTTCACTCAGCCAATCAGCCCACAGTCAATGTTCTTTAAATAACACTAATTATGTTGCTCACAACTTTCCTCCACCTCATTTCCTCTTGATCAGGTTTGTTGATGGTCCCCCAACCATTCCCACGAGGAATATGGATTATTATTACAAATAAAAGTGTTGTTGGTGAAAGTATGTTACTGATCATGTCTTACTTAAGGATTATATGAAAAATGACCTTAAAAGAGAGTAATGTTTATCAGTCATGAGACTTTGGACATGAGATCAGATATTTGTCCAATTTTAGCTTCTCCTTATTGGCTATGAAATTCAGAATCCACCTTCTCTTAAAGATCATGTAGACAGTTTTTTTCCCAACAGAGCAAGTTTATTTTCAGTTCCTATAGTTTTTAGGAGCAGAATGAGACCCATGAGAATGAGAAGTTATGAGACCCATCTCTATGTACTTTTAAAATTGGGCTTCGAATTTTGCTTTTTGTTTACTCTAGTCTAGAGTTATCCTTACACGCCTCTTTGCTGCTATAGGCTTAGTCTGCTAGAAGACATCCCAGGATGCACTGAGCACTTCTGCAAACTTTACACTTCATTTTCCCTGCAAAAAATAGTGACAATAAAGCATCTCTTGCTTTGAGTTACGATGTATGTTGCCCCCTCTGTCCTGTCCTCTCCACCTCCATCCTGGCTGCTGATTCTAAAAGTGCATTGGGATGACTTCATCTTGAATTTCCACTAAACAAACTTGAATCTAATAGAAAAGTGCTATATAAATACAGTCAATTATCCATTTTCCCCCTCTTAGGCTTATGATGACTATGATAAGCTATCATTATTCGCTATATCAGTCCCTTCAGAAAGAGTGTTTTTGGTCAGAATGCTTTTGCTGTTCGAGCTGTGACTGAGTGGAACCTTACCCCCATAAACATCAGAAATCTAAGTACATATAACTCATTTAAGACACAGTTAAAGAAAAGGCTCATTAACAAGTACTGTGTTTTTCTATTTGATGTTGACTGTTAGCAGTATTGTCCTGTATAATTTTTTAGCATCAATGTCTCCCTCATTCAATTATTGTACTTTTAATTTTGTTATGTAATAGCAATTTTATTTTGTTTTTATGGTGAATTATAACTTTACTTGGTTTTTATGGTGATATTTTAACATCTGTCCAGGGACTGCAAGTAGCCGACTAAGGCTAACTCTGGCATATTTACAGAAATGTTTTTAATATGCATTTTCCCCTGTTATCAAAATAAAAATAAATAAAATATTGTTCTGAACCAGGAGATAGACTCATATCAAACTAAGATCACATTCAATAAGGCATCACCGGAGATGCAGATTCTTGGAAAAATGGGGACAACAAAGATGACAAAAAGTAATTGCTGATGAAAGAAAAGATAAGATATATGTAAGAATGTTAAAAATTGCAGGTGTTAGTACAGATGTCAATGCGAAGAAATATCCCGTGCCAGTAGTCATTACCAGGCTCAGGCTCACGTAGGTTTTGTCAGATACGCTTCATCACCACAACACCGTCTTCTGATCTGAGACTTACAGTAAACCTTCATCCTAATTTTCAACCCGACTTTGGAAACCTCACTAAGATTTCAAGCTTCACAAGCATTTTTTCATTTTGCAAACCCCAGTTGGGTTTCAGCTATTAAAACACATTTCAGTAACAGAAACAGTCAGTGGTGTGTCTCAGGTAGTTGTGCAGTACCATGGATGTGCTGCATTTTGAATTTTTAAAGCGGAGAGCTGCATTGGAAGCTAAAGTGAGACCACAAAGCCTTAATACAGTAGGAACTGGGTTAGACAGAAGCATTCTGAGGCAGTTTTACCACTCTGTTTCCTTTGTATGCAGGAATGTCTTCACATACACAGCAATGACAAGGAAAAATATTAAAATGGAAGTAAAGGTTGACCACCAAAGCTTAACAGACTGATTTGGGTTAAACCCTGAGTATTGATTTCCAATTTAAAAAATGGCTTTCTCGAGGAAACACAGAAACTTAGGAACAGTAACTGACAACTGACATTTAGCCCTGTTGTGGACCTGCAGACTCGCCATGTTTGTGATGATACAGGGAAAGGTGTTTTTGTGTGGTCTTGACTAAAACCTCTGCGCTTTTCAAAGTTGTTCTTTTAATTCTCACCAAGTGACACTAAAACATCTTAGCACTTCTAGGACTGCGTGGTGCAATGGATTAAATTTTCTGCAATTGGCATTTAAATAGAATAATACAGCATGGATTTCTCAATGCTTTTACAGGACTGACCCACATTCTGAAGATGATTTTCTTCTTGGTAAGGTAATAACAAAGACCCTGGTAAATAGAACCAATATGAAAAAGAATTTTGAATAAATGCTTAGTAATATAAACTGAATTTCATCATAAAATCCTTTCACAAGACCTGAAAAAATTGTTCTCAAGGAAGCATGAAATCACTTCATCAGTAGAAACATGATACAGTAATTACTTTCATGCAGTCATTCTGCATCTGGCCTGATTTATTGCTTCATGCTTCTCATTAAAATAGGTGCCACCAGAGTAAAAATAACATCTTAGTGCTCTGAAGTCTAGCATGAGATGACTGAAGCTGCTGAGTGATCAGAGGAGAGCGTTACATTATATTTTTTAATCCCTTTTTGTCTTAGCTGGGTCTATGGTGCAGGAAAAGCTGAGTGAAAAACATAAGATCACATTTCTGAGCATTGAGTTTTGTTTCAAATCAACATGGACAGGAGTCGATTTCAGGAAAACTTTCCTCAAAATAAAATGGTGAAGACCTTGAAGAATAAACTATCCAGTGTTAAGGATTATAAATATATTCAGAGGATCAGTAAGAATCCCTGTGTGCATCAGTTAAGGTTGAAGGTCAAAACACGATGTCCAGACATTATATTTTACTGGAAGTCACTACTTGGGCTCAGGAAGACTTCCTGAAATTGCTGTCCGCAACCACAGTCCAAACCCCTAAATGCAGGTTAGCATTCCATCATCCAAAGAAGAAGTAATATGTAGAAACTATGTAGACATGCCACTGTCTAAAGGTAATTTAAAATAGTCTGAAGCAAAGTGGTCCAACTGCTCTGTGGTCAAATGAATAAATATTTGACATTTTTTTATGGAAATCACGGATGGCATGTCCTGTTGACCAGAGAGGGAAAGAACCATCCAGCATGTTCTTGATGCCTCAAATGTTTCTAGCTTTGATAAAATTGGGTTGAATTGGCATCAATAGGTTGAACAGCTTCCTAAAAATCATCCGTCCGTCCATCCATCCATCCATCCATCCATCCATCCATCCATCCATCCATCCATCCATCCATCCATCCATCTTTTACCTTGT
>JBAMHX010000004.1:8587139-8600963 GCA_037177515.1 Pseudomugil tenellus | reverse complement strand
TTGCCCTCATAGTCCTGCTTTTGGTTTTCTGGATCTTGTTACTTCAAACTGTGGATTTTGGGCACAAACACCAATTACATATTTGAGCAACTGTTTACTACACTAAACATGTGTAACGCACAAGCACAGATAATGTTCAATGCAAGTAAAAAAAGATCTTTCATATGAAATCAACCAGACCAGCATAAAACGTTATTTTTAGCTCATCACTTTTAAAATGTTTATTGGACTCATTTCGAGGCTTCTGCAACTTGAAAGCTGTAAAGGAAGTCAAGATTCCTCCAAACACTCCCAAAACAAGATGCGGAAGTTGCTGGCTGTTGTTTTTAAAAATAGTTGCATTAATTTTTTTATGGGGTAAGAAACTGAAGGCTTTGTGATTCAAAGCATTTTCCCTGTAAAGGCTTTTGGGTATGTTAAATGTGTGTGAATTCCCGCACAGGAAGGCAGGGGGTTGAATCATCGTTGTGTTACAGCAGTTCCAAAGCTGACATTTACATGAAATGTCATGGATTATTACTTGAATATGAGCTGTGGCACACACATGACAGCAATAAAGGGATAGAGGTGATTCATGCTTCTGCAGCTATGAGTAACATATAGCCATCCACATACTGGTGATGGTTACAGAGAATGACAGTTATCTTTGGGATTTATTCTTCTGAGGTCACAGAGAATAATTCTCCCAGACTCCAGCTGGTCAAGCTGCACTGCTGTCCTTTTATACTTGACAGAATCAACTGATAGTCTGACGTATTTGTCCTGTAGACAGCACTTTTTTGTAAATTTCTATAACTGGTAACTGGTATCATGAACTGGTATCATGAACTGGTAAAAATTACCACCACCACTATCACTACAGGTGTGTGTTTGCTCAGATGTTTCAGTATAGCTGTTTGTGTACGCCACATTTTTGAGTTTGTACATTTATGCACATACAAGGCTGTGTGAGCAGTTCAGAGTGTTAATTCTGATTTGTACCTGTCTGCAGGACCCCCTGGTCGGACGTAGGTGACAACTAATGGGCGTGACTTGTGCCAGTCTTCATGGGTGCCACCTGTAATTGAAGCAGGAAAAAGTTGGTCAGGTTAAATTTGACCCTTTGATGAGTAAAAGCCAGCATTTTTTCTGAGAATGAAAAAAAAATCTAAAACAGTTAAACAGAAATATTTTAAATAAATGTATAAACATGTTCTCAGAATCTATACAATCTACTAAAATATGTCAATTTTTGTTACTTTATTTAAAAATGAATTTTGTTCTTTAAACATATTAATTTAAATGTAATTTTTAAATAATTTTTTCCCCATTAACATTATATGTTTGTTCAACAAATACTACGAGTCACTTTTAGCTCGACTGAACTACCTCCAAGCATGAAATTGCACAAATTCCCCAAAGAAATCAGTTATTAGGTGAAGTGTGCTGAGTCATACCTGGAAGCATATGTCTGACAGAAATATCATTGAAATATGTCAAATTGACGTACGCCAGTGGACCAAAAACTTTTGAGTTCCCATCAACAAAGTAAGAGATAAATAACATTCTCAACTCACCCAGCCTGAAGACCTCTTTTATTAACTTATTAATGGTCACTGTAAATTCCAGTATAGCTTGAATTCAATAAGAAACTTGTCCCACATTGTGCAGGCTTTTTTTAGTTTCCTCTGGGATGAAAAAAGTATTTTTCATTTAATTTCCATTGCTTTTCACTCATCTCAGAGATTGAGTTGATGTTGCACATTGATTTTAACACGAAAGTCAAGCCAGTCATACAGCAGACAGTCAGACAGCAACTCGATCTGGGAGGCAAGTTGAAGGAATGGAAATGTGCGACTAGCACAACTCCCCTGCACAATGCAGGACATCTGGTCACCTTATTTCCCAGTCAGAATATAAAACAACCAAAGTAAAAGCAGAGTATAATAAGCTGATTACTCTCTTAGGTTGACAACAGTAACATTGCATCTTATGAGGATTTCGTCTCAATAGCAAAGGTAAAAAGAAAAAAAATCAACAATAATTTCCTAATGTTTATTGATAATTGGGATATCTTTGTAAAAAAAAAAAACCCTATAACTTCCACAAAATAATTAGATGTTGTAAATATGACATCTTGCAACACAATATTTTATATCTACAGAAGTTATCACTATTCAGAATTCTCTTTCGCATGCAGCTTACCATAATGTACAACGACTGCATATAAACAACACCCACAACAGATAACTTTTTTATTTTTAACACCCCCTGTCTTTGAATCATACTTTGATTCAGCTTTGTATAGGTAAATAATATTTAAACCCTATATACATTTACCTCTCATGACAAAACCAAAGCTGGTCCCCTCCTTGTGCAAACAGATGTCGATTGTCTTCGAAATAACCCCTGAGGTGCTGTCTGGTGCTTTGAGAGGGAATAAATACACAAGATGTGTGAAACATAGAGGCATAATATTGAAATGATGCTCATTATTTGCTCTAAGAATGTGCTTCTGTTGTTGCCATAATCAAACACAATTAATAATTGTCTAATAAAATAGAGACAGAGGGAAAGAGGCTCAAGTTTAAACCTAAACTACTTAAAAAGTTATCACAACAACAGTCATTTATACTTCAGTATTTCCAGAACAGAGATGGAGGAATTGTCATCTTGCAGTGCAATGCATCGAGATCCTACCCCCTGCTCCGTGGTAACAGCTGTAATACCGAATCAGTAATGGGACCATATTTTTTCCCAAGGAAATAAATTCATGGTGAATAATTTTGTGTATCATGATTTATAACCAGAAACAACATTCAGATCTAGAGAGAAAACTAATATCTGCTATATATGGTAACAAGAAGAGGAAGTGTGTGCAGGTTTGTTTTTTTTTTTTTTTTTCACAAATCCATAGACGACATGCATGATGTTCTGGTACGGTCTAGCGCAAATTTGATATAAAATGAAAAAAAAGAAGTGGGGGGAACCAAAGAAAACAATCCCTTGCAAATTGAAATCAAAATTAGTTATCTTGCTGGAGCTGTAACTGACAAGCATGCAGGAGAACCTACAGTAAACCAGGTGGGCTCTCATGTAGAAGAAGAACTTTATTGACATAGCACCTTTCACAGATAAAATTGCAAAATGCTTTAAAAAGTGCAATAATAAAACAATTTAAATAAAGTTAAAGATTTGCAAATCTGCTTACCTGTAGGAGGCAGCTCATACTCCACCTCCAGAAGAACTCGCTCTCCTACATTCTTCAATAAACTGATAATCTCTTCATGCCGAAGTTTGGTCAGATTAATGCCGTTTACTGACTTGATGTAGTCCCCAACATTAAGCTGATCGCTCCTGGATAACAGGATTCAAACATGTCAGTGCCTCCCAAAAGTCGTTCTCTTCTCTCCCACAATAGTGCTCGAGCTTTACCCACCTGGCTGCCAGTCCCCCGGGCCGCAGGTTCGATACACGTGGCTTCCCATCCTTGTCAGTGCCTCCTGAGATGGTGAGTCCAAGTGTGCTTCCTTCTTTCTTCACCAGTTCCACCATGGTCACACCCCGCAGAGCTTCTAACCCAAAACATACACACAGCGACACACACACATACACACATAATTGACATGGACAGATGTGAACACAAAGACACAAAATACATCAAAGAGAAAGGCTGTTTAATGAAGGATGGGTTCATTCTCATTTCTCGAATAAAGTAAAAGCTTAGATCAAAAAATGATAAAAACCAAAAGAGGTTTGCTGTGACTGCATGTGTCCTTGAGCACGACATTAATCTTCTATTAGCTCAAAAGATCTGAAACAACTAAAATTTAAATAGGACTTTCAGATAAGATAGCCAAATTAATCAGCAGTAACTTCTTTCTTTTTAAACTGTACAGTACAACTTGCTGACAGGGATATGTGGCAGCATTACTCATCAGTCACACATTTAGAATAAACTGTGGAAACACTGACAAAAGAGCAGATGGAAAATATCGTTAGAATGGGGCAAGGTCTTGAGATAGTCTTTTTTCATCTAAATGCCATGAAAATGATATTTACATTATATGTCAAAGACTATGATTGAATTGAAACATTTAAATGTATGCAGATGACACTGTAATGTATGTACTCGATAGCAATGTGACAAGTTGTTGATTAACTCATGTGAAGTCAAAGCAATCTTTCAGTGCTAAAATGTTGCTCAAAACATGCTTCTTCAGCTATGGGGAAAAGCTCTACTGTATTTGTTCAGATTCCTTAAGGAAACAACTGTACAACAATGGATGGATGCTTTGAGACCCAGCTACAGCTTTGCATCACTTTTATTTGTGACCGGCATTTCACTGAACACTGCTAGGTGAATAAGGGTCAGAATAATGGAGGATTTGCGACTAGAGCTTAGCTGAGGATCGGTTCCTACAGTTAAGAACCAAATTTCCAATCTTGAGACACAAGCTGTAAAAGGCTGCGAATGTGAATCGGAGGAATGCTAGAAATGGTGGTTAGCAATGCAGCCTCACAGCAAGCAGGTTGCCGGTTCGCTCACCGGGTCAGACGGTGGCCTGTCTGTGTGGAGTTTGCATGTTCTCCCCGTGTTAGCGTGGGTTCTCACCGGGTTCTCAGGCTTCCTCCCACAGTCCAAAGACATGCAGCTTAGGGACAGGCTGATTGGGGACTCTAAATTGCCCTTAGGAATGAGTGTGAGCGTGCGTGGCTGTTTGTCTGTGTATGTTGGCCCTGTGATAGACTGGCAACCTGTCCCGGGTGTATCCCGCATCTTGCCCTGTGTAGCTGTGATTGGCTCCAGCCCCCCACCTGTGAACTCATGTATGTCTGCATCTTGTGTATTGACATTACTGACTGAGTAACTTCGGTTTGTTTATGAGTTATGCTGCTGTTTCTATGACAAAAGCAGCTGATGTGCTGCTCCCAACATTTATTCCCACCAGTTGACCAATCAAAAGCCCCTCTTCCTGCTTATCTCTGGCAGAGGCTTAGCTGAGGGCCTACAGCAAGGTTCAGTGTGACATTAATAAAGGGTTTGGGGAAAATGCTTGATTAATTTCTGCCATTGTGTGCACACATATCAAAAATAATTTAGACAGAAATGTGCATAATAGAGCCACTTTTTTCCTGGGTCAGCTCATAAACGTTTAAGTTTCAATAACAGAGCTCTCTCATCTCTTATCTGATGGCAGATTCTACCTTAGTCGCCCATCATTTCAGGCATATATATTTAAGAATTTTGGTTTGAAAGAGTCAGAAAAATCTTGGTGGGTGAAATAAGAATGATGGCACTGATGAATTAAGTCAACTGAGAACCCTGGAGTCGATAGACATATGGTGATAGTGTATGGTGAAGGCTTCTTATCCTTACTATTCACATACATACACACTCTCTCACCCATACACACACATGCACCCCCCCCCCCCCCCCACACACACACACACAGGTAATATAAGGCTTTGGCATGATGGATGGCCAGATTACATAAATCCTTTAGTCGACCGTCTGGATCGGTGAAATGCTTCACACAACTTCTATATGCAGAGGGTATGTTAGCACAGACACACACAGAGAAGCACAGACACTCTGCAGAGAGTTATTCATTCATTGGTCTTCATGCTTCTTGCATTTGCATAAAACCAAAGTTTCGACAAATGTGAGCATACTGTGAAAGTCATTCAAGTTTACTGAAGTTTTTCTCACAGAACATTTTAAGACTATGTCTTTATTTGATGACAAAGCAATTAAGTTAAAGAAAGAGTAAAAGCAAAAACAATCAAGAAAGGCACAACAATATGGTTTTGTAATGGGATTTAAAAGGGGTCATTAAAACCCAAGAAACAGTGCGTAAATCAAATACAACGCTTTTGACTTCTCTGGTATTTTCTGTATGTATTTGGACCAATAAGAGGTTTTGCCTCAGTTCACTTGTAAAATTTTCTTGACATCCTGTATTTATATAATACATGCAGTGTAAAATGTATGTAAGAGAAGTATACATCTTTAAGATGGCTTTCCTTTTTTCATCTTGGAATATTTTTTCCTGTCCCACATACCTGGTATACTGTGTCTTCTCAAGGTCATGGTGTGTTCTGGTCCAGAGATATCCTTAGTTTTACCATATGGCCCATCATCTACACAGAAGAAGAAAGAAGAATGTTATTAGCACTATGTTGCTTTCCTTAATATGACTATACATGCTCACATGTTCTAAAGAGTAAACCTGTTGCTGACACAACCATTTACGAGCAAACCATTCACCACTTAAGAGAAAAGAGCCGATGATGTTTCTGAAACATCCCAATTTAGCTTTGGAGACCAGAGCTTTGATTTTGCTTGAAACTATTTTTGGAATCACAGTTGGCACAGTTTCTCGTACATTACTGTTTTTCTTTTTCTTTCTTTTCCTTTTTTATTTTGTTAAGATTATTTAACTGCACCAAAGTCACTTTGACAGGTTAGACTTCTTTGGCTGAGGAATGTATATGTACTGGTGTCCAGTAAAGTAGTATGGTATCATACTTTTTAGGAGACTTGGTTGGTTTATCACCAGCATAACAAATACAAGCATACACACACACAGACACAGACAGCAACTATAGAGAGGATGAGAACAAGAGGAGTAAAAGTCATAATTTTAAAGTACCCACTGTACACTTTAGATGAATGGAAAATGAGAGATAAAAGTGTGATATTTGCTCACTAAACTGTATAACTTATTGTATTCAGGAAGTACTTTGAGCTGATACACGTTCAGTACATTTTCCTGTATTTTGAAATAACAGGTCCATTAATCAGATTGGACATTGGACAATCAGCTATTGTCCAATTAACATAACTTAACTATACAAACAATTAAGTGTAAACAAGTCTACAGAATTATCTGTCATCACTTTTCATCATATTAATCAATATCACATAAGAATAATTGGATCTTCATGTATTTCTTTCCCACGAAAGAGAGGCATGTGGTTGGTTATTGTTTCTTTCAAAACAGCAGCAATCTAATTTTTTTTTTTTATTTCTATCCCTCATATATAATAACAATAATATACTCAATTATTAATTCTATTTTGATCATTATCTTGAAGAAATTAGCTAATTTTCTGATTATGTCAACAAAAGAAGGGTCACTTTCTTAAAAAAAACAAAATGATTAAGATGGGCTGAGTAACTTGTTACTGTGTAACACAAGATTTATTTGATTAAAACTGATCCATGACAGCTCGGGGGAGGGGCAACAGTCATTGTGTATACGTGCAATTTTGTGAATCAGTGATTGGCAAAATCAATTTGCAAGACGCATCACATTTTTCAGCCTTTGTGAGACCTAATAGAATTAAAATCCTGTGTATTGGTCAGTTGTACATGTTCCTTCTTTCTGACATCATTATTGTTAGTTGCTGTCTGTACTGAGACATCCCAGGCATATTTTTCCATTATGTCTCGGCACAGTCAAGCCAAGAAGAAGTTAGACCCACTTGTTGAGGTGTTGTTCGAAAAGAAGATAAGCTCTCATCCATATTGAAGGACATGAAGGACCAGTTATCATGAGAAAACAGTGTTAAAAAAATGTGCAAACGACTACTGTTTGTTTCTGTAATAATCCACTTAGGACAATTATGCATACATTTTAAATTTGCAAACTGTGTACATTCCCGTATGGAAATAACATAAGCACAATTTTCCAGGCAGATACTCAGAGTGTGCCATTATACTTTCAGTGAGTCCAATGGAAAGAATATTTCAGGAGTTGATGAAAGAAGCCTCCTGACAGATTGGGGTATCAATCAGACCACTTAAAGGGGGACAGATGTTCTGTTTTAAAGTCTCTGGCAGATATGTGGAAGGTTTTTAATATTTTATATCCTATCATTATAAATCTACTAAGACATGTGCAGATATAAATCTACACTTTCAAATTGCTGACTTAGGTGCACCGGGTAGAAAGAGCAATACTTAACAGGTCCCCAGCCAGTCAAAGAACTAATTAATCCATCAATCAAGGACAGTTGTGGATGTGGTATAGGCAGGTGTGGCAGTTAATACAGGTTATAAACTATTTATTGTAACTGTCGCTTTGTCTTTAAACTTCAAGCATCTGTTCATATGGAGGAAAACTTCAATCATTAGAACCCTGATATATTTAAATAAAATAATATTACAGTCTGCAAGTGTTTCATACCATTTGTTTGTAGACAGATAAACTGGAACAGTATATGTTTTCATCCCTTTTGGGTGTGTTCTGCTTAGAACTGGGTGATATACTGTAGAAAAAAACCATATTGATAAAATATATATATATATATATATGTATTGCTCGATATAGATAATTAGAGGAATAAATAAAAACAAGATATAACTTAAGTGTGACTGTGGCTATTTTATGGTGGTGCATAATAAAGTTGTACATCTTCATTGGCGCTATGAGATTAGATTTAAGTGGAATTATCTTGATTTGATCCAACAATGTGTCAGTATGTGTTGCATCCTCAATGTTCTTCATCACTTCATATACGATCTTTATCAATGAATACAATCAGGGAAATAATGGTGAACTCTGGACATTCCTAATGATATCAGTATTTAATCTATATCTCCTAATGTTGACAAGCATCATAAATATCTAAAAAAAATATGTTATTTTCAATTTCATGACTTTATTGTTCAATTGTTGGAAAATCAAGAAAAATGCTCTGTCTAGATTTCTTGTAGTGAATAAGTGTTTTATCTGTTCAGACTTTGAAGAAAGAAACAAAACATCAGTGTGGAGAGTTATTTGTGCTTTATTTCTTATTTGAGTTATTTAGTCTATTCACTTGAAAAAATTACGATAAAAAAAGGTATAAAAAATAGCCAAGAAGCAATGTCATTTACTGTACAACGGGAACTTGTCCCAAAAAAACAAAAAAAAAAAAAAACACAAACTTTATTGTAGTGTTCATTTATACTCATCCAAAAAATATATATAAAAAAAAACATGAAAAATGACAGTCAACTATGTCACTTACATTTGGCCTATAAGCTTATCCACAGAAATTTGGATAAAAACATTAAATATTACTGAACAACAACAATAATAAAAAAAAAATAACTGTGTATGGTATTCATTGGCTCATCCATAGGCATCTTTTATGCTCATCCTCCATTCTGATTTTTTTTTTACTGCTCTGCCAATTCAACTTTAGGATAAAGCCTAGTATTAATTTATTTAAAATGGTGAATCACATTTTTAACATGATTTTGTTGTAATAGGTCTATAGCTGTTTTTTTCATAGAAAGTAGCTACTCACAAGGGATGATTTACTTCTTGTATTTCAGCCCTTTCCTGTCTGCCTCCAAAAGTGCCTTATCATACAGTACATATCTGTGCAATCCTCTGTAAGGTTGATGCAGACCTGGAGCTTTGCCTTCAGAGTCTACCTTGAAACGGTTCCGTTCATTATGCCATGCAGCGGTCATTATGGAAAACACTTTTTCAGTATGACCATTCCTGCAGGGAATGTAAAATAAGTAGGAACTGAGGATCTTCAACTTCAGAGATACATCTGTCTGGGTGAAGACTTTTAAATATTTCTCCTCAGTGCTCCAGCCCTCCACGTCTGCAAAGTTGCTGACAAATTTTCCCACAAAGGCATACTCCTCATAGAGGCCATCCATTTTCACATCCACACTGCACACCTTCACTGCTTCTCAGAACTCCTCAAAGGGGACTACATGTTTCAGACTTGATTTTTCCCACCTGGCTGTGGAAACTCTGTTCAGAAAATGTCATATCTGTCTTTGAGATATTTAATTCCCCTTTCATAAACCACAACAAACTCAGCTTTGCATCTCCTGCTCAGATGTGGAGTGAACTCGTTTAGCTTACTGTTTACAGTGAATTCAAAGTAACTGTCCCAATGTCTCGTCTCCAGCCGGTTGTGTAGATTGATCATGAGGTGGTACATGTAGGTGATGCAACAAATTTGCTTCTAGAGCCTGAATGGACTCACTAACCAACATCAATACTCCCAGGCTCCTGAAGTAGCTGAAGAGTGGTCCCGAGTACCTCACTATCTTATTCACAGATGCCAGTAGAGATAGCCACCGTGTCATCACAAGTCGTAAGTCAATGTTGCACTGATCCATTTCTAGGAACTTGCAAAACTCCTGAAGGTGAGCCATCCTTGTGACAGAGGAGCTGAAATGGCTGTAGATTTACAGGACAATATTTTCCACAGCCATCTTTGTTATTTTGATTTACTGGTATTGTGCAACAGATAAGCAAAGCAGTTGGCATAACAAATGCCTTCATTTGTGTTATTAGTTTTCTGAAACACACTGTTATGTTTCCCATAATTAGCACGGACATTATTTGCGGTGTAAGCCGACACTTTGTTCAAATCCACACCAGCAGATTCCAGCTTCGTCGTTAATTGGTTGGATGCATTTTTTTCATCACTGTCAAAATCCTTAATGATGTGCTGAACTCCCAGTTTGAAGTGGAAATATCTAAGAACCATAGGAAAACACTTTATTACACCCTTGTTTGAGGCGAGAGAAAAACGCAGACAGTTTTCATTTATGCAACTAATGTTGGTGCATGTAGAATAATGAGCTAACACATTTGAACACAGTGCTTGCGCTATGGTTCTGCCTTGTGTCAGTCCTGTGGCAACCACTGAATCCCCATACAGCTGCCTATTAACTTTTGTGCAGCAGTCCAAACTCATGTATGAGTGGTGGTGTTTAATAGCATAAAACACTTTGGTAAGCTCAGCAGCATTAGTTTTTATCATCGGCTGTGTTTGCTGTCAAAGGGGCAAAAAATTATGTTAAAAATAAGTGTCCAGCACTGCTAATATTTTATTTGTGGTGTTCTGTGTCTGCGTGTCTCTCTGACGCACCTTTACCTCGACTCCCCACATCAATGTCAATATGGCAGGGCTTACAGAAGGCATAGTGTTCTCCTTTTGTACTCTTGCTGATGAACTGATGCTCTGAGCACGAAAAATGTTTAAAAAATATCTTTCTTTTTGGCATTCGCGATTGTTGATGCTTAAGCTGGTTCTCGGGATGTCTTGGGTGTCCTGGGTGAAGGAAGTTGCTGGCGTAGCCGGGGTATGAGCGAATTACACTTAACTATTCAGAAAATAACAAACACGATTAAACTCTTATGGAATCAATCAGTTACTGTTGCATGCAATTAAATTCGGTAGTCTAGACTTTCTTTTGTCGATCGCTTTAGGAGATTAGCATAGGATGACATGTGTACAGATATCGCAGACTTAGGCCAAAAAGAAACAAATGCAAAACAAAGAAGTAGATTAACACGGGACTTCAAGGAGACTTGAGGATAAGAGCACACAAGCCGACGTCAAGAGAAGAGAGCACGGTGGGACATTTAAACTTAGCGGGTCCTACTCACAGTGTTTCTACTAATCAGGAAGCATGACATCATCATAGGTGGGCTTTTGGGAGAGACAGCAAATCGGATTACAGAGGTATAAATGTATTCATTTTTTCCTAACCTTAAAATCATAACCTGTTTAACACAAGCAATAATGATTGGCAGGATGAGACATTGGTTTCCTTGTACCAAACAGAAGGTAATGCATTTTTAGAAGGTATCTAGAAAGGGAAGAAAAATTATTTTAACAGATAACAGAGAAGAGCATTTTGAACATTTCCTTCGAGACACTCTGGGTGGCACTGTTGAGCCGTTATTGAAATTAATTGGTCTGTCCTTTCATTATTTTAGTCCTAGAAGACAGTGAAAAATTAAGGTGCATTCACACAAGCGTCCAGGTCCATTCCTTTTTTGGGGATTCTAAAGCAAAGTCATGTGGTTTTACGTTTCAGTTTAGCGATGGTACAGTTCTGAGTTGGAGGTTCTCAGTAACTCAGAGGGAAGTGATAAGACATCTGGATGGACCCCTAGCTGGTCCTATCTTCTGGTGTGTGCTTCAAAGGGGATTATAAACAAAGAGAGTTGTCACTTTCCCAGTGATGCTCTAATTTACACTGAAGTGTCTGATTGAATCAGACAGGTTTGTTAGTCCTGACAGATGGTTGATGGAACTTCAAAGTCCTTGTCTCTGATTTTTGGGGTTAGATGTGGCCTGGATGAGGAGTGAAACTTGAAAGGAATAATCCAGTGTCTTTGGTTGACTTGGGGTCACACTACATTTACATGTGTTGTCAATGATTATTCTTAGACAAAATTAAACTATTAGCAATTAAATATCGCTCTGACATTGCAAACTCCATCAAACACCATATTGTAAAGCATATTTTATGTTCCCATTATAAAACCAATCTATTCAACCAAACATAACTGCACCATTTCTGGCCTCTCTTCAGTTGCAGGTCTATAGAAAATGGTATAGAATGGATCAGGTTGAGCTAACAACATCACTGTAGGAGCCATTTGTTGTTTTGTTTTGTTTATTTTTGTCACTTGTATATTTTGGCTTGTAATCACAGTGGGTGGTATCAAAGACGCGCACCAGGTGTATTAATTGTAGTCATAGGTGATCAGGGCCAGTTAATTAGCTTGGGTGCGGGAGTGTCACACAGTTTTTTACCGCTTTCACCTTTTCGTTTTTAGGCACCTTTAATTTGATTAAATTCTAAGTTGTTGGACAATATATTATTAATCAAAATAAACGGGAACTTCACCCAACGTGGACAATGGCTCGCTGGATTGGATTCTTGAAGCGCATTATTAACCCTCTCCCCTCACCCAGCTGAGTGACTAAACGCCTTAGTCACTACAAAAGTAAAAAACTTGGCTCCAAGAGAGAAAGAAAAACGGCGCTCTTCTGAAGTTTTGGAATTATGACGGTAATCTTACCCGAAGATTTTGATTAAGAAGCGGAGCGCATCTGAAGTTGTGAGAATTGATCGCAGATCTTACCTGGATTGCTTGGAGCAAATTTCTTCGTCTATGGAAGGATGGATCCGGAGGAATTGGATCATTGCCATCATCTCTTCGACAAGAGTAAGGTACCGGGTTGGAATAAAAACAAACAAATCCCAGTGTGTGGAGTTTGAACTGTCGGATTTACACCGTTTGACAGTTGCCTGCTACTGTTGCATTCAAGGTCCAGCGCAGTGTTGGTTAATTGACGCACGCAAATCAAGGGATAATGGTGAAGTGCGCATGCCGTGTCTGAACTTTGTGCTGCATTCATCCTTTGTGGGAGATAAATGAAAGTCAATGTTTAAATGTTGAAATTAAAGGGTCAAACATGGAGGATGCTACTGCTGAATCAGAATCTAAAGAACAATGTGATGGTGAGAAAAGAATAAGAAAATTATCTCTGAAAGGAATCACAATGGTGATTGAAAAGCTTCAAAAGGAAAGAAGTGGTCTTTTCAAACAAGCAAGCAAATTAAAAGCCAAAATTACCACATTGATGTCTTCAGAGAAAAATGTTGATATTGTGCAACAGGATTTCAAAAAGTTCAAAAGTTTGTGTCATAATGCTACTGAGGTTCACAACACACTGCTTAATGAATTTTCCCTTCCTGAAGTAGAGCAAAGAAGACAAGAATCCTGGTTTCAAATGAAAAAGGCTTTGGTTGGTTTACAAAGCAGGGGTTTTCATGTGATGACCAAGTTGAAAATGCAAATGTTGACCCTGTAAGGGATGTTGAGGATGGCAATGACATATCTGCTGATGTTGCTGGTGATAAAGGTTCAAATAAAGAGTCACAGTACTGCAATGACATTAATCCAGAAGACAGTGCGTCTAATGTGCCAAGTGAAAGATCAAGCAAGAAAAGCCATTCTGGTTCATACCTGTCCAGTATTTCTTCAGCTTGTCTTAAAGCAAAGGCTGAGAAAG
>JBAMHX010000004.1:8540390-8558618 GCA_037177515.1 Pseudomugil tenellus | reverse complement strand
GGCCAAAAAAGTTGTTTTAAAAGCGTTTTTTTTGTTTTGAAAATTTTGAAAAACCTTTCCCCCCCCCCCCCCCCCCCCCCCCCCCCATTACCTATATCAGCTTATTGACCCCTACACTCCTGCTCGGTGCTTCAGGTCAGTCGATCTGCTGCTCCAGGATGTACCGAGGTCTAAACTGAAGCTCAAAGGAGGGATTTTTTAGTTGCTGGTCCAAAATTGTTGAACGAGCTCCCCCTCCATATCAGACAAGCCTCCTCATTGTCCATTTTTAAAACATACCTTAAAACTTATTTTTATTCTTTGGCTTTTAATTCAGTGTGAGACTGGTTCCGTTTTAGTGTGCTGCAGGTTTTATTATTGATTTTATTGTTGTATTTATTTATTTTACTTTGTTTTCATTTGCTTTTATTCTTGATATGGTTTGTTTGTACATTCTTAGGTTGCTTTTTTTGTACAGCATTTTTTCCAACTGTTATTTTGAAGGGCTTTATAAATAAAGTTGAGTTGAGTTAAACCAGGCATGTTGAGGATGTGATCTTGCTTGAGCTGCTTCTAACTAGAACTGATTAACTCAGTTCCATCTCAAAACAAAATGACTATAATTGTCCATGTACACCTGGATGGGACTTCCATTTCCCTTACTGATGCACCTGCAAACAGCAGGCAAGTGGTCGATATGTCATTCCTGCTCCTGTGCAACATGGCATTACAAAAAAAAAAGATCATAGTATGTCATACAGCGGCCAGGAAATGTTGTTCTACCTTCTTGTTCTTCTAAGTCTCAAGCTGAATGCACGGTAGCACATTATGGAAACAAATGATTGTCAACTTGTCTCGAACTTGTGAAAAAAGATGCATGCTTCTCACTTCTGGATAAAAACAGATATGAACTAATGATGTTTTAAAGCAAGTGTGAACTCTTTGAAGGTGAGACAATGATATTTTCCCAATGAACATATTTAATTAAAAAACAAATGAATAATGAAATGTTCTTTTTCACGTGTGTCAGTTTTCCCTTCAGTACCAGCAGGCTCAGACGCATTTGCAGAAGCAGCCGTTCCAACTGTTAGAACAACTTCAGATGACATAAATGCGATAATTATAACTATGACTATCTATCCACTACTTCATCACAGCAATTTATGAGTCTTCAGCTTACGTTTAGTTTTCCTGCCTAATTTGACCAAATTCAGTTTTTCCAGTAATAGAATATAGAGCATCTGCTTAAAAACAACATAATAAAATATTACAAGCTATTGTATTCTTATTCTTATCACATTTCATTGCAAATTATTTCAGAAATTAAAAAGTGCTGTATAAATCTATTTAATAATAATATTAATTATACATGCTCAGAACACACACATACATTTCTTTACTTCGAATCAGAACCACACCATTAAATAAAAGGACAATTTTTTTAAACAGAATTTTCATTAAATAAAACAAACTTTATATAATCGTTCTTAGACTGAACTCATTTCTCTGTAAAGCACCCTGAGGTTATTTTCTCAATGAAGTAGATCATAAATAAATTGTAATAAGATAAAATATTTATTCTATGTTGGTTTGTGTTTTATTGCCTTAATTTCCCTTTGCAAATAGAAAACCTGTAAAGACGTTACTCACACCAGGAGTTGGCAATTTCAAGCTTTTTTTGCTTTTTTTTTATTTTTGGAAAGGAAGCATAAAATTCTGTCTGGCTGCATTTAACTTGTTTTTATTCATTTTATGTATTTAGTTTTTCATGACAGATTAGTTTCCCGTATAGTTTATGTATCCCACACTAAGTCAACACTCATACTGCTGGTAAAATATGGAATTTTTCAAAAAGTGGATTGCAATCCTAATATACTGAAATGAAAAAAAATACACAAAGCTGAGAAAGGTTGAACTCGAATCAAGTCCCATCTCAAGACCTGGGATAAAACTGTATTACATAATAGGAAATTATTTACAAGACTTGATGCTTTCATTTGGCTAGCTGCACAGGCACCTTTTTAAACTCTGATGTTGCTGGATTTTCTAAGCCACAGCCAGGATTTTATAGCCTTCATTGGACACACTTATGTGAAGGATGGAGCAGCCCCATCTCCGACCTCTATCTCATCGTCACGCTTCACTTTGTCACAGTTTTACATCCTAAGTTCTAAATCATATTTCCTCATCTAACTCTATTCCTAGCTTTCATTTACACTTTCTTCCATCCATTTTATCTTTTGGTCTCAACTATCTTCCTTTTTCTCACTTGTCAGAAAATTTACTTAATATTTTCAGTGACATTTAATACAAAATAATGCAGTTTTAAACAGTTTCACATAATTTTCCAGAGATACCACCCTTTGAGTCATTCATGTAAATAATTAGCTTTATCATTAGCTTGCCACTACTTTCATCTTTATGACAATCAATCTTTAACTTTCCGTTGCCATTTCCCTATGTATTTTTTATTTTAATTTCTGCACTTATTTCTTTTTAAAATGACATGTTTTCTCAGATTGCCTCTTTGCTTCTGCTACGTTTCTATCTTGACCCATTTTTGTTTGAATGTTTCTCTCCATCTCACCACCACTGTTTCCTAAATTTCTTGCTGCAACTTTTCTACCACTCCCTCCTCTCCTCATCCCCCTTTTCTGTCTCCATCTCTCACTTGCTTCTCTCTCTCTGCTGAAGGTATAAATAGGACTTCTAATAAAGTGCTAATTAATCTCTGGTGACAAAATCAAAGAAAGCACATCTGCATTGCTGAGAGAAGCTATGAAGGGAGAAGGGAAGACAGGAAGGAGGGAAGAAGAAGGAGAGAAAATGCAGATGAGATGACTAAAAAAGGGAATATGACAGACACTGAAATTTAGGCAAAAAGTTTTCAAGGTTTACAAGCTGTATGTAGGGCAACTTTAATTCATACCTCACCAAAGATTCACAAGGAATAAAAATCTGATATTCATCCAAAATAAAAATCCCTAAAATAAATTAACCTAATTAGTCATTGTTCAGAATTGGATAGCCTGACCAATAATAATAACAATAATAATAATAATAATAATAATAACAACAAGAGCAACAACAACAACTACAACAAAAATAATAATGCAGCTGTGGCGTAGGTGTAATGTGGCTAGCCTCTGATCAGAGGGTCATAGGTTCGGTTCCTACTCCCTGAAGTAGGGATGGGCATAATTAATCGATTATTGATTAATCGATCGTTAAGATTTTAGTCAATGACATTTTTTCTAAATCGATGAAACTAATGCAAGTCCTGTCACATAGTCAGTCTTGATGGAATGCAATGGATTTTTCCTATGTGGAAATAATTTAAACATTTTACCACATGAGGGCAGTGTTTTAAAAATAACTCCACCAGCCTAATCAGTTACCTGTGAGTTTCCGGATATCTCAAAAGTAGTCTGATAATGAAAAGGTCATGGCGAAGTGTGGCGTGGGACCACTTTAATTTAAAAAAAATTATTCTGTTCACTGTCAGCACTTCAAAGCTGTATTCAAGTACAAGTCGTCCACAACGCAAATGATGTACCACTTGAACAACACATATCCGACCTGGTTAGTGGCGGTGCCTACTGCTCTCTGTCTTAGCCTAGCATCAACTCTGTGTTAGCAGGGAGGAGCTGCGATGCACAACGGACAGAAACAATTACCCAACGGACTTGCAAGTTCATTGGTAAGGTTTGTGACATTTGGCTTTATCCAAAGCTTCGCTACTTCCTGAACACTAGCCAGATTTTACCCCTTCCGGCTAGTAGAAAAAAAAACACATCCACACCACCTCTACTCTACCTTCATCAGCTAAGTAGTAGCTACAGTGTACAGCAATTTTTATGACAACGTGGACTGGTGATCGCATGACAGTAGACTATCCTTCTATGCGAGGACATTAAGCGGCGATTCCTCCGGAAGGACGGAGGACATCTATGTGCAGTAGCATTTGTGCTTGTAATAATAAACACGAAACGCCTGGACAATAGATAAAGCTAACAGAGTTTTGAGGGCATCCATGTTGTTGCGCAGGTTGGGCATGTGACGTCATCACACTGTGCATCGCAACATTTTAATATACCCCATGAACACTGAATTTTAATAAAAATATAAATGATTAATCGAGAATCGATCGTTAATTTTAATGATGATCGATTAAGACACTTTAATCGAACGCCCATCCCTACTCTGAAGTCTGCATGTCACAGTGTCCTTGAGCAAGACACTGAACCCCCAGTTGCTCCTGATGGCCAGGATAGCACCAGTGTATATAACAGCTCTTCCGCCATCATTGTGTGAATGAGTGATGGCAGATGCTGTAAAGCTTTTTGGTCATCGAGAGTTTTAAAATAAAGCACTATATAAGTGAACACATTTCTATGGAAACAGTTGATAATATAGTGATCTAAAATTTTGGACTTTATGTATTCTTCAATTCTTACTTTACATGTGAAAGTGGAACACATAATCTTTATTTAAATTCAGATTTCCACAACACATGACTGTGGAAGTGCAACACAAGTGTGAGATAGGAGATTCCCATGAGGCTTGACCTGATGCTCATGATGCTGGAGTTTCTTCCAAAGCATGTTCTAAACAGTTTGGGCTCCACCAGTTAGTAGTGATGGGAAAATGATATTAAGGCTTCAGCACTTGCATCATTCATCCTGAATAATTAAAAAAATATTGCTGCTTCTATTAAAACAACATTGTCACATGACCACTGAGTTCTGAAGCTTTTCATTTCATGTTTCATCGATTGAAAATGTGTTTCAATGTGCTTCATAGGCTTGACATATTTGACTGGAATCTTTATGGAAAAATACTAGAGTAAAACATATTAAACAAGACGCAAAAGGTTTTGAGTTTATCCAACCGCATGGCTGGAGCAGAAAGGCTTTCTGGTCTTGTTTGTTCAAACTTCAATGTTTCGCTGCTAATTTTGGATCATGTTTTTGTCAGTAGAGTAACAACCTAGTTGAATATATTTAAATAATAGATTGAATCTGACCAAGCTTATATATTTTGAGGTCTGGTGAGGCAAATAAAAAAAAGTTCAAAGGAGAATCCTTGTATGTGGCTGATTTAGAGAAGCTGACATGACATCCCTGGAAAATGTGGTGGCAGCAAAAGACGAGCATTTGATTTATCATGCTTATTTAAAACAAGATGAAAATTTGTGCATAAATTGGCAGCAGATCGATCTTTCTCCTTAGTCTGTATTAGCTTAAGCATAATGTCCATTAAATGAAACTTCTCTAAAATCCTTCATTTTCATAATCTTCACATTAAACTATAAAAAATAGCCAATCAAATGTGTGTATGATAAATAAAAATGACATTTTCACCCACTGTTAAACTAACACTGATAGCAGCTTGACAACAGCTTCACTGGGACTTTTAAACAGATGAGGTCTCAGTAGGCCAAGGTCTTTGAATCTGTCACCAGAAGTTCACAGCATCCCCATGGGCTCTCATTTTAGCTTCTTTGGTTTTGACAGACTGGAAAATCCTCTTGAACCTTAAAAGAAATCAATCAACGTTCACAAAATATATATCTGGAGGGAAAACAAGACCAGGAGTATTTTTTGTTGTTGTTTTTTTTAAACAATCTGAGGAAAGCCCTTCATGAATCCATCTTCTTTGAGTAAACCTTTATCAGTAAACTTTCCCACAGAAAGTCAGAGCTGCTGCAGCTGACTGTCAAACAAACAAAAACTAAACAATGATCCACATGAGATGTGGAAAAAAGAAACAACAGCTCTTCTTCTTCATGCTAGCTTTCACAACATGTCAAACTTTTCTTTGATCCTGAGACATTCCTCATCCCATTTTTGCAGCCAGTCTTCACAACTCAAGGCTATTCTGTCATTCCTACTTCAACATCTAAAAAAAACTTCATGCTCCTCCTTGCACTCTATCTCTGAACATCTATACCACCTTCAACATCTGGTGCAGAGGTCAGCAACCCAAAATGTTCAAAGAGCCATTGTGGACCAAAAAAAAAAAAAAAAACTCTGTCTGGAGCCGCAGAGATTTACAAGTCTTAAATCGGACATATGAAGGCAACACAGGCTATAAGTGTATATTAGCTGCATCATCAAAATAACTAAGTAGGCTCAAATACATGCACATCCATACTGAAATGTTAATTCTCCATTACAATTTCAACTTCCATTACAATAGTAATGTAATATGTTTTGTTGCATTAATAAACTATTGTAATACAATAAAGAAATCACATTTTTGTGTTACTTTTATTTGGGGATTTGAAAAAATAAAAACACAATGGAATTTGCATAATAATTCTCCTGTAATTTTAAACCTCTACATGGAAATAAAATGTAGTATTGTTGCAGTATATGTGTATACAGTGTATGTATTGGTATTGACACCTCAATAAAAATACAATCCTTTGTTGACCTCTTTTGATCAAGTTGATGAACTTTCTGTTTTCAGGTCTAATGACTGTAGAACTCCGGATCACCACTGAAGGATAAGGGAGATTTTTCATAAACAAGGCTTATCAATAACATGTCTGTTTTCATACATTTGCTGAATATTCCTACCAGCAGGGATGACGACTTACTTTCTTGTTTAAAAATCCATTTCAGACTTGTGATGTTGTGTTTATGTGCAGCTATAGTTAAACAATAACGTGATTAACTTAAATGATCAAGATTTGCTGTGTAAAACTATGTTGCACATAACAAACGAATGAAAACGAAACTCAGGATGAGACGCATCTGTGCTGCATTCAGGAGACCTTGGAAATAATATGCTTCACTTCATGATAGTCAATGTGTCTGTCTTAACAAAGCCAATAATGAAAGTATCAAATGAAATATAAATAATGAATAAATAATTAAATAAATAAGAAGATGAAGGCCAACGATGTTCCGGGTTGTGAACTCTGGGAGAGAGAATAAAAGGACATTTCTCGAACAATTACGACTTGGTTCCCATCGTTCATGTCCAAACTTTTTTGATTATTCGTGAATGTCACAACACTTTTACAGTGTTTTACAGTGTATTATTTCTTAAAGATGAGCATCGTAACCTTTGCCAAAACTTCACAATGTAGTAACATTGATTATACAACTGATGATACATCTACTGCTGCTGTAGATGACGCTAACTTAGGATAAAGATAATATCATCCTCTTTGATTCTGTGAAGGGCAAAAATTGTAACACTGTGGGCAGGATTTCTGCAAGATTTCCAAAAGCAGCAAAACCCAGCAGGACCAGCAAACAGAACTGGGTAATTAACGGATCAGGAGAGAGGATGCAGGTGGGCTGATGACAGATAGGGAACAGGTGTGAAAGGTGGCATGCTGAAGATGAAGAGCAGAGACTTGGTGGATGGAAAAATTACACAAAGGTACAGAGTTGCGACTCAAACACATTCCCAAAGAACACAAAAGAAATTGGTTAATATTGTTGGAGACTCTCAACACGTATAATTTCTTCATTAAACAATTATCTTAAGTGCATTGTCAATGAAAGTGAAAACAGGATCTGATGTAAAAAATATTCAATGTTTAATAAAAAGTCATAAATTAAAGATGCAATTTAAAACTGGATCTTAAACTTCTTTTTATCTTTTTTCTTAAACCAGAGGCCTGTCACAAAGAGACTTGTTACTGTTGTTTTATATTTGCAAAAATGAACATAACAATAAAGCACAGTTTGGCTAAAAGTAGGACTTTTCCACCAAGTGGGTCTTTTAAACATTTGAGGAGACTGAAAAAATGGAGAACATAAAGAAGAAATGTTGCGACTAAAGAAACAAAAATCTGCAGTAATCTCCAGTGAACCTAATCTGCAAGTGATATCATGAAGAAATAGGTACAAGACAAAAAAAAAGCTGACACAGGAACTGACAGATACATCTTCCTTCTGTTGATCTAATTGCTGGAGATTGTATTCATCAAACTTTTCAGGGTTGTGCAAACAGTTGACGAATGAAAGAAAATTTTCTCCATTTAAATGAAGAAAAAACAGATAATTCTGTCTGGTAGCAAAGAGAAGAAGTTTAGCATCTGTAAACATCTGGAGACTTGGAATCTTAAAACCAACAATCAAGTCTGTAACCTTGGAGTGCTGATAGACTCAGATCTGACTTTCAGCAGCCACATCAAAGCTGTGAATAGAAGGTTTTTACCATTTTAGGGGAATTTCATGTGTTAGCTTAATTACCTTGCTCTTAATTCATGTCTGGCTGA
This sequence comes from Pseudomugil tenellus, assembly GCA_037177515.1. NCBI lineage: Eukaryota > Metazoa > Chordata > Actinopteri > Atheriniformes > Pseudomugilidae > Pseudomugil > Pseudomugil tenellus. Next base: position 8,550,397 of record JBAMHX010000004.1, on the reverse strand, counting down.
AAGGTCCGACCATAAGGCTTCTAAACTGATGTCATTCTGACCTTTAGTAAACCATCTCAAAGGCCGGCGTCCTTCCATCAGGAAAATGTTTAGGCTAAGACCTGAGGGTTGTTGTCGTAGCCGACGCACGTGACCGAAGTCTTTAAACAAAGCTCCCCTATCTGACTAGGGCAGAATAGTTTCAGACTTGTTCAAGTTCTTTCATTCTTCATTATTAAATTTATATTCTTGTCAATCTAAAGAAACCAGTGCCCTCGTCCTTGACAGGAATAACGGTCTACACCATCAAAACATCAACAGAAATAAAGGTTTAGTCACCCAGTAAGACCAGCAGAAAGTCATCCATGCTTTCATTTACAGTAGACTGGATTACTGTAATAATCTTTTTACAGGACTTCCCAAAAAGAACATAAAATATCTGCAGTTTATCCAGATGCAGCCAGTGGAGCTTTAACTGGGACGAAGAGATCTGAATACATCACACCAGTTTAAAGGTCTTTACACTGGTTTCCAGTCAGTCACAGGATAGATTTTAAAACCCTGCTGATTGTTAATAAATCCCAGAACATTTTAGGACCAAAATACATCTATGATATGTTCAGAGAATATAAACCGATCTGAACTTTTAGATCCAAAGACTCAGGTCAACTAGTCCAGACCAGAGTCCAGACTAAACATGAAGAAGCAGCATTTAGCCGTTATGCTGCAAACAAGTGGAACAAACTGCCAGTAGAGATAAAACTTTCACCACATGTAGAAAAGTTTAAATCCAGATTAAAAACATTTCTTTTCTCATGCAGCTATGTATGGAATCTGCACGTAAAATTTTAACTGATCCAGCTTTTAATTATTATGATTTAATTTATCATTTTGTTCTGATTTTGGCTATTTGTTGCAGTTTATTCTTCTTCTATACAACATCTGTAATGCTTTAGATGTTTTTATGCAAAGCACTTGTAATTGCAATGTAAATGAAAGGTGCTATGCAAATAAACTTGCCTTTAAGTTTAAAAAAACCTTGCTAGAAGCTGCAGTTAAAAGTTACTTAACAAGTGTTTCACCCAGACTTTTAGCGAAGTATAACAGCATCATTAACCTCATTAATAGCATCAGGTAAGCTAACACACAGGAAGCATCACAGATAAGAATAATAATATAGTAGAAACAATAAAGTAAACTTAAAAAAGAAATAAGATAAAAAAAACACACTCCCAAAAATATTTTATTTAAAGATTTAATAAAAAGGTCAATTCTAGGGTCAATATCAACTTGGAGCTGACTGTTCCACCGTAAACACCAACACCAAAAGACACTGCTCTCTCTCTCCTGGTTTTCATCCTTAGGACAAACCACAGACCAGGCCCCAACAATCTGACAGCCCTGAGAGGTTGTAAAGCCATAAGCAAGTCTTATGAATACCCAAGGCGAAAATCGTTAAGAGCTTTAAAAACTAATAAAAGTATTTTCAGTCCGAGAGCACACAGGCTGCCAAGGCAGAGATTTCCAAGCTGTTGTAACATGAGCTCTCAAGCAGCTGAGTTCTGTAAAAGCTGTAATGGATTTGTATCTTTTTAGAAAGACCAGAAAGAAGAGCTTTACAGTAATCTATTCTACAGGTGATAAAATCATGGATCAATATCTCTGCATTGGCCTGCGAGAGGAACATCACCCCCTGGAGATGTTTCTGAGATGAAAGAGCCCTGTCTTTGTTCCGTTTTAATCTGAGATATCAAAAATCAACATTATATTCAAAAATAACTCTGAGGTTCTTTACGTCTTCAGATGGATTAAAAGAAAGTAATTTAAGTTTTACAAACAGGTCCTCTCTCTGACCTTCAGGACCGATGACTAAAGCTTCATAAGTGGCGGATAGGAGAGCACTGCACAAACTACTTTCCCTCATGGACAACAATAGCAGCCACTCGCTGCATGAGCTGGTGATGGGACAGAGGAACTGCTTCAGTGGGAGGCTACTCTCAATTAACTGCGCCACTGAAAGACTTAAGCGATTTTCGTAACTAAGGGCCATCAGACTTTTTAATGCATCACGAGGGAGGAGAGAGAGATTAAAAGTTTTTATTGTTGACCTGCACATAAGATATGTGTGCTACCTGCACTTTTAGTTCTTTTACACTGTTTTATTTTGGGATTTTAGATGAGTGACTGTGAGCAGTTGCATAATCAAATTTCCCTTTGGGATTATTAAAGTATATATCTATCTATCTAAGTACTTTGACATAAGTTTGACCTTTTTATAATAAAATAATGCCTTTAAAAATAGTGGTAACGGTATTTAATGTATTTAATGATGTATCTCATTAAATACAGAACATAAAATATTCCTGCCTGTCAAGTAATACCATTTGATTGGCTGCTTACAAAATACAAGGTTATAACCAGGGAGAATCATTCCAGAGATCTGTTGTCACATAGAAGTCCGAAAGTAATTCTGACCAGTCACTTAGAGACGCCTTTGTTTAAAGACTCTGGTTTTGTGTCTCACAGAATGTAGAGACACCATTCTGTTACAACAAAGAAGGTAATTAAGATAGGATATGAAAATCCATATCAGCAATATTCTTGTATATTTGCCACAATTTGCTATCCATGAGCCTATTCATATACACATATATAAATACTTACACCTACATATGTAGGCTGGAGAAAGTTAAATAGATAAAGATAAATAACTCTTCTCTTTTTTTATAAAACTAGTTTAATATCTTACTATGAGTCTTGGTCTTAATTAAGTCCTAATTGGGACTAAATTTAATTTTTTAAATAAATATATTAATTTAATTGTAAAATTGAAGACTAAATTCAATAAATTCTCAGCACAAATGTCATAAGACACTTGATGAATATTTCCCCTGCTTTTACTATGGAAGTAAAGGCTAAATGATATGAGAACTGAGCTGAAAACCAGACTGCAACAGGTGCAACTGAGTAATGAATCCTGTGATGCGTTTGTACACTTCAGCTTTTTCATTATGTTATTGGCCAGTAAAAAATGATTCTCTGAGCCTGCGGAGACTTTCTCCCAAATGTCACACAATGAAACTATAAAATCCCTCAATAAAAAGTGATACACTAGACTCTCATTTTACAGCCACGTACACAATGGGATGATACAACAGACATAGTTACTGTATAGCTCACAGTTTTTACCACGTACGAAATGACCCAGTAAAAAGAAGAGCTTTGCTTTCCTCCGCTGTCAGAACGAACACAACACTGTGATTTCCACAGAGGCAAAAAGCTTCTGAAACATACTGATGCAACAGAACTGTGACAAACTAATCTCAACAGAATTATTAACACACAGGAAATATGACAGTCAACACAACACTGCAATACGAGCAACTCCAACTTGCACTTCCACTGGGCATTCACATTGTTTTTATGTGAGTAATCCCAGGGTGGGCTGCAGCACCCCCTTGACAAGCCGATAGGCGGCGGTTTGTCCCCATTTGCTTCCCATTCCACTGCGTCTGCAGGCTTTACTTCAAAGCAACACATCTCTAAATTCATAAATAAATCAGCTGGAGCGGGAGAGGAGAAAAATGCTGCCTCCCTTCAACAGGACCTCAAGACGAGGCGACAGGAGGAGCGTCTCCTTCACACACAAATTATAATCAAATCATGGGATCATAAAAAGTGTGAAATAATCTGTATAAGAAACATAAAGTGAATGATGAATGTGCCATAACACATTTAATCAAGTGTCAGTGCCACACACAGAGCCGCTAAGTGCCATTAGGTCAAACCATTACTCATGACTTATTGGATTAAATCTAAGTTATCACATTATATTAAATCTGTTTAGATGCAGCTTTTATCCAGAGTGACTGATAAATAAAAAGTGCATTTAGAAAGTGACAGTGGATGAAAGGAGGGTGCAGTATCGTGCACAACTTGCATGATGTGGGAGTGGGAATCGAACCAGCTACAGACTGATTGATGTGCTAATATATTTATTGGAAAACCCCAGCAAAGACCCACACGATCAATATAATTTTTCTTTTAACACAAAACCTGAGGTTTGAAGCTCTTTTTTTCACATTTGGAGGCTTTAAATTGTTAGCAATTCTGTTTGGATAAGAGCAACCGAATACAATACAACCGAAGACAATGCATCAAACACAAAAACACACATTATATAGAACACTTGACCCCATACATTTTTAAGTATCAGTAAAAAGCTCCCATATAGCTAAATTCCTAAAGTAATCTATCATTCATCTGGATCAAGACGCACTTCCAGCTTCTGATCCGAGACTGGTGACATTGATCTAATGGCCCATAATAGGAAGTTTTAAAAAGGACTAGTTATGAGTAAATATTCAATCGGCTCAACCAAATGCGAAAATAATCCAAACGCGGTGACTTTACTACAGACGCGCTTTGGCAACTTCCGACTTCAAGCAACAACCGCAAAAAAAAAGTAACGCAAATAACGCAAACAATAAAGAATCAGATATGCTGCCTGTGCTTTTTACCTTTCTGCAGAAGTCTTCTTTTCAATATTGCCTGAAGAAAAAGCATTTTCCTCCCACACAGAGTCCACCTCTAATGGGGATCAATCTCTCCTCGTGGAAGGGCAGAGGAGGAAAAAGAAGGCAGAACTTCTGTCTCCTCGCGCCTATCTCCGCGTCTCCCTCTCCCCCTCTCTCTCTCTCCTTAACCCTCCTCTTCCTCAGTTTTCTCAAAAGGACACCCTCCCTGTTGACACTAGCTGAACTGTGTGTTCAGGTGCGTGTGTGTGTGTGTATGTGTTTCCTCTTTCCTCCTGAAGGAAACAGGAATAAAAAGCCGTCACATTATCCACTTTAATCATCCCTGCTCTCATTCACATTCTGCTTTGACAGGCCTGTTCCGTGTTTTTACATCTTCTCCTCCTCATTTTCTTTATGAGTTAATTTAATTACAGCATCTTCTCTCTTCTCCTCTCCCCCCTCAGTTTCTCCCCTGATTATGCAAAAAACGGGGAAAAATTGTAGCTCAAAGCCTTCGGGACTTCTGATGACCTAGTTTTCTTCTTCTTTAGTCTGTGTCTGCTTGGTTTGCATGTGCAGCAGGTCTGCGTGAGTGCTTGTGTGTGTTTGAGGCCATCCAAAGTGTAGCCAAAAGAAGAAAGCTCTGAACACTAAAACGCACCAGATCATGACTCATTTAGTCGTCTGGAGATCACAAGGTGAAGAGTATCACTTGAAATGACAGGAATCAGAGATCCTCTTCTCATCTTGATATATGAATCATCCTACATTGCCAAAGACCCCTAATTAGAATTGCATAAAGAGGAGATGTGGAATGGCACAGCTATTAATAAAGAAAAAAATGCCATGAAAACCTCCTGCTATCGCTGCAGGGATGCAAGTTTGTTTGCTTGAGTCATTTTAACTCCATCTCTAATAGGATGATTTTTAATTTCCGGCTTTCACCATCTTCCAGAAAAACAATTTATGGGTGGTCATAATATAGACAATCACAATCTCAACCGTGATTGGCTCAAATTAAGCAAAGATGGGCTGATAGCCGTTAGTTTGGTAATAATGTGTTGAAAAAGTTAAAAAAATATATGAAAAAGAGAGCGCAAACCTCAGCCAAGCTCATAGTTCCTTCTCATTTTGCCTTTTGCTCAATGTTAAAAAATACAGTCCTGGATCCAGACGTGATCTGGATCACCTCCAAAATTTAATCATTTGTTCCTTGTCCCATTTCGAGAGTTGACTGAAAATTTGATGAAAATTGGTCCATAACTTTTTGAGTTTTCTTGCTAGCAAACGGACGGACATTTGGACACACAGACAGACGGACAAACAAACTCTCCTGAAACCATAACCTCCTTGGCGGAGGTAAAAGTGTTCTTCAAAGAAATATTGAAAATTATTTACATGTTTTTTTCCCTCTGCTGTGCAGATGTTTATCAGATTTGATCAAATTTTCTGTCAATTTATAGGAATTTCATTTTGTAAAAAGAAACAAAGCAATTATCTTAATACCTGATAGAATCACATGTATAGATTAATGTGGAGAACCTTGTTGAAAACTACACTTTGAACAAAGCTGATTTAAAAAATAGCTTCACCTGGAGGTAGTGTTGACTTCTCTGGGCTCAAAGGCATCTGAGTTGATCCATCACGCAGTGGAAATATGGATCCTGGTCCGACCAATCATTACTTCCTTCAGTGGAAGAAATAAAGCAAATAGAAAATGTGCATCCAGACTGTTATAACAAGTTCAAAGCCTGATTCTGGGATGGTTTGGGGATGTATCAGTGTTCTTGGAAAAGCTAATATTTGCAACATGCCCCCGTCCAGACCCCATCTTTTCCTGGAACATCCATTCATTTTTCAACATGGCCATTCAAAAACACATTCTGCACACAACAGATAGACAACAGACAAAGAAGAAGATAGCATGGATAATCCAGTAGCCTGCTTTGAGTTTCAAATCAGTTCCAAACTTTCTGTTGTTCTGACATGTTAGAAAGAAGAAAACAAAATGACGTCTCTGAGAATGTTGGGTCCTGGGTCAGACTGCGTTTTTTCTTTGTGCAACTTTATATATACATATATACATATTGTTCCTCTAGATGGAGTAAAATTGTATGACAACAGACATATCTTCATTCAGCCTGCCTTTATGCTGGACAAGACAAAAAACAAACAAAAAAAAGAATGCTGGGTCCTTAGTGATAAAATATATTTTGTGTTGTCAAGAGAGAAAGCATTACAAAATTCTAAAAGGTTTACTGTGTGGTTTAAGTTTTAGATACTAATGGAGTGCATTTTTCCACTGGTATTAAGCCACATTTATGATTTCATTGTTATTTATTTTGGCTTAAATCTATTCTTCAGCATCACCGCAATATCAAGGAATTATGTTTGGGTAAGCACATTTAAACACAAAATGACCAAAGCTACTTAAAATGAGATGTTTATTCACACACTCATCCCTAAAAAGTAAATCATACTAGTCCTAATTAGAGCCAATAGTCACCCTTAAGACTAAACAAGAAAAACCTGTACAGACCTTTATTTCAGTCGAACTGAAGTATCCTTTAAAGAGTTGTTGTTCTGTGTACATTTAGGATGTAAAATGTTACTTATTATGTTGTTAGTTTGCGCAACATTCTTTCTACAGTCATCTTTTATTTATATGTTCAACAACTCCAGGTAGTCTGCACAATTCAGCAGATTTCTGGAGTAAAACTATTGAATGAAACCAGCTATAGACCTTAGAAACACAGCATGGTGACTCTGTGTGTTTGCTTTTTATATCCCTGAACATGGAGTGTCGGAGATACAATGGTTTCACCTCGACTGCCGTTGCCACATCCATCACTGCTGCATGATATCCTTCGTGTGAGCACGATAACAGTTTTCATGACTGGAATTTGATACTCAGTGTACCTGTTTAAGTCCACATGTGGATGACCTACAGTGAATTTCAGCAATTTGGGATTTATGGTTTCCTCACTAAGTGGCGCTTTATGCACATGAAAAAAATCACATTGTTGCCTATATCTATGGAACTATTTAGAATTGGATTTTCATACTCTGTATACCTTATTAGGTCCTCAAGAGCACAATCTGTATCAAATTTAAAGATTATCGGTTTTATATACTCTCCAACAGATTTCGCTTTATTCTCGAAAAATGAGATTTTTTTTAGATATTTCTGGAATTATTTGTCGCATTGACGTCAAATCAAATGGAAATAAGAAGTCATGACCACAGGATGCATCCTGTCCTGATGTCATACCAGGCTGGTTCAAAGTTTTGACACCAGGTGGAGCTTTGTGACTGAATGTGCGGCTTTATATTATAGCATTGTGTCTATTCGAGCATTAGGGGTGTTTGGGGATAAACCTTTAGCTGTCGCTTTCAACGGCATAGGCCTTATTTAATTTAGCAGATGATCTATTTAACAACTGATAAGAAAAAATCAATTTTTATTTGAAGATCTTCTTACTGGACAATGGTCATTGCTCCCCAACCCACTCAAAATATGCTTCCCCCCCCCATCTTCATTTACAATATTATTGAAGAGACTGATGCAGGATTTCCATTAACAATCAAAGAAAACAAGAAAAATCTGAAGCAATTGTTTCTTATCACACAAATATGAAATGTTACTGGATATTTTTCTATTAACTTGCTTAAATCCTGTCAGGAACGACTTTCACTTCTGGAAAATTCTGGGTTATCATATCTGATTTATATATTTCTGACTGGCTTGAGAGTCACAGAATAACTTCTGTCAGATCAGACAGAAGTCACCAAGTTGTGTCCATCCCACAAATACACATTAAGTCATTTTCAAAACAGACACATCAGGTGAACATAAAAGGATTTTGCCACATTAGAGGAATATGCTTCAGAATCATCTAACAAAAGCAGAATTTATCATTCCTAGAACAAACTTACTCACACTTACAATCCTGAAAGAGATGCATTTTTACCCAGAGAGGGATCCAGAGGTAGGATACCGAATCAGGAATTGAGTCTAATGACATTAATCATTAATTATTAATCAAGTTAGCATCCCAGAAATGTGACCTGCTACTGAAATATTCCTTTAAGGCTTTTAGAAACAACTGGCAGTCCACTGCAACAGATCAATATGTGCTTACACAGACAAGATCTGTTGCATCTGCAACCAACTGGCAAAAACAGTTCACGTCTTTGTCCTCCATGCAGTCAAACCGCAGGCACGCAGCCGTGTCCCTCTGTGAAGTATCTTCCAGGAATGTGAAACTACAAAGCAGTGCATCACAGGCACCAAGCATCTCCCACTGAACTCACCTGGGTAACATAAAGATTATACTTGTAGTCAACAAACAATGGCTACATTCTGAGGCACGGCAGCGCTGAACTGTCACACGGAAGTTCCTTTTACAGGAAGAAAAACCTCTTCATGTCTTCAAATGTCAACCGATCCACAAGACATTCTGATGTGAAACGCACCACTGCCCACCAGAGACACTGTATATATTTATGTATGTGGTACTACACTTTTTTTCCCATCTAGCATAGTATGATAAGTTTCCTTCATTTTAGTCACAAAATTATTTAAATAAACATTTCACATTTAACATTAGCTCCACAAACAGCTACACTGATACCACATAGAGAAACAAACAGCTGTCAGTAAATCCAGGCTGTTTGAGTTCATTTTAGTTGCAGTGATATTGCATTATGTTGCATTATGTGTCAGATAGTTATGTCTAACCGGCATTGAGGGATTTAATCTGATGTGAAATGTGAAACTAAAAAAGATAGGAGATCGAAAAAAAAAAAAAAGGAAATTCATTGTTTATGTGCTAACTGTGATGCAATCATTGAATGTTTCCTGCATAATATCTTTTATTTTTATTTATTATAATATATTATAATATATTTATTTATTTCAACTTGCTAATGTTCTCCTTTCTGTTTAGAAAATACCATAAGCTTCTAAGCTTCTAGCTTGTTTCTGCTCACAGAGGTGCTGTTCCTTTGTTGGAGAAGTTTTATCTTTGCCTTTCACAAAATATAGAAAATGATATTAGGATGTTTTTTTTACTATTACTATGGAAACTGCCTCTTCAGCTCCATCTCTGTGTCTTACCTGTCTTTCACCTGTTACACCTTCTGTTTGCTTTGTCCCCACAGTTCATCCTGTTATATATCTCTCCCCGTTTCCTCTCCCATTCCCTTCTTTCTCTATCCATAATCAAAAGAATAAATGAACAAAAGGCTAAACCTGATTCACCATGACTGTCATCAACCTGCATGATTCAATATTTCAAAACCCTCGTGCTTAAATGCCTTCTTTGTTGAATCATTTAGTCTATACTGATGAAACAGAAGCTTTTTCTGCATAAAAATTTGTCTTGCTACAAAGTAAGAAGAACATGTAAAATCTAAATTTAATAGGAAATTTAGATTTTTTTTAGCATTATACTAAATTAATGTTTAGAACATTTCTAATACAGGTACGTTACATTCAATACTTTAATA
>JBAMHX010000004.1:8525582-8540290 GCA_037177515.1 Pseudomugil tenellus | reverse complement strand
TGTGTGTGTGTGTGTGTGTGTGTGTGTGTGTGTGTGTGTGTGTGTGTGTGTGTGTGTGTGTGTGTGTGTGTGAGAGAAAGAGCTTCAATAAAGGGTCTTATTTAGCAGTGGATTTTAATTTCGTTTTCAAAATATAATGCAAAATGAATAAATTTTAAATTAAATAAGTATTGTACAAATTAAGCTTAAAAATATTCACACTTTTTAACACTCTCAATGTAAATAAAAAACCGTCAAGAGTAAAAAAAAAGATCTACAGCCTTAAATTGTACTATAGTGATTACAGTTATCACCTGGCAACTAAAGTTGTCAAGTAAATTCTGTAATTTTAATAAAACACAAGAGAAAATTGTATACTATTACAAGTTACTTCTTGGTTTTTATTTACAGTAATAACATGTAAAGGTTTTACAATAACAAAGTGTATATCTATTTACAGTATTTGGTAGTAGTTTTTACAAATTATAATTGACAACTTTTTTGCCTGGTGTACTGTAAAAACTACAGTCAATTAGTTATTTCTAGTGGACAGTGTGTCATTCTCTCATCCCTGTTACGGCCAGCCGCACAGGTCCGAAAACTGTGATTCCAGGATTGAGCCACTATGGACATGTCAGCAGCAGTAATGATGCAGCTGGTTTTTACATTTTATATTCAGGGCAACAAGAAAACACCCAACCTATAAAATGAAAAAAACATGAAAAAAAAAATACAAACAAAGAACATGATTTCTTGTATTGTTCAATGTGAAGCCCATTAATTTTCTCCACCGAGGAGGTTATGTTATCAGCAGTGTTTCTGTCTGCCTGTTTATCTGTCTGTGTACAAAATAACTCAAAAGATTAAGGATGGATTCTAATGAAATTTTCAGGATATATCCAGAATGGGAAAAAGAAGAAGTGATTACATTTCGGATGTGAGCTGGATCATCGTCTGGAGTGAAGAACGTTTTAAAGGATTATTTAACATTGTGATATAGCCACGCGTGATGGCAGCAGACACCTCCTATAGGGTGTTTCTATCTGCTGTTCTTTGCTCCGACAAAGATCATGTGTGACTGAGTAATATTTTGGGATGTGAATCACATAATGAGGGGAAACTATGAGCTTGGCTGATGTTTTACGCTCTCTGATTGTTTTTCTAGTTTAGCTTGTACTAGCGTGTTGTACAAACTAAGCTAAGCTGGAGAACAATTTCATTTGAATGATGCATTGCAGTAGGGAAAGAGGGAAATATGAAAAACCTGCCCAACATTGGCCCACGGTCCTGCAGTACCTTCTTTATCAGCATGGGTATTTTTTTTCTCTGATCCTGAAATTAGGTTAAATCTTACACGTGAACTAAGCTTTTTAGAAATTATTTGGTCATGCAAGTGGTGGTGTGGCCTTCCACATATCCCTTCAGCAAGCCCCCATAATTGGAAGTCTCTCATGCAGGTAATTTTAATTACTCATTTTGTCCGGAGCCTGTGGTGCTTCCACGTAAGATGTAGGATTCACAACAGCCTTAGCAGACAGCCCTCATAAACTCAAACCAAGAAGAGTTAAACCTTTTACCCCAGTTACTCTGAGAGAAAGACTTAACCACATCTGCTTTAATAATCAGATATAAACTGGCCTTAAACACATATGCATTATAATTTGTATTTATCATGTACTGTTACAACAGCGAACATCATGGTGTGAATGATGTGTGTCACAAGTCATGAGGGTATGAATAATGTACAATGTGGGTTTCACACTGAAGAGAGTTCATCAATAAAATATGTTGTGAACAGCTCAGTGTGTGTTTGCCATGATATTATGTATAATGTAATAAGCCCCAGCAGAAGGCGCCTGATGTTGGAGTCTTACTGAACAGAAGAAATCACTGTGAAAAGCCTCACCAGCATACTTAAAGGTTCTCTGTCCTCATAGTTTAAGAAGAATAAGCTCTTCTGACATTGTGTGGGCTTCAAACTCCAATTTTGAAAACACAAAAGCACAAGCAGGTCTCAGAGAACTCCTTGAAACCCCCCGCATCCCCCAGCACTACACTGTTTCAATGAGAAATATGTAGCACTACTGAGAAACGTTTTCCTTCTCTACTTACTTTAATCTCCTTCCTTTGCAGGAAGGAACACTTTGCTTTTATATATGCCATTTTAGAGGTGTTATGCCTTCAATCGAAAGGTGTTACACCAATAAACTGATATGTTAGCTAAAGGTAGATGCCCCCCCCTCTTGACTCATCAAGGGCTATTTGTTGGTTCTTTGTCCAGAATATTACCTTTTTCAACAACAACAGCAAAAGGAGCTCGTTTAGTGTGCAAAACATACTTAAAAATCGTGATAGATTGTTGAGTACGTGATGGATTTTTAATAGTTCTTGTTTATACTTTAAGAAAAGCTGGGTCAGTCAGTCACCACCCCCCCGAAAGAAACGTTATAAGGTAAATCTACATAAGCCCACATTATATTCCCAATATTACTCTGTGAGAGCTACTACAGCTGTTGCCATAGAGTGAAGGGGAAAAAAACAAACATTTTTACATTGTAAATGGGGATCAAGAAGGCTAGAAAATCTCATGCAGTTGGTGCTGTGGGGCAATGAGACATTAAAAAAAGCTTCATGTGTGCACAACAGTAGCTATCAGGCCAACTTAGGACCCTCAGGTGGATGTGAAGAAATTGAAATTTGCCCCCTCCTTTTATTTCCTGCTGACTGTAATATCACAGGTTATGAATGTGTCAGCAGTGTTGAGCTGGTCTCAGATGATTCAGTGTAAGTGAAATTGAGGATGATATATGATAGATGTGAGGAGGCTGAGAAAACAAATCTGTGTTTCATGCGTGTCAGGCAATTAATAACTTACATAAATACTTTTTCAAAACCGTTGTAAATACCTTGAAAGTGATGTTTTACTGATGTGACAACATCACAGTGTTTTATGTATTTTTCTGTTCAGCTTAACTCTACGAGAAGCGGGTAATAAAACACCGATGCAAACTTCTTGTAAACTATCCAAATGAATTTTCGCTCATACATTTAATTGGATTTTAGAGATTATTAGTTTTTCAAGCCTTCACACTTGTGCTTTATACTTTATTATGTCCATCTTGGGAGTACTGGGTTGGATGCCTTTCAAACTATCTTAATTCTTGGCGACTTTGGAGGCCACTGGAGTACAGTGAAGTGTCATGTTCAACAAACCAGTTGGGGGATGCTTGAAGCTTTGTGGCATGGCAATACTCGGGTAGGCTGTGCTGTTTAAAAGACACTCAGTTGCAGCTAAAGGCCCAAAATGGGGCAAGAAAACATCCCCCACTCCATTCTTACACAGACAGCCTGAACGGTTGATGCAAGGCAGGATGGATCCATGGTTTCATGTTATTTTCACCAAATTCTGACCCTACCAGCTGAATGTGATTGAGACTTATTAGAACAGAAAATGCTTTTTCATTTACTGTACAGTTTAGGTGAGTCTGAATTGTAGCCTTATTTTCCTGTTGTCAGCTGGAAGGAGGGCCACCCAGTGTGGTGTACTGCTACTGTAGCCCATCTGCTTAAAGGTTTTATGAGTTGTACATTTAGAGAGGATATTTTGAAGACTTATGGTTGGAACCAAACCCATGAGAGTCCAGCGTGACATGTAGGATACCGATACTTTCTCAGACATTTTTTGTCACTTTATAGTAAATACTTTGCTCAAAATTCTGCAGAACACAATCTGATTTCCGTCTTCTGCCCTTTTAATGGAAATAAAAAGCAGAAAATTACACAATAAGAATTTTTACATGGCAATAAATGGAATATAGCCCTGAAATATTTTGTTTTGTTTTTTCTTTCTTTTTTAAAGGGATAAATAAAGAATTTAAATCTTAAAAAAATTTAACTGTACCACCATTTTATAGGCTGGTTCTTTAAGGACTAAATTCCTCTTGCCTTTCTATAATCTCCAACCAGTTTTCTTGTCCTCTACTGACCTTTGAAAACAACACATTTTGGTTCAAACAACTGCATATTTACTCTTGTCAGACCATTCATGATTATAAGAGAAAACCTCAGTAAATCAGCAGTTTCTTCAATTCAACACATCTCGTAGGCCTACTAACAACCATGTTCAAAGTCATTTAAATGCCCTTCCTTCCTCATGATGCTCAGCTGGAGTTCCTCCTAGTTGTCTTGAACATGTCTACATGCCTAAATACCTTGCTATGAAAGACAGAATGAACATAAGACTGTGATTCTATGTCTATTTCACCACGTTATGTAAAACTCAAAAATCACTGCAGGTAGTTATTCTAAAAAATGAAAAAGACAGTGAGTAATTAATTTGTTTGGCTGATATGTCAGACAAACATTCAAAAATGCACAGAGCCATGTATACAGCAAAGTATGTGTATGACTCTTGTCTCTCTTGTCTCAAACCCTCTGCACAATTTCAGATCCGTGAAGAAACTCTCAACAGTTTGATGTGCACAATCGTAACTGATTTACAGCTCAACTAAGCGGCATCAGGAATAGATTGTGGGTCTGAAGAGTACAAAATGAAGACTGAGATGGTGCATTAAAGTCTGCTGCATTCAAATGTTCAACAATCAGATAGCCAGAAAAAAAAATCTGCCCATCAAAGAGATTAAAAGAATGTTATCATTATAATATGATTAAAAACCAAGTTTCAGCATGAATTACTAAGCTTTCATTAACTTTTCCCTTACTTTAGTTAACTGCATTAATACAGTTCTCATGGAGATGGTGCCAAGTGAATCCTCCAATGGCCTCATGCTGTGACAGAAACAGCATGAAAAGGCTATAAGAAGAGTGTTAAACAGGGATGGTGTCCCCCTCAGCTCAATACAGAGACATCAATGCACACATACAGTATAAGCCAGGACCTGCTTCTGACAAACTGCATAAAATGCTGAAAGGAGTTTAATGCTGCTCTGAAAACTACACTGTAATTGTCATCCTTGGAGCACTACAGAAAACACAGCTGATTATATCTTACAGGACATATATCTTATTGTTTCTTTCTCAAGTTTGAAGTGAAAAAAAAATGCAGAAAGCAGTGTCACATTTTCTTTGAAATACCTTTAATTCCAAAACATTTTAACATCCTGCCTATTTTCTTACAGCATTTTTTTTCCTTTTCAACACAGTGAACATTACAATCCCAGATGACTGCAACCCTCTGCTAAGTTAGAGAGATGAGTTGCAGCTTAGATAAAATCCTCTTGAATCCAGCAGCAAGCTGACAGAAAGCATGCAGCCGGAGCTGCTTTATTACACTCATAACTCTAATCCTACCGAGCATCTGTATGAGAAACTCTGGTCTCTCCTTCAGAGAACTGAAGGAGACATGGTTAGGGGTTTGATTCCCATTAGTACTAAAAGGGGTAAACAAAGACAGCACTTAGAGAGAAAGTAAGTGTGAGGATTATGGTCAAGGCATACTTGTTTAAAAATCAGCTTGCAGACATTGTTCTTCCTCCCCTTTACTGTCAAGTAATGGTGTAATGGAAGCAACTCAAAAGGGGCAAATGTGAAATTTTTTTCCCACAAGACAAAGGTACAGAATAATTGCTTTTAGAGGAAACAGCCAATTATTTTCAGTTTCCATCAAATAGATCATGACATCCACAACATTTAGGAAAATATAAGACAGAAAGGCTCAGCAATAATCTTATGTACAATGTAGCTCATCCTGTTCTCAGTGGACTTTTAAAATGAATCAGAGTTAGAATATATTTCATTTCTATGCTGCATCGGAATATATCTGAATATATTGACACATACTAAATTTGCATCAATGTAGAAAATGTTTGATACTTTTTAAAAAAAGTTATGTGGACATTTCCCAACATCAACAGAACAATAAACTTACACATTTGCAATATTTGTATTAAAACAACATAATGACAAAGCAGTCATGTGATGAAGCACCGCTGTGTAATGTTACCATTGTAGAGAATACTACCATGTAAGCTCAGGAATAAGTGATTAAAAACACATAGTTTGGGAAATGCTGGCACACTCAGGAACAGTAACTTAATTTGCTGATTTTGCTTTTATCCAACGTCTTCACAACAAGCCTAAATATTCAACCAAGAACTGCTGAGTCAACTTTGTCCTTCTCATAGCAGATTTATGGATGCATTTGGTTGGTTTCATCAGGTCTTGAAGACACTAAAACGGTAGCATCCATCGTAAAATTCACTATACAGAGATGAATTCCACAGCCAAACATATTCACATGACATATGCAGTATGTTGCTGTTACATGCAATTCATGGATTGTGGTGAGATTCCAAGATAACTGAAATGATGCAGCTTTTCATACTGAGGTAAGTTGTCTGAGTTTTTAAAGTGCTTAAAAAGTTTCAAACTTATTTGCTTGTATCGATGAAAAAGAAAATGCATTGCATTTGTTGTGATACAAAGATGCAGAATACTGACATAAATTAAACGGTAAATGGATTCCATATGTGATGAGTCAGGAGGGACAAAATTCACAGTTCAAGCATGAGGGGAGTGCTCTGGTTGACACCAGCAGTTCAAGGAAAGCATGTCGGAGCAGCAGTGGAGTCATTTATTTATATTTTTGTCAGTTACCTGGGAAAAATGTTTTGCTTCTACAGCATCCCCTGATTTTCCCAGACTGAGACAATGTGACAGGTCATTAGAATGAGTGAGAGCTTTGGAGTTGAGACACTGACTGACTAAAAGCGAATGAACATCCTGAACCATGGAGGCCTGTGATGTTATAGAATAAACAACTCATTAAGGATCAATAGCTTTCACACTGCATGATTTCATCACAGTTATACGCAGGACAAGATGTGAGTTGGTGCAAGACTAAGATCAGATGGGCAAATTTTTTTTCCCATAAACTCTGGGGAATCATTTCGTACTTGTGTTGAATCAGATGAGAATACAAAGTTGGAAAGTGGGAGCAAATGCAAGACCCTTATGCACATTGCTCCCACACTTAGCATCTTGTTCCCTCTCCCCTCATTTATGGGCCCCCGGGAGAAAAGGACGACTGTGGTACATAAGGACGTCACTTGTACAGTTTGCTCAAGTGAGAAACTGGAGCTTGTCTGTCTGAAGCTTACTCCACAGTAAGTAGCTCTGTTTAGAGCTTCAGGGACCCACTGAGGGATGGGAGTGCTTAGAAAATGAATGAAAAGAAAATTGGGAACTGCCACTAGTGAGCTGTAGATTGCAACATTAGATTGAATCAATATGCCAGCATCCAGCCGGTCATGACAGCTTTTCTTTTTACCTCTTCACACTAAAGAGTTTTACTGCATCCTGGAGTATGTTTAGTGCATACCAAACATGTAAACACACACACACACACACACACACACATTTATTCAAGATGTAAACACAAGCTTGAATGACTCGGCGCTCATTCAATGTAGTCAAACGTCACTTCAGCAGAGCTTTTGTCGCTGACACTTCATCTTTCTGACTATTTCAGTCTCAAAGGAATTTTATTTTTTTTTCTAACCCAACTTTAGCAGAAAACTTAAAAATAGTTCAAACGCCTTTGTCTATTGTTCATTGTGCTACCAGGATTCCTGTGACACATATTTCAGCAAATTCACAATATTGCCAAGCTAGTTTTAAAGAAACATAATTATTTTTTAGATGTTATATAAGACGGTGTCTTTATCTGCTAAATTGCTTGAGCTATTTTATTGGCCAAAAAGTCCCCATAATCAAAATAAGCTCAACTTTCTTAAAATTTTAAACTCTTTATTGTTTTTTAAACAAAAGCTGCAAAACAATTTGATATCCCAGATCAACTCATTTTTTTTTCTTTTTCAGTCGTTTACATGATAATGATCTCAGTTTGTTTAAAAGAAATATAACATTCTTACTCTCAATAGTAAGTATATGATTATTTTGCAAAGTTTACTATTTTAGAATGTATAATGTTTTTTGTATTACCTTAAGCCACTGATAAATTTTAAGATGATTATAAAAACTTCCCCTTGCATCAAATTGTCTTCCCCTGAGTCACTGCGGCTGGGAGTACCAGGCTGAGCTGAATTGGTTGCCCTTTAAACCAGTGGCATTGATAATTGCAGGTCCTGAAGGTGTGATAAATACATTTTCCAGAGAAAGCTGCATTTTCTTAATTACGTTTACCTCTCTCTCCCAAATTACTGTACATAAACATAAAGCTTAACTTTTGTGAAGTACATAGAATTATAAATTTTACAATGGTGTTATGGATTTGTCTTTAATGTTGAATGAAGAAGAGTGCCATTTAAAACAAACGTGTCTGCAAAAGATTGTCAACACATTTTTTTTATTTATGTTTCTATAGAATAAAATTTTGATAAAACATGTATTTTCTGATCATTTTTGATTAATGTTGATAAAACTCTTTGCGCTAGGTTTCAGTTCATCTAATTAATTCACCTAAATCAAATTTGCTCTTTCAATAAATCTTAATATTTGTTTGTTTTAGGATCTTTTAATAGAAACTGAGTTTTAAGGTAGCAGGAAGCCGTCATCTCTAGTACATATTCAACAGCAATGGAACTGTTCTGGGCCTTTAATTAGGGAAGCTGGGGAAGTTTTCCCCAAACTGACCTGTGGATTATGCATTTAAAATGACACACATGCAGAATCAAATGAAGTATAAACATCTCTACAGAGCTCACAAAAAACACTGAAAATAAAAAAAAAGTTGCATCTCTGTAAAATCTTAACAGTTATGAATGCCTTATACTTTCTATTAGTTCCACTGCGTGAATTTTAAAACAGGAAGATGTTTCATCTATCTATTCATTCATTTCCTGCTGCTCCTCTCCGATCAGGTCCCTTTAAGACCGATGGGAAGAATGAAGCACATTTGCATTGAAATATTTCAATGACTGCAGATTTGCAGCTACAATATTGCATATTGCATATACATCCAGAGGAATTTACTTAGATATCATGCATTCATCTCATCTCAGACCTGCCAGCAGATATAAAAAGACAACTTCATCTGCCCAAAGCTACGAATGCTCATGAAAACATATCTCGTCTTAGGAACCCAAAATACTTTTTTTTTAATGGAAGAATCTGATACAAAAATATACAAAAATGTGTAGAATGGAAAAGTATGTAGTTCACATGTTTGTGTATGATCAGAGTTGATTGGACCTCTGAAAATAATTTATTTTTTGTGCACAATGTGCTTTTGCAAATTGTGCTTTTTGTTTTTATTTTTGTTACTGTAACTCACAAACCAAAATTATGAACAAACTAACACAATTTGTCAAGTTGGAAAGGACTTCATCCACCTATTTTACATTTAAAACTTTAAGGGATAAAGTTTTGGCATGGCGACATGGTGGGGTAGTGCTTAGCACTGTGGCCTCATAGCAAGAAGGCTGTTGGTTCAAATCTCTGCTGGGTAGAAGTCTGAACAACAGCCTTTCTGTGTGGAGTTTGCATATTTTCACCGTGTATGCATAGGTTCAGTCCAGGTACTTTAAATCAAACTCTATTTATAAAGCACTTTTCATATGGAGGCAATACAAAGTGCTTTCCATGATAAAAGCATTTAAAAGTAAAAGCTGTCACACACATAGTACATACAACAACTGACAGATCCATCATAACTACTGAGACACACACACTCAAACATACACATACACACACACAAACTCATACAGACAACCCCCCAGCCCCCTTAAAATATGACTCAATTACTTCTGTCTCTTGATAAAAAAAATTAAATACATGAAAATAAAAACATCTGCATTTGTATAGACATTTATGTGACGAAAGCATATGATTGGGATCCGTCCACATCAGGAGCTGGTCCTCCCACGACCATAGGAGCTGCTGCCATGGCTACCACCCAGCACCTAGGTCAGTCCTGGGGTCCTTCCCAACATCATGAGGCTGTGGTGTTGGACCCCCCACCATGGCAACAACCCCCAGACCAAGCAGGCAGCATCCCTAGTGTGCTTCATCCTACCATCTAAAGACACATATGATCACTGTGAATTGTCCTTAGGAATGAGTGTGACTGCTTTATTTCTGTCTGCGATGGACTGGTGACCTGTCCATGGTGTACCTGCCTCATGCTTGCTAACTGCTGGGATATGCTCCAGCTACCCTGCGGAATTGGACTGAGCCGTATGGAAAATGAATTAAAGAATGATGATGTAGCACCTTTTAAATAGAAAAAAATATGCGTAAAATCAATTGTCAGTTTTCTTTTCCTTGTCATTTACTACATTTAGCAGTTTTAATGGCCATTATGGACTTATATTCAAAACATTAACTATAGGAGTTAATTTGATGCATGGCAAATAAATAAATACTCAAAATAAAAACAGAACAGAAGTGAAAATATGCTCTGGCAGACTTATCTATGGCAAGTTTTAAAGGGTTAAGAGGTTACAGTTGCAGCAGAGGTCCAACTCCTTCTCCCTAAAGACCTCAGTAGTTGAAAAGCTCCAAGACTGTGAGATAAAATATCTCCTGCAAATCCTGGATCTGCCTCGAGGCCTCTTCTTGAAGCTCATAGCTGTATATTTTGGTTAAACATGTCAACTGCTTGAATAATGATACACAATCCCTGCCACTGGCAGATATACTGTTCTGTGTACGATTATATATCCTAATCTCCCCTGAGATCTGGAAACAAAATAAATGCCTCCCTAAAGGAACAAGTGATGCATCACATTGTTATCACAGTGAAATAGAAGCAGCCAAACATAGCAGAAAGTAAAAAGCAACTTTGACACTGTGCTATTTGTTGTTTTCCTTGTTTGGCTTTCCCCTTTTGAACTTATTCATAGCTATCAAATATATTTTAAATAGATCTAGTACTTGTTACCTAGCAACTAAAGCTTACGAAAGAAAAAAAAAAAACATTGATTGCTTGCCTATAATTTACCAGATAGCAGTAGTTCACAGCTGGTAGACACAATACACTTAAACAGACTTATATTGTGACGTTTTCCTTTCACAAGAATCAAAATGCCTGATTAGGCTACTGTCCCAATTAATGAATTATAAGTCATGTAACATCTACATGAATGCCAGAGTAGAAAAGTATATCATCTATTGGTATTAAAAAAAAAGACACAGAAAAAAATATCTGATATACTAAGGTTGAAGTTTCGTGCTCCAACAGAGGAGGATAAACAGTGTATGAAAAACAAGATTAACATAGTGGCAGTCTGAGGGTGAGAGATCAGCACCAGGGACAGCTCCAAGCATGTAGCACAGAATCTATTTTCCTTTTTTTATATGTCTTCCCTACCATCTTTCCCTGCTTATGTGAGATCAGCTCATGGACTTACCAGGTTCAGGATGCCCAGACATTCCCCTCCAGTGACACTCTCCAGCTTCTCCAGGGGAATCCCGAGGGACATATACTCCCCTCTAGCATATCTTAGTGTCCTGATCCAGCCGGGTGCATAAGACTTCTTAAGGCAACCAGGGGGCATCCTAATCAGATGCCCACACCACTTCAGCTGGCTCATTATGATGCAGGGAAGCAGCATTTCCACTCAGATTTCCTTAATTTGTCACTACTGCTGAGCCCCCAAAGGAAGCACACATCAGTCTATTGCAGCTGCAATCTCATTCTTTCTGTGACAACCTCAATCCTATGACCACAGGTAATGCATGTACCAGCGCTACGACCTCAGCACCAATCCTTTCGTCCATCTTCCACTCCAGTTTGCAACAACTCATCATCAACACTCAGATGTACATCAAACCGAGAGTGGTCACTGACTTGAGAAGGAATGCTACTCACTCTCTTTTTTCCATTTTTTAAAATCCCCTAGCACTCACATTATTAAGTGGGATCCTGTTTGGTTCTAGTTTAGATGCTATGTACCATATTCAACTGCTGTTGTAGATAAGTAAGAAAATTAGAAGGCTTCATATCATGCTTCTCTTGAGAATAAACACAAATAAAAATCACTGTCTCCTGTTTTGTTTTCAGATTTTTTTATCTTCTATTTGGAAGCCTTTTAAAGACTAAAAATAAACAGGAGAGCTGCAGTAATTCCTTCCCAGGTGTTAGTGATGAACACAACACTGATGCAACATTAATACTCTTTGGTTGCACTCATTCTTGAAGCCTGTTGGCACAATAAGCAACTTATGGGATCTCTGCCTCCAACAGTGTTAGCAGCAAGAGCTACAGTCTGCATATATGTCGTAACCATGCAGGAACACTCAGGGGACAGGGCTTCAAAAACTCTTCATCTCATTTCAGTGAGAACAAAGTAGAGTAGAGCAGCTGTTGTCAAATAGAAAGAATTCATTAGAGGTCTTTATATTATTGCTCAATATGCCTCAGTGATCAAAGGAAAAAACAGTCTGAGTGACAAAGTGCCTCCTGATGTCTAAGACATCACAGCTTTATAACTTTAGCTGGGAGTAGAATTTTTGTATTTATGGCTCCTGTTTTCATTTTTGGAGCAAAATGTTCACCTACACATGTTGATGAGTAACTAAAGGACTCCGTGTGACTCTTTCTCCAAAAAAAAAGTATATTCTATTTGTAATAAGATATTCTTCCTGAACAAGATGATGTATATTACAACTCCACTCCACCCACTGATGGCTGTTTAAAAAAGATCCATTGTGCATATCTATTTACGCCATCATTTGTGTGCAATCATTTCTTTTATGTTTTATTTTCTATTTTCTTTTCTAAAGCACTTATCTCTACAGTCTTTTGTGTGACTATAAATACAGAAGCTTTAAAATCTTTCATTTCCAGCATACCATCATATACCTGCACCTCTAGCCAAATAATATGCAATCACACCTTTGACTGTGAAAGCATCATACGTGAATGAGAAATGTGAAGAATAACATGAATTTTAGAAGGATTCTATTTAGATTCTCTGCTTTAGCTCTCTTTATATGCACAACTCTTATCTAAAGCACCCAGAAACACCTCTGCTCTATTGATTTTTGCACCTACTACTAAGTGATGGAGCCTGCACTTGGTAGTTTTCCACACAAGCTTTATTAGGCTTAAAGATGTATTTTACTGAGGAAAAGTCACCTGAACATACAATATATTTCCATTTTAAAGCTCTTAAAATTCACCATAAGTGACACAAACATGCTAAAACACACATACACACACCTCATTCTATCAAGAGCAGCCTCATTTATAATGAAACTCAGCAAACATGCACAGAGGAACGCAGGAGAAAGCATAGTGGTTCATACAGCTTGCAGAGATTTAGGGATCAATCCTCCAAATGCACAACAAACTCAACTTGCCACTGGAGAGCAAAAATGTCTTTCACTCTGTTACATGCATACACACTTTAAAAAAAAAAGTAAGAGTGAACACTTAGTCCCAAGTTGTGTCATACATGAAACATCACAGCAACTCCTTGCTGGCTCACACTTTAATTACAGTCTGTGCTGCTCTACAAACACTATGACGCTATTAATTCCTCTTCACAAAAATACACAAACAAACAAACACCAAAGTTTTACTGAAACCTACAATGACCAGATTTCAGAATTTTTGCATTTAAAAAGAACCAAAACATCTTAAACAGCACAGCTTTGACAGCATGTCCTCATCTTCATTTTTAATGATTAACTGCACATGTACTGAATATTATATGAAGACTTGTTGAAAACAAAAGTTTAAGCCTTCATCTTCATCATCATTGTTGAAGTGAATTAAATGATTCCTGCAATGCCCAATCACAGGATGCCTCGTCAGATACACAACCTCACTGCAGCGCCGGAGATTTAACACTGCATGTGATATTTTAAAGTTGGTTAGACAGCTGGATCAGTGATCGGACATCATACAACTAAAGCACCAGGACGTAAATTCACTCATTGCAACAGTGTAATTATATCAGGTTCAATTAAATGTTCATCAGCTTATTTATTAATACTCTTAATCAATTCTACAGTATGGAGATATATACTCTTCAAAATCGATGCATCCTTTTTAATCATGCAAACAATTATTGCAGCATTTCCTGTCATTTTCTAAATGCAACACATAGTTTCATCTACTGTCTCTTTAGGGGCTCATCTGATTGGTGAAAATTTTATTTTTCTACAGGGCATGAAAAATTTCATACTATATGAAAATTATGTTAATTTGTTTTGTGGTAATCTAAAAAAATGAGAGAAAGTATACAATGAATGGAAATTAAACATTTTGTTAAACAGATGGACATTCTGTAGCGGTTTAAAACATTGTATTTAGTTATTAAACATCACAAAACATGCCAGTTATTTATTAAATTTAACCACAATATTATAGGCCACCATCTCAAAACCTCTTTAATCTGCCATATTAACATCTTAAACCCTGTTCATCTAAAACAGTTGCTTCAGGGCTATTAAACGCAACACAGCGGACTGCCAACGAAGTACCAGTATGACGCGTTGGAAGTGAGAAAAGGAATGCTATCTCATCCATTAACATGCTAAACTTCAGTCTTTCATTTTGTATGAGAAGACACTGTATGAACAATAGCTTAAAGAGTTACATGTTACAATATTACTTCCAACGTACCCAATAACCCATTTTTTGAATTTTTTAGATTGCTAGAATGAAGATAATCCTCCCTTTACTTAACATATGCAGGACTAGTTGTTGTTACCGTATACCTTTGCAGATGATCCAAAATGCAGCAGCACGTCTGGTCTTCAACCAACCAAAACGAGCTCATGTCACTCCGCTGCTAATT
>JBAMHX010000004.1:8481566-8498978 GCA_037177515.1 Pseudomugil tenellus | reverse complement strand
AAGAAAGAAAGAAAGAAAGAAAGAAAGAAAGAAAGAAAGAAAGAAAGAAAGAAAGAAAGAAAGAAAGAAAGAAAACATAGTTTAAGTATTTCTTAACTTGTAGTGTAATCACAGAAAATACTATCTTGTGTTTTTCTCTGTTAAAGCTGTTAAATTGTTGCATGTGAGGGATAAGAAGAGCTGCTTTCTCATTTTAAGTGCAGTTAAACACTGCTGTCCATGAAAATTTATCTATGCAAATTTTAAGATCAATTCTCCAATTATGCATTTGATTTAATGAAATGAATTGTTATGGGAGATTTCAGATCTTACTTTATTCACCTTACTAATGTGTTAATCATTTCACATGTGAGAGAAAACTGGGCCACAGCGTCATGCTACATGTCACGTTAACACGTCAGAATGCATCATTTAATCTTGTACCATTTGTGTTTAATAACAACCTAAATGATTACTCAGCACATGATATTTTTTCTTATATCTAGACATGATTCCTATCTGTTGGTGACAACAGTGTCTGTGTACTGTGATGCACCCAGAACCTTTAAATGAAGATGTTTCCAAGAGACCAAATCCTCCTGAATTGCAATTCTGTATTTGTCTGTTTTGTTTTTATGTTTTGTCATATCCTTCTGATTGTTTTACTCATTGTTAATAAACTTTGGTAATGATTTTTTCACTTGAGAACCAGAGTCCTCATCTTTGGGTATCTAAATTTTCCATTACAGAACTATAACTCATAAAAATAACAACACATGAATTATTAGATTGTAACTATCCGCACAGCAGTAACTTACTGAAAGACAACCAATATAAGCTGTGCCAAGAGTTAGGGTTTTAGTTACAGTAACTCAAGAAAACAACTAATTTTTATACCTGAAGTGTGAATGGACAGACATAATGGCCCATAAACAAATATGGTCATCCATAAAGCAAAGATTTCACCATTCACAACCTTTTTCTTTGAATTCTTTGCTGAGATTCCTGAAGACAACCGATTTTAAATTCATACTTCATTGCGTATTTACACTGTTCAGTTTGATCACTGCCTGTCAGAATGAGCTTACAGTAGGACAATCTTTTATAAGATGAATAGTAAGCACAACTTTAAAAAATATTCCCCGTTCTGGGAAATATAAAAGTCACAGTATGGTAAATAACTCATAAGCTTTGTCCTCAACAATGTCAGATTGCTCCCAAAACTGCCGGCTCCATGTTTTGGTACATTAAAAATTTAAAAAAGTTTTTGACAAAAAAAAGAAAGCTTTTCAAGTAACGGCTTCACACACAAAAACAAACCTGACATGAAAACTTTTCTATCATTTGGGCATCCACTGACCGCCTCACAAGAAGCAGAAGCAAAACACATGCCAAGCTGTTAATACACACTGCAGTTTCTTTTCTTTAAAAGGCTATGAAGATAGACAAGCATAAGCTTCTTACATGTCTGCATTTTTGCAAACGGTATGTCAAACCACTGGTTCTGCAAGCTCACTCTCTAACATTTCAGTCATGAAAAATTAACAAGCCTCAACTCAAACAGGAATTCGTAAAACACAAAATGTCAGAGAGAACTAGGTCGCCAACTTTTGCAAAACCTGCAAAATATTGCAAACCCACCCCAATAAGAAAAAAGTGTATTAATAACAGAACAGCATTTACAATTATTTAATACATATAAAATTAAAAAGCATCTAAAAAGATCTTTAAAAAAATCTAATGTATGGTAAACATGAAAAATGTCTTGCAGTTGACAGCAGAAGTCAATATATAAAGGCTTAAACAGAACAAAAGGTGTTACACCTTCCCCAAATAACATCAAGAGACAAAGACCGACAGGAGTGTGCAGAGTGATTTTTTTTTGTCCTTCTGTAGAAAATTCTTCATCCTTTCAAACAGAACAAGAATTGAACAAATCACACACTATGAAATCTCATATTTTTACTTTCCATTGCTTCCTCTGTCTGGAACTTGAGATACTATATTTTAATTTTTTGCAATTCCAGGAGTGATGTGTGTGTGTCTACAGTCATTCATCTGAAGATTATGAATATAATTTTACATTTTAAATGTGTTCATGCAGAACTATTTGGTTGTGATACCTATCTTTGGTCTGTAAAATGTGTGCACATTTTGTGTGGAGTGGAGTGCATGAACATCTGGATTAGGAGAACTGAATAGCAGGGGTGAGAAGGACAGGGGAGGACTGTTTCGTTCCACATTGCTAATATGTCCACTGCATAACTATCTCACTGTCGCAACCTGTCAGGTTGTCTTTAAAATATTAATGCTTTTCCAACCAGCTTTTCATCACAGTAGTGTAGCTGAAAATTGTCAGATAGGCTCGCAAAGTTATTTTAAGTTTCTCAAAATCATATGTTATATAGCCTACAGTACCAGTCAAAGGTTTGGACACATTTTCCCATTAAATCCAACAGGAAAGTGTGTTAAAACATTTGTCTGGTACTGTGCAATTTTAACTTTTTCAGCCAAGACAGTTTTACTTGTGCGGAAGAAAATTAAGGTCAGAACCAATTAAAGGCAGGGAAGGGGCAGGTCCTCAGTTTGGTATGGTTGTGTTTGGTAAACCCTGAACCCTTACCTGGTAGGTTTCTCTCAGTCTGGTGTCAAATCCCTTCAGAATAGCTTTAATTCTCAACGTTGCTGCCCTGTCCGGGTGCGTCAGCACTCCCAAAAGCTGGCTATGCCTATGTACTGCATCGATGTTTACTTCAGGTCAACAAGTCAGCTGAAGGAAATGTCTGTTTGTGACCAATTTATGACCCATGTTTTTTGTTCCTCCTTTTTTCTTTGTCCCTCACAGAGTTAGAAATACTTGTAGCTGCATGATTTCATTTAAATTTGGTCTTTTGAAGTAAAAAACCTGTTTTTTACCCAACTAAAGCAGGTCCCCCACATTATCTGGTGTGAATATGCTTGAAAACTAAAGCAATATGGAGATATTGGGAATATTTTCAGAGTATTAACCATATGTAGCTACAATTGAATGATTTCATTCCCATGTTTTCATAATGTATGGCCATAGAGCATGGAAATATATTTTCTTCCAATCTTACCAGTTATTTTCTGGTCAGCCAATGTCACTTAGGAATCCTGACTGATTTTGTCAATCTAAATGTTTATATTCTGAAATTTGTTGTGGAGATGACTGATAGGCTACAAAGTGAGAACCTTCGAACTCAAAAGAAAAATAAAGAAATAAGATAAATAATTATCTGATATGTAAAAATTATATTGCTCAACAAACTCTTATGCAAATTGGAACAATCTCCATGCTCTGTGGCATGGAGAGGCTGCCCATATCTGACCAACTCTCACCGACCCAACTCACAAGCCAGCTTGAGGAAGAGGCACCCAAATTGAGACAGCACTGATAATCTTTCGGGTTCAGCTGCTCCTCTCAGTCTCGATAGTTAATTCTCGACTCCATCAGCAACTGCACAGGGGGTGAAATGAACTGACCTCCCTGATCACAGGAGTTTCACACATGGAAGCAAATTGCCAATTTCGCTGACAGATCAAATGAAAGAGGTCAGACTCTATTAAGCAAAGCTTACTGCAGATACTCAGTCCACCTAATTGGATTGTTGTAGTGATTTATTGGTTTATTTATTTTATTTTAAAAAAGAAAAGGTGTGTATAAGCACTCAAATTTTAATTACAGGGTCCATCTTATATTAATATTATCTGCTGGCTCTGCTTTGTGTTGCAATGCAGATATGTTTGCTGTCATGCTCACAGACCCCCTTGGTCTGGCTTGGTTATCTTCCCTACATTATGGGTTTGAGCCAATCGGCTGTTTGACCCATAAGATTCTGACCAGAAGCAATTTGACTTTTTTCTTTTTCTATCTCTCTTTCTCTTTGATTCTCTCTCTCACTCTCTCTCTCTCTCTCTCTCTCTCTCTCTCTCTCTCTCTCTCTCTCTCTCTCTCTCTCTAGTCACTGCTTAGCCTTCACAATCAAATCAAGTACACATTCAGACAAATGGCTTTTCCATTGGTCAGTGAAGGTTCAAGGTGAGGGTTTTCACTGAATGATAAATTCACCCAAACATTGTTTAGCTGAGAGAAAATGACGTTCTTCTGATGGTGATTATATAACATCATGTTCCACTCCCAGGGCAGCATCTGTGAAGTGTCTCTGATTGTGCTGAACAGCACACCACTTTAGCTCAAGTGTATTTGAGGTAATCATCAAAGACATGTTAAAGGAAATCATAATGCTGCCTGTGCTCACCAATAGTGAATGTGTGTCTCAAGTTTCCAACTTGACATGCCACCAAAAATGTTTAAAAAAACAATAACAAAAACAAAAAAATAACAGGGTTATTAACCTGTCTCCATTTAGAAAGTCTATCTCCATAGATATTGAAACAGGCAACGTGAACTGATCACAGAAAGTACTGCAGCAATGTTGTCCCACGTGCAAAGCATAGCAGATTCATAATACAGCCTCAAAACTGGACATTTACAGCATTTCCCTACTTCTGTTCCCTATAGAAATGCAGCAAGTTTGGATGAGTCAGCATGTCGATGTTGGAGGGAGGAGGGGATGTTGGAAAGCACACATCCACAGCATTCTCATTTCCACTGTGCTTTCACCCAGGAATGTTTAACTATAAGACTAATCTGCCAGGGAGGAGAATTAATGTTTTTAGTTGGGTTTGCAAGTGCCAAAATACACAGCATGGCAGTAAATAAAATGTATGTGTTGCTATGAATAAGTGATGTGATAGGATTGGATTTCTTTTTTATTAGATAATAAGTATCGTTCACACCAGTGTCCCAAGCCTCTCCTCTTCTCTTCGTTTTCTCCTCTCCTTTCCTCTTTGCACTCTTCTTTCCTCTGTACTCCGGATAATTTCATTATATACAGTGTTATGAGTGAATCTCAGAATGAGAAACACATTATTGTCTCACAGTTATCACAATTCCATTTTGTAAAAGTGATCAACCATTTTCATAAGCTTATAATGATAGAGTGTAATTCAAAATAACTACAACAGTGGGAAATGGAAACACAACACAACACTTTTTTTTATTAATGGGTCTTTACACAGTTCTAAAATATATTTGTACACACTCAGTTGTCCCTTTGTTAGATTCAACAAGTATTTGAAAACAATTGGAGATTTTGCTCAATAGTGACATGCATCACAGCTGCTGTAGATGTGTCTACATCCATCAGCCATCATATATCATACAGCAATCAGCAACAAAAACAAGAAAATTCTATTTTTTCTTCTCTTATTATTGTTTTTTTTATTGCTACAATTTCAATTTCTCTGAAAATAAATAAAAAAAAAAATCTTTTTTAATTTAGTCTGATTTCATTTCATCCATGATGAGATCCAATCCAACATATTCCAAAGGATTTGGATGTGGTGACTGGAGAACCCATAGTACTACTGTTAGTCATTCATAAGAAACCAGTTAGAGATAATTTGAGCTTTGAGACAGAGTGTTTTATCTTGCTGGAATTATCCATCAGAAGATGATATGCTGTGGTTATGAAAGGATGATTATTCTCAACAATGATACTCAAGTAGACGACAGTAACAGATAAAAGTTTGGACAAACTTTCCCATTTGATTTAATGAGAAAATGTGTCCAAAGCTTTTACTGGTACTGTATGTTTTTTAAAGATAACATAGTTATGCTGCACTTTTTAAATAGAGACATAATATTGCTCTTGTGTTGTCTGCAATAATATGTACAAATGCAATGTGTATCACTGCTTCAGACAACATGTCTCTTAAATGGAAATAATGGTGACTTAAGCTTTGCAAAATATAGAATGTTGATTTCAGCTTAAACCAATCTGAACAACAGTTGTGTTAAGAAAACAAACAGCTTATTAAACTAACTTCTGCAATATGATCTGCAGCTCAGTGTTGTTTTTGTCAATGATGATGATGACACAATTATTTTGAGGATGACCTTTTTTCCATGACGGTAAAGAGACATTGTCAAGCTAAACGTGGCTCATTGATAACCAAAACCTGATGAGATCTGTGAGTTATTGTTGTTGAGCTCAGACTGAATGAAAATGTTCGTAGATGGTCTGTGGGAAGTTCAAACCGAATGTCATTTCTGCATGTTGTGCATGTAATCAGTCTGTCAAAAGTCAAAAAGTGTCAGAAATGCTGCTGCATCCTATTCTTGTTTGGTCACACCTTCCACCTGGCATGCAGGAGGCATCCTGCACAACATCCCTGCAGTCACTATAGTCACACAAACACATGATTGAGTTTATTAATGCATAGATTGACCGTGGTGGTGGAGTTTTGGACTTATTTGATGGCGGAGTCACATCTCCTCTGTACATTTCTTAAGGCTGGTTACTATGCAAAAGCGCTAAGGCTAACCTTTGTTTTAGGAATTGCAATACTTGTTTAAACCTATCAACCTGTGTAATACTTAGTGACCTAAATTAGTTTCAAACTCATTCATTTAATTTTCCATACTGTTAAACCCAATTCGGGATTGTGTACCTGGAACCTATGCTAGCAATTAAGAGGAGCAGTGAAACAACCAAGTCACACATACGTTCACTCCTAAGGACAATTTTGAAAAACCAGTCAACCCAACATGCATGAGGAAGCTGGAGTACTTGGAGAGAACCCATACTAACACAAGGAGAACATGCAATCTCTTAATTCAACTCATATTTTTACATTTTATTACTAATACTCAATATAATAATAATAATAAAACAACTGAACTAAAACTTATTTCTTATTTCTCCTTATTTTGGCAGGTTTTATGTCTTTTTCTGCAGGTTTTCCTAGATAATAGCTGCAGTGTATATTAATCTGTCTTTACTGTTCTCTCCACCCCCAGCCAGTCGAGGCAGATGGCTTCCCTCCCTGATCCAGGTTCTGCCGGAGATTTTGCCTTCCTGTTAAAAGGGAGTTTTCCTTCCCCCTGTTGTCTAATGCAGCTCAGGATGGAAGATTGGTTTTCCTTACATAGGCTATTTATTATGAACTGGCTCAATTTGATCTCTGTGAAGACAACAATGATGACATTGTTGTGAAATGACACTATACAAATAAAGCTGAATTGAAACTATCTCACACATAAATGCAAAAAAATAAGACTAAAACTAATAACTATTTCCATCAAACAGACTAATACTAACAATAAGATGACTTTTAAAGACTAACAGACTGCTTTTTTAATCATGTCCTGAAAGACGACACACTTATGTCGGGTCCGAACTGGATTTCAGGCAAACACCAGAAAAAACAGAAAAAAAGACCTGCAGCAGTTGCTGCTCAATGGTGCCCGCACTAAGTGACATGGTGCAGTGCTGAAACATAAGTCCCCCTACTGTAAAAGTAGGAAACACACTCATTTGGCTGGAGTGCTTAGTTCAACAACCATTGCATAACTTTCACTCAATACCAATCCACTTTTCTTTCTCTTCACGACAAAAACTATGAAACTGTGGGGGATAGTGACAGGGACTACATGTGAACAGAAACTAAATCTAGAATAGCATGGAACTTTAGAAGCTTTAGTAGGCTGTATATCTTCTGCCAAATCTGGCAAACGGGGGACTTATTGTGTGGCAAAGACAACAGTATCGTCCTTGACATTGCTACTTACATATTTTAGAAAAATGTTGCAATATAATCTTTTGGCGATATTGCATTCTAAATGGAAGCAGTATTTTACTGGAGAAAAACAAAAAGCTCACAAATCCACAAAGACTGAAGTGAAAATGAAAAAAATGATTAAAGGGCCAAATGTATTTATTTGTAAATATTATCAGCAACAAAATATTCTACATAAATTAAATTCTGGAAGAAAAATATAAACATTTTAAACCCATTATCATATATTCAAGAGCAATAGCAAGAGAAGCAGCTGCATAATTTGCTAGATTAATGCATTACATCGTACATTAGTAGCTTGGCTTCTGGATTGATTTTATTGCTAATGTGAAAGTCATTCATCAAAAAGCAAATAGCAGCAGCAGGATAAAATCCAGATTGAGCTGCAGTCTGTTCTAGAAGCTTAGAAGGTTCTGGGGATGAAATAGTGAGGAAGGAATGAAACATCCACCCACACACGTCTATAGCTTCACCTAAGTAGACAGAGAGAGGGTGACAAAGAGAGTATAAGAACAAGCAGGAAGACAGGAAGGAGAGAGAAAAGCCAAATAAATTAGATAGAAAGGGTGGAGAGGCGGTGGAGAGATGAGAGAGCAAAAGAAAAAGAGGATTTAACACCTAAATTTACCCTCTAAATGCTTCTCATGAGGGCACATAAAGACAGAAGCTAGAACATCTGCTACCAGAAGTGAATAGAGAGGATTCCCTGGGAGGGACATTTATCAAATCCACAATGCGTATGGTTACATATATTTTTTTAAAAAAAAATTCAGAATCATTCATTTTAAATGAAATATTTCTGCATTAAAATATTCTTCTTTGAGTTTACATTAAAATATTAACGCCAAATTGAAGTTTACATGAAAACGTGTTTATTCACCTCCTAATTCCGCTGAAAGCAGAGATGATGAATTTATGTGTTGAAATACACAAACGACTTCCTGCTTCTCATCTTTTCGACTACGTGGAAAACAACATAATAGGTCATGTATTCCCTTCAATTTTGATCATAATTATTTAAGTAACATACTACTTTCCTTTTTCAGCAACTGAAGAGGAGAAGATAACCACGCCTGTGTGTAATTTAGACAGGAAAAGGTAACAAGCATGCACAGAACGAATTAACTTACAGCCAAATAAATGTTTGCATGATAGAGAAATTACTTAGTTTGGATTTAAAAGGAAAATAAACCAGCCAATTACTTTGGAATTACCGTATTTTCACAACCATATGGCACACTGGATAATAGGGTGCAGTTTCAGTTACAGGTGCTTTTTCTGTTTTTAACATGCATTAAAGGCCCATTGGTTGCGGGCACGTTAAAACATATTGGTAAAACACCCATGTTTACCTGCATAATATGTAATGTCCCAGCCCCACTCCCATTGCACATGAGTAACATTAGAAGGCAGTAACATCAGATTCAGTGTTATTGGAGTTTTGAGCTTCATGCACAGTATTGTCCATCATGGACAGGAGGTTTACCTCAACCACAACAGAGTTTAGGATGCTGGTTTTTTAGTTCCGTTCACCGCGATCAGAATTCAAGGATGTAAAAATGTGGGATTCTTTTGGGTTGCTCATTGTTGCGCGTCCCTGCTTCCTTTTTTGGTCTCTGACATCTTTTTACACTTTTAATTATTTAATTTGTTGATTAGCTTTTTGATGAATGCCAGCTCCATAATCCGCTGCAGCTGATCCCATTTGTATTTATGCTTCCTGGCAGAGATCCAAAGTAAACATTCTGCTGGTTTTTAATAGTCAACTTCTTTCTTTTTTAAAGATGTTAGTCCCTGTTCCTTTGCTTTACATGTTTTTTCACAGCGGCCACACTTCCCCTCTGTCCCTTCTCATGCTGTCCTCTCCTACTGCAGCTTTCCCAAAGTCGCACAACACGATCCACACCATAGGGCGCTCAGTACATTTTGGAGAAAATTTAAGAATTATAAGTATACCTATGGTTGTGAAAATATGATAGGTTTAATTCTGAATGATAATTTTCATTCAGAATTAAAAAAAAAAAAAAAGAATCTGTGCCCCTAGCACTGCAGGCAACACCTGTGCCCAACTAGACTACAGCAGTTCGATTGCACTTATCTCTGATGTCCTCTACTGTTTGATTTAGTGCTTGTGTTGTTCTTATTCTCAAATGTAAGTCGCTTTGGAGAAAAGCATCTGCTAAATGACTGTAATGTAATGTAATATGATTATGTGTTTACATGGTCATTTTTTTTCATCTCTTTTAAACAGAATTACTTATAACTTTTATTTGGAGTAAAAGAAGAATTTAAACTCATGTAAATGTTGCCATTCGATGCATCTTTCAGTTTGGTCAGACATCTTCTGCATAATTTTAATTAATAATGTGGCCAAAGCTGTAGCAAGATTTCTTTTTTTTTTAATATGTATTAAAAGTTATATTCATATAAAGTAAACAACATTTCATATGACACACCACACACAGACTTCCAGAACATTAGTGTCCTGCTCGGAAAGGGGTTGAATAACGAAAAAAAAAGAAAAGTACACACATGTCCAGGTATATGATTGAAAACCAATATAGAAAGCATGAGAAAATAATGAGAACATAAAGGCATGCTATAGTTTCCCAATCCTGCTAAAACTGAGATGTCACACGACATAGTTGCAAATTGCCATTTCCACAAGCCCCTTCCCACCTATTTCAACATGACCACATGATGAGGTTTCTACTGCAATAATTTTCCGCTCTTGGAAATTATGTGGTTGTCATTTAGTTTTCATCTCCCAAAAGACAAAATCAAATAGCTGTTGGCAGAACTACTCCTGCCTATGCCCCAAAACCTTGAAGCAAATCGCATCACAATGACTCAGAAATTGATCATTCAAGGTGTAGAAAAGTGGTCATCTCTTTCATATTGAGCTTTGACCTTTTGAAGTCTTAATCATATGTTAAACAAACATTTTTGGAGTTGCTGTTTTAAGCTTTCACCTCACAAAGGTGCACCATTTGTGTCAGGTGGTCAAAGTGAGACTGAAAGCTAAATACTGTCTATGCATCAACGATGGTAGTTCAACAGCAGATACTACTCCACTTATTTATGGATACAAGAAAGAAGGTGAGAGTTATGTCAGAGAATGCAGTGTGTCAGGGATATTATGGTTTCATAACGACCACCATCACAGCTGCTGCCAGAAATCCTTCATGTGAGCATGATAACTCGAACAATTTTGACAATCGGATTTTGATATTCAGTATTCCAATATATGTCCCTAAAGGGACGACCTGGCTTGAATTTCACCATTTTGGGATTTATGGTTTCCTCGCTAGGAGGCACTTTATGCAAGAAAAATCAGATTTTTGCCCATATCTCCAGAACTAATAACAATTAGATTTTGATACTCAGTATGCTTATTTAGGTCCCTAAGAGATGTAAACAGGTCCCCGACAGATATAAACTTATACCCCTAGTCACCATGTGATCACCTTGTAGACATTTTGACGAAGCTTTCCAGTCAAAGAGATGTGTTTTCTCTCAAATTTTATGAGAAGAGCCTTGATATAGCAGAAAAGATAAGAAGATATGAGCTGCAAGGTAAAACTGGGTCAGTTCAGCTGCAAAATAGAGCCTCTAAAAAGGAAACACTGTGATATGGTGAAGGATGTAGGATTATATTCTCCCTCATTTATCTCCCTTTCTAAATGAACAATCTTAACAGTAAATTCACAAAAAATTATAAAATATAAGAAATATTAAATGGCTTGGACAAACTTTCTTAATGTTATTGCTAATGAAACATAAAAAGAATATTCTGGAAACTAGAAGTAATGTCAAAATTACTATAAAAATCAAAGTGAAACATCCGAAGGCTCCACACCCAAATTAATGCTCACTGTGGGAATAATTATACAGATGACTTTGTAGAGTTGTAAGGTGTGTTTTGGGGAAGACAACAAATTAAAAACAATACAGTTGTCTAATAGGTGTGATGTCCAAACATTTATTTAGTTTAGGATCGTTGTCCCTACACAAGAGGAATGGAAGCATGTCACCAAATCAGTTAACATAATAACATTAGCATTTAAATACAAAAAGCAAAGGATTAAAATCAAAGTAGTTTAAGGAAGAAAATGTAAAAACTAGCAAATAAAATTATAATTTTTTGTATGTGGATGTGGTATTAGATTGGAGGAAAATAAAATACTTTACAATTACACTGTCACCTTCATCTGTCCTTATTTTTACACATCAGTTGCATTCCTGCCAGTTTGGGTATGTGCCATGCCACAGAGTAAAGACATGCCTGTTCTAATTTCTGTCAAAAGGCAGATTTTCATTCATCTTAGGGATGAGTTTTTGAACATTTTCCACCGAGTAGAAAGGCATCCTAAAATTGAAATATCTGTGCGGAAAAGGAGAAGGTCAACTTTTATCTCACTTCCAAAGTTTTCCAGTTGCCTTGAGTAATCCATGATTCCCCTTTGTGTACACGTGTAATTCATCCTAACTTTTCATCCACCATCTGAATTACATTTAGATCCAAATTCAACCTTGCTGAAAGTTAGGTTTTCTCGTTTTTTCTTTTTCTAGAGCTGCTTCTACAGCAATAATATTTTTATACATTTTTTACCTTGTCTCACTTCATCTCTAAATATTTAATCCAATATATTTAAAAACTAAAATGAGAAACTTACTGCCTTTGAAGCTTTATTTATTCTCTTTTTATTTTTGTGGAAAAAGTGTTTTTGTGGCCGTGTTGGTCATTTGTATGAGTAGCTGCTGTTGTTTTTAACTACAACTTTCCTGATATTTACTTCAGCCAAGGAGGTGATGTTTTCAGGATAATTTCTTCTTTTTGTTTGTTTGTGAACAACAAAACTTGAAAAATAATGGTTGACATTTTTTATGATATCTCCGATTTAGGACCATGACCACATGATTAAAATTTAGAGGTCATCATTTCGGGGGCGGGGGCTTGGTGGAAGTCTGCGCTCTCCAAGTGCTTTTCTAGTTATAAATAGTGGCCCAGATACAGAAACATGTTAAATTGCTGCATTGTGATGGTAATGTTGAATATTTTTTCCCTGTTTTACAATGACAAACACGTAGCTTACTATCACATGTGGATGAACCTTTTTTTTGGTCTCCATCAGCTTAAGGAAAGATGTATTTCCAACACATTCTTACTCCTAGTGCACCAGCGTTCTGACAAATGGTCACTGCACACTTTTGTTGTGAACTACAGTTAATTTGCATGAAAGCACAATCTTTCTTAAAATACAGCAGTTAGTAGTGATGTCTACCATGTTTTTTGTTCAAGTATCAATACCTACCGTCTTCTGCCGCTTATCTGGGCTCGGGTTGTGTGGACAGCAGTCTAAGGAGGGAAGCTCAGACTTCCTTCTCCCCAGCCACTTTTACCAGCGCTCCATGGGGAATCCCGAGGCGTTTCAAGCCAACTGAGAAATATAATATCTCCGGCATGTCCTGGGTCTCCTCCCGCAGGGACGTGTCTGGAACATCTCACCACCTCATCTGGCTCCTCTCGATGTGGAGATCAATACCTACCAATACCAATAACTATTAGGAGGCACAGTGAGGCCCTACTGACCCACACAAATGGGCTGATAACCTACTGATTTTGTCCATTTAGTTGAGTGATAACATCGGAACCAGTAGTGCAGACTTTGTGGGAGTTCCATGTAAATCTGTTGGATTTTTCAACTCGTCTAAAAAAACGGTTCATAAAGAGTCAGCATATGATGCTAAGGGACACTGACCATTCATCATACTGTTGATGTATTTGGTGAGAGATTGTGTTGGCATCTGGTTTTTATTAGCCACCAGTCATGTAAAATACAGAATCGTCCATTAATTGACAAACCAATGTTGCATCCCGGATTGAATCAATATGGGACACTTGTTGATCTTTTTTGCGCTTGTAAAAACACAGGTGTGAGTGGGAAGATGCGCATCCTTGACTGGGCAACTGTTTTTGGTTGCACATGGTGGGCTGTCTGATATCAAACAGCATGCATCAGGAGAGCAACACAACAAACACACAAAAACACAGAAGCATCAGTGTCCCAGTTCCTCCAGCATCTCCTAAGACTGATACGATATGAGATAATATGTCACAACTGATTCAGTTTTCAGTTCTGCAATAACCAAGAGATGTCACAGTATTTGCTTATATCCCAAATATATACGTTTTAGTTGCCTGCAATATTGGTCTGATTGATTGTGTACGATGCTGCTTTTTTAAGTCTAGTGAATAATAATTTATTTAGAGTAACTTATATACAAAAGACTTATAAATATAAGCAATAATAAACATATAGGGAAACCTTTTTTTAAAAAAAATATAATCAATGCATTTCCTGGATTAAAATCTTTGTAGAATTTTCTGGGGGTTTTTTAGGTCAAAATGTTTTAAAAGGAAATTGTGTCGAGTGATCATTCAATACATTATTTTGTTAGTGTTAAACTGTTGTGATTACATCACCTCATCTTAACAAACAGGAGGCAAACAAACACTGTTCAATATAATAACTTAACCATTTCATCCAACTCCTCTCCTCTAGGTTGCTGTTAGTTTAGTTTTCTTACTCTCTAAGTCATAGACTGTATATAAAGAGAGCTCAAAGTACAAATGTATTCATAGTTCAGAAAGAGAGTACTTGCAGCAAGAACAGTTATGTACTTTAAAAGTTCACATTTTATTGTATTTACTATTCATTAGTTCAGTTGTTGCACTCTACATGCAGAAAAGTTTAAGTCCCAGGAGTGCTGTTGTGTGTAATTGATTACACTTTGTTAAGTCCATTAATAACACAGTAACTTTGTTTTGTGCTTATGGCACTTTATTATTTTTTTATTTGTTAGTAGATATCCATATAACAACAGCTTTGTGTACCCTATTTAGCAGCATTTTATTTCAAACAATATTGCACAGCAAAGAATATATTCATTGCTAATACAGCACTTCAAAATTAAAGTTTGATTAATTGCTTTCTTGATCACTCATTTACTTAAGACACTGGCACCAAACAAAACACACCACTCATTTGGGTGCCCCACCCAACTGGATTAGGACTATGGTGGTTACGGCCAAGAGAAACTGTGGTGTGTGTTCCTTATTTTAATTTCTGAAAGGTGGCCATCCTAGACACATATTCTTATTTTAGAAGCCTGGTGACTTATCATGTAACATTTTATTCTTCAGGGATTTCCTCTTTGCTGCACTTTTTCTGCTCACTTAGCTGTTTTGCTAGTTCAAGGTGCCATTTCCCCCACACAGACGCACATTTAGCTTTTTTCAGGTGCTTTTAACAGCCTAATAATATTTTATGTAAACAACACCAAGTGCTTTTAATATGTCCTAACTCACTTGTCCACTTAGCGAGCCTTTTAGTTTTGTTGTCCAGGATCCTAATGTCTCAGCAGTAGCCAATTAATGCAAAAATGAATGTTCCATATTCATTATATTTTTGGAGAAAAAAGTAATGGTTTGAATGAAAATGTAGCTCATCTAGAAAGAAACCTCTGCAAGCTAAATATCTGGAAGGATTTATATAGAGACCAATTAAGATTTCACTTTGCTACTGAAAATTATCTCCTACTGGTATAAGCTTTCTGTTGGCTGAGGTTTTTTTTTTTGTTGTTTTTCTTGCTTGGAGCTCTTATACAAGGCTGATGAAAATAATATAATGCTAGCTTTGACTATGTGAACTGATTTTACACAAGTACACTCTCTCTTTTAAGTTGAAGTATTTGGTGGATAAATGGTAAACATATAAAACAACTTGCTTAGACTAGGACATAGAGGTACTATAAGAAAATATGTTACAAACTTTGTTAAAAAAAACAATACTTTTCTTTGCAGAATATTTCTTTTTCTTAAAAATGATTAATGAAAAATAAACAAAACAATAAAAACATAACTTCACATTCACAATGACGTTTTATGAATTAACTCTGTCATCTGTAATTGAAAGCCAAGTAGGTTTAAATAAAGTATATGCATAAACAATTTCCCACTTGAGTCTGGAGCAAAATGCTCATGACAAAAACTTTAGAACACATAGCATGAGGTTTACAGAGAAAAAGCCAAAGTGAAAGGATGTGATTGTTGGCGTTTTGCTTGTGGAGATTTGTAAAGTGCTTAAAGCTGTATTTTCTGGTATGTGGAAGATAGTTAAGAGTATGAGGACTAGAAACTTTGTGGATGATTTGTAATAACTTTTAGACACAGAATTGGCATTAGTAGAATACAATTTGAGAGTTTATTTTTCAAGAAATTTTGCCTTGAGAGACTAAATATTCAGCGAAAGTCTGAATTTGTGATTTAGACCAATATGAACAAATTCAGTCAAAGAAAGCTTTTGCAGGTTGCTGTTTATATCTGTGCCAGTATCAAACTTTCTACAATTACTCCTGAGAACACTTCGAAGAGTTGCCTCATGAGTAAACTAGAAAAGCCCTTGGACAGTGCAGACCTCTACCAAGCCACAGAGTCCCCCCAGCTTATTGTGGGGAACCCACCAAGGGGGTAATGTTTTTGCCAGTGTTTGCTTGTTTGTTTGTGTACAAAATAACTCAATAACTCAGTTTGGGATGATTCTTCAACTTCTATGGTAGTTTTTTAGTTTCTATGCTTTTGCCAGAGTAATGAGCAATAACACTTTCAACACATGCACTTGACCAAGATTAAAGTATGAATGGGGCTACTGAGATCCATTAACTTTCAATGTTCCAAGAATGCTGTCTAGTTGTATATGACTACCAGCTAACTTACAGATCAACCACATTCTTTATCTTCCCTGAATACTCAGAGCAAGCTTTCTTAAACTAAGAGGGAGCTGAAGACAAACTGGATCAGTTTTAAAGTAAAAAATACAGCTCTGTAGATATGGGGCCTCAGCACCAGCTTTATAATGAACTGAGGTGCCAAGTAAATGTTTTTAATCCACATTTGTTGCATAGACTAAATACACCTGGAGTTCATTCATTCTACAAAGTTCAAGGAAAATAATGCAGATGGAGCAAAGGTCTGACTTTAGATATAACTTCTTTTCATATTAGTTTTTTTTTTAAATTTATTATTTTTTATTATTGATACTTGGGCATCAAACAAAGGAAGAGTCTTCTTTGCTATGAGTTTAAAATTTGTGCAATCTGCTTTTTTATATATTTATACGGATACATAGAAAACTAAACTGTGACTCAACAGGGTTTCTATTGTTCTCAGATCTGAGTGGAATTAGTTTATCTTTTTGTGGGTACAGGTGTCATCTTTTAATACAATTACCAATAAAACTATTAAATAATGAATAAATAATAAAAACAAATAATTCTTTATGATTTGCACTCTACATCCATTCACAGGATTAAGCAAATCTCCTAAAAACAGATTTTTTTTCAGCACTTTACACAGTTTTATTATTTGTATTTTATTCGAAAAAAAAATTGCAACATAATTGAATCAAAATATTCCCCACAATGTTGATAGCATTACAACTTCTTGCCATGTTACTGCCCTTGATAACAGTGGATGTCATGTGATTATCAGCATATAAACTGTCTTATGCAGGTTTTTTTTTTTACTCAGATTTCATGTAAGCTGGAGCTGTATTTTGACTATCTACAAGGCCGGACTTTGGGAGGGGCTTACCAGGGCTTCAGCCCAGGGCCCCGCCGCTTCGAGGGCCCCGAATGCTGTTTTGTATTTTTGTGAATAAATGTGTGAGAATTCCTTAAATTTATCAGAGAGGAATTTGACGTTCT
>JBAMHX010000004.1:8458686-8471521 GCA_037177515.1 Pseudomugil tenellus | reverse complement strand
AGGCAGAGTGTGATTTATAAAGGGAAAATTGCTTGCACCTGTGCGCACGCACAGTTTTA
Organism: Pseudomugil tenellus; assembly: GCA_037177515.1. Taxonomy (NCBI): domain Eukaryota; kingdom Metazoa; phylum Chordata; class Actinopteri; order Atheriniformes; family Pseudomugilidae; genus Pseudomugil; species Pseudomugil tenellus. The sequence goes on along the minus strand of JBAMHX010000004.1, from coordinate 8,471,462 downwards.
TAAATCAGAATATTTTGTAGCTTACGCAAACTCTGGATTCTTGGCGGGCGTCCAATTTTAGTAAGAATCCTACGCAGAGTTTTATAAATGAGCACCAAGGTATTGGTCTGATGGTTTGAGGACCTTCTACGGCCCTGTCCAGCTCTCCGAGAATAACCACCGATCTCCTGAAATCTCCTCCATTTTCTGGAGATTGTGCTGGGAGATACATTAAACCTTCTTGCTGCAGCACGTGTTGATGTGCCATCCTGGAGAAGTTGGACAACCTGTGCGACTTCTGTAGGGTTAAAGAATCACTCATACTGCCAGTAGAGATAATTACTCAAACCCAAACCAGCACTAGTGAAAAATCTGCCAAAAAAGATCAAAAGGGAGAAACTTCCACATGTAAAACCAGTCCTGTTTTGAGGGTTTTCTAATTGTTGCCACTGTGGTGCACCTGTTGTTAATTCCATGAACACCAATACAGCTGAAAGTAATTAACGGTGCCCTCAGCTGCTTAACCAACCAGAAAATTATCAGACAGGTTTAACTGATTTCATGCCAGGCCCAATAAAAAAAAGTGTCCCTTAAATATGTGTGAGCAGTGTACATTCCAAAAATGCATCATATTTGTTGTCCCACACATTTTTTAGTTTTGTTGTACCATGGGGATCTAAAATGTGGTCCTCAATTTAGATATTTCCCTGTTTCAACACAGCAGCCTAAAATGAATGGTTCATTGTGACGAGGCTAACATCAAGCGGATGGAATCCATTAATTTGAGTTAGGAGAGCTGGAGCACAAAAACATCTCAGATCACTTATTTCCAGAGGTGTCAATTCCTAATACAGGAAGCAAAATCCTGTCCAGTAGCTGTTCCACCCAGTTACCAAACCATTTGAATGTAATGAGCACAAAACATGGCAGGACTCTTACTTTCTAGACCAGTAATTGCCCCTTCTGCTTAATTCAAAGATAATAAAAAATACAAACGTTGTGTCTTTCACTCCAGGGCTCCAGGTGTGCGTATGACGATCCTCCCTAACCAATTAAAAACTTTAAAAAAAACTTTTATTTCATTTTATCTGATATCTGATCCTGATGTGCCCATCATCTGTTACGGTGGAACACCACAACCACAAGTTCATGTCTAGTTTATTTCTTTTTGTACCAAAGGTACAAAAAATCACACTAAACAACTGTTATATGTCAGCAGGTCTGTAAAGAGGGAGTGTGAAAGAACAAGGGGAGACAAATGGAGGGAAGGGTGTAGCATGAAAATCAATTAAAAAAGGAAGCTCTATTTTTTGCTGCAGTCTTAATCACTGTTTCAGCATGTGGTGCATGCACACACACATACTCACACACACACACACACACACACACACACACACACACATGGGAATTATAATTACATCCTGCTCAACAAAGAAGCTCTCAGTCACTAAACCATTTACCAAACCCACCAGAAGCACAGAACAACAGGGACCAAGACTTATGATTCATGACGACGTACTGGGTATGGATGAGTATCATTACCATCTAATTGTTACTGGTTAATGAAATAATATGTTAACTTTGATTAAAACATTTTAAGTAAACATAAAGAGATTACGTTTAAATATGTTGAAGCATTAAACAAGTACTAAACATTACAACAAGAAGTATTTGTTTTTGCTATTTTTTTTTTCATCAACAGAAACCAAGTGATCCTTAATGAAGCAAACCAAACTGTCCATGTATGTTCAAAGCTTACTTGTCATCATACAGACAATCAATTCGTGACCATTTTGTGTTTCACAACATGAACAACTGCTATAAATCCAGCTCACAATTCTCAGGGAGATTATGGCACATCAGTCTGGAAAGGGCAAAAACAAATACAGTTCTAGAACAGATCTGAAAACAGTACTGTTAAGATGGTTTCTCTTTCATCCTGCAACATCTGGCCTCTCAAAGATCCTAAGACAAGATCCTGTTTGTGGACTTAGACTCTTGTCGTTAGTAAGTTCAGCCCAGCTCTGCTCCAAGACAAACTCTTCTGACTGAATGTACACGTTCCATTTGTAGGTGGATTTCAGACTTCCTGATATACGAAGCAGCAGGTATTAAACTCCCAGTCTGTCATGTTTGAGATCCCAGTGGCCTCTCTTGAGTTGCTCTGGTTCCTGAACACCACAATAACATTTTCAGTTGTTGGCATCAAATTGTGGAACACATTGCCACTGTATATTAGACAGGCGGGGCCTCTTTCTGTTTTAAAAACCTCTCTTAAAACTCACGGTTTTCATTGGCTTTGAACACAGCCTGAGTTGTTGACTTTTTAAAAATCTTTTTTTTAATTCTGTTCTATTGTTTTACGTGTCACTGTTATTACTAATTTTATTATTCTTATTGTATACAATTTTATTCTTTTTTATGTTGTTGCTTTGCCTTGTATTATGTACAGCACTTTGGTTCACCTTTGTTTTTTTTAAAAAGTGCTCTATAAATATAGTTGGATTGGATTGGATTGGAAATACTCAATTGAGAATAGAACATCAACTCAACAAAAGTTGTACTTCCCACAATTTCACATCCCAGTGAAGTTGATGGTGAACTCCTCCACTGCCTTCGTTAAATCTATCCCCACACTCCCCTTCTATTACAGTGTGGTTTGCTGCAGCTTTGGCCAGAAACAAGGCATGCAGCATAGTTTTCCCTTTATAAACATTGTCTCATATGCAATTAAAAGAAAACCTTGCGAGACGTTTGACTTGCCTGTTCATTTTGCAGCTTCATGACTGCTCAGTGTTAACAGCTTGCGGCTGTGGGGTGAGACAGGATCAACTTTTTAATTACGAGATCATTTAATTGAAAAAGTTTTTCTTATAAGGCCTTTTACTGCAAATTTACATTAATAAGTATTTAATCTTTGCCCGACAGAGACCTTTAATCATGTTAGAATGCACAAAACAGGAGATGATCATTGTTAGTTACACTAATATAGTGAGAATCAGGAAATGATTTAAAAATCACAGCTTCACAAAGCAAGTGAATTTGTTTTGAAATTACTTAGGGTGTTTTTTGTTTAAATGTAATTAAAAGGAAACAGAATGGACTTGAGCTTCTATGTAATAAATGACAGATCATTATTCACCTGCCACCTCCTAATCACCTCAACACAAATCAATGTTGAGCAATAGTTGCAGTCCTGGTGTGAACAAATTGATTTTGTGCTTTTAGGCTTTTCTTTGTGTTGGATGTGTATTCCCAGCAGGCCGGCCTGAAACTGATTAAACTTGGGCACTTAAAGATTCCCCCAGAGACCAAAAGACAACAGCCACCCTGCACAGCTTCACTTTACTTCATGAACGCTTGTGTTGCCTCTGTTTGTTCCAACCTGGATCATTGTTCTCTCCCTGTGATCTACAGTTCAGCCCTGGGCTCTAACACAGCCAGACGGTGCCTCATCGACGGCATCCGGCTAGTCTGGAAAAGAAACAGGATGTTTAGCCAACAGGTGCCATAGTTTCTAACATTTTGCCTTCCTTTTATCTTTCTTTGTTCGTTTGAATCTCATCTTGCTTGGTTTAGGACCCCTCAGCAATAGCCATCATCTTTTATTGATCCTTACATTCTACTTCTGGACTTCTCTTGACCTTTACTGCCAAACAATAAATTCCAAAGTTTTTGTTTTTTTTTCAATTTCTTCTCTTCTTATATTTTCTCCTCTCTTGCCCTTTATCCATTCTTCTTCTCCCTAATTCCTGTCTTTATTTTCCCTTCTTCCTAACGCTCATTTGCTCTCCCATTTCACCTTTTCATTTAATCTCCATCCCACTTTTACCCACCGCTAAACTGCATTTTTACTTGTGCTGTTTTCCTTTTTATCCTTAATCTGCTGTTCTTCATATCATTAACAAACCATTTCAAGGAAAATTTTTAACTTTCTGTAAACCTCCTTTCTTCCACCCTCTGATTTGTATGGGTAATACCTACTCTGCTCCTTCACCCCCCTTCCATCTTCCATCTTCCACCTGGGCTAAATGTTTAAGCTACAGTAAAAGGCTGCAAAAAGCTCTGTAATTGTACAAAAAAAAAAAAAAAAAAAACATGCTTAGACAGAGACTGTGTTATGTATAATTGCATTACAGATCCAAAACATTTGCACCTCAATTGTATATGTAAAGTAAGTATTTCTTTTTTATTTAGTACCTCTCAAGATCAAAATCACAAAGTGCTTTAAGAATGAACATAAAACATAGAAGTATAAAAACAAATAAAACTAAATAAAAGTACGTTTAAAAAAAGTGTTTTCAGCTGCTTCTGCAGTTCTCAGTCTGGGTGGAAGAGAGTTGCACTCAGTCATATGTAAAGAACAATTGGTCAAAATTCTGAAAAGGAGAGAGAAATACAGAATGTGAAAAAAAATTAAAAAATAAATCAGAAAAAGTTCCAAAATAACTGTTCTCTGTTAAATCCAGAAAATATCATTTTTGATGGGTTTTGTTCATAAGTCAATCTAAGTCTCAGTCTGTTTATCTGTTTTAAAGCCACTCGTGTTCATATTCTCCCTATTTGAACAACGCAACTGTAATATGTTCCGAAACTGTTATTTATCCACACAAAGTTTTCTCTGTAGCTGCATTACAATAAAAGCTGACATTTTGACATGTCAAAGAGATAATTCTTTTTGTGTATTTGTAGGTTCTCTGAGGCTGCTCTAGCTTCCTCCCCCCCATCCAAACACATGCATGTTACACTTATTGGTTACTCTAAATTGTCCCTAGGAGTATGTGTGAGCGGTGGTCTGTCTCTATATTTTGGTCCTGTAATGAAATGACTACCAGTCCAGGGTGTCAACCCTGCTTTAAATGCACTAATCCAGGAGTCTGCAACTGCTGCAAGTGTTGTGTTTATCTGCTGCATCAAATCTGACTCAAATCAACAGGTAATTAATAGACTTTTTGGCCTTTTTTGAAACGAGTCCCTACTCCCTTCCCCTATGCACTTCCCCTCAGTTTGCGCGTTCACATGGATTGGTCACCATATTAGGTGCCATCCGAAACCAATTACTGGTGAGTGAAAGTGGCTCATTAAGCCCTAAAAAGCGAGTGTGCATACCATGCTGACTTAAACAAATGGAGCAACGCACACAGGACTCCGACACCGTCATGGAGAAAGTGCCGTATAAGTTCTGCACACTGTTTGAATGCTACTGTGTATTTACTTGTAACATTAAATACATAAAAATCACAAGGTCTACAACACAAAGCCGATATACATTGAGAAACTACATGGTTTACAGTAATGCTGCAATCATCAACTACTTTAATTAATTAAATATTTGATGAATATATAAATATTTGAATAGCAAGGGTTGTTTGAAAACTGAAACAGTCAATCACGGGGGGTGCCGAAAAGAATGCTGTGTTTAACAAAAAAATATTCTTTTTCAAAGAAGGCTGGGAGTAAGTTCATAGTGCAGGTGCCACAGTATCTCACCTACTGTCTCACCTACCTTAATATACTACTGCACTACAATATTGGAAAACGTAATCTGTCTGTATAAATGTAAAATAGTAATAGTCTCTGTCATACCAGACACAATTAAGGAGTTGGACATCGAAGGCTTGGTGTCAGTAAACTGTGTACGTGAAGTGAATATTATGGTAATATTTTTATTGTAAGAAAACAAAGACAAATTGCATTGTGTAAATGATATTTTCTCGAATCAAAAGCAAATTAAACAAGTGCAAAAATCCTAAATGTAATCGTGATAACTGTTAATAAATGTTGTGGCAGCTCAGGTCGTGAGGAAGCCGATGTTGCGGAGAAAGGCATTAAGGTGGAGGAACATTATCAATAACGTCTGCAGACATTTGCACCTTCTGGCAGACCTTTCTCTCTCATCCTGCAGCAGTGTTGCCACTACTGTCAATGACGTCAGGTTTGGAACCATGGTAACTGTGATTTCCGTTTCCGCTGGGGCGAGGGGAGGATGTTAAAATGCGAAAGTTCTAGATTTATACCCTACTCTGCAATTAGGGAACCTCGTTCAGCTGTGAGGGCGACTTCACTGAGGGTGTAGGGTAAGTGTGTAGGGGTAGGGAGGAGGATTTGTTTCAGAAAAGGCCTTTCAGTTTCATGTCAAGGTCTGCACATGTCTGCTAATTAAATCTGATGTGTGTCAGGTGTGTTGCAGCAGGGAAACTCCCAACACTTGCAGGACTGCAACTCTCTAGAACCGGAGTTGCCAACTCCTGCACTGGACAAACCTGTCAGGAGTGAACATGCATTTGTGGCTTCTCTGAAATGTGAATAATTGGGCTGAAGAGCAGCAGATATGTGGTATGCAGAGACAGGGTGCTGACAAAATGATGTTTGCCTATATATTCAGATTCAAAATATGTACATTGGCACTTTTTTAAAAAAATAAATTAATTCAAAGCAAAACAAAACAAACTCCATGAGCCTCCTTCTTCACCATGTGTTCGTCTCACAGGCACAACGTCCAAGTTATGTACATCTTCAATGTTATGTCCACATTTGTATCTAATATCCTCTGCACTTCCAGCCCTCACAGGTCTGTCCATTTTACTCACAAAATCATTTTACTTTGAATGTGCAAACAACCAAAACACATTTTAGAAATCACAGCAAACATCTCAGACCTGCTTCAGTCTGGAACTCTAAAGAAAGTCAAGCAAACTACAACAAATCCCAACTGGGACAGATGCTAACATCTGGCATTAATCATTCATCAACTTTACATCAATGTGCAGATTGCCTTATGAGATTGAACACAAACTATAACACCTTCTGTCTTCACAACGCTGACATTCATGGAGGCACTGGAGCGTTCAGCTCATAGCTCAGTGTATCCATAATTAATGGAACAATCTGTATGTCTATATCAAGTCGATCAGAAAGATGGTAAGCTAACATTTTAATGCCATAGTGAAGGAAGATAACTGATTCAAAGATGACTTTATTATTCGAGTAATCAAAAGCCTCTGGACTGCTGTTGAATTATGTATCGCAGAGACAATTAAGTTCCAAAGAAAGTGTCCCAAAGTGTGATTATATTAATTTGCATTTTCTCTCAACATATATAAATCAGTCTCTTTGTTTGTAGTATCTACGATGACCTGTTCTACACAATACCAAATCCATTTCATAGGGCTTCGAGGTACAAAAATGATAATAAGTTAAACTTTTCATCAGTAAAGAGCACAATGCAATACTAGTAAGTACCCATTTTACTTGCACTGTTGGATATTCAATCATGTTGAGTTTTTAATATTTAACTGTAAAAACCTTTAGCTTTAATTAATGACAACATTTTTTCAAAATTGAATCAGATTACAGGACAACTTCCGCAAAATGTTCCTTTTTCCTGAATGCAAGTATTTCTCCAAAATCATAAAAAACCAGAATTTTATTTTTTTTTTTTTAATATGACAGAATGTTTGTGTTTTATCCATTCAAATAATATTAAATGCAAAATCAAACAAGTTTTGTTTGGGACCCACTGCATTAATGCACTGAGCCCATATAATACTATAATTCCACTAGGGAAACACAAAGAGGAGGTAAGAGCAACCACTGGAAATATGAAACATGACATATTAAAATCATATTCTGTCTGTGAGTTGTTTTTTAGGTAAATTGTTTGTTTTTCGTTTCTTTTTTTCAAATATTAACGTCAGATCAAGAGATTTCCAGAAGAATAATGAATGACAAGCTGATTAATTATTTTTACTTTTTTATTTTGAATCAAACATTAAATGAATAATTAGTAGGAGGATCCAGATTCTGGGATTGCAACATTTTTATAATTTTAAAACTCATGTAAAAGTCTATTGGGAGATAGGATTCACATATTTTGAACTTAAAAGACTATATTGACCTTCAAATCTAGTACAGCTGCTTAAAAATCAACACATTGCAGGTAAATGTTTATAGTGGGCATTGCCTGAATGTTGTTTTGACTGATAAAAGGAAAGTATTTTTATTTCTATTCCATATTTTACTAGCATATGTTTATACAGTCACCATATTGTCCTGCAGGTTTAAACCCCAGTACCTGTTTTCATGCTTCCTGCTGGTTTTATGTTGTTGTCTCTCAGTTTTTCTTCTAGATGTTTCTGATTATACCCCAACTGTGTTTTCCTCTGTACCATTGGATGCTTTCTGTTATATTTCCCTACAGGTGTAGCAGCCAAACGGGTTGTTTTACTTGTTTACATTTTGATCGTACAGGTAATGCAGTTGTTTTCTATGTTCTGAATCTCTGTGTCTATTTTTCTTTACTTCACTTTGTTACAATGTAATTTAACAATAACCAAAATAATAATAAGAAAAAACAACCTAAGAGGAGCTTTATAATTACAAACCTTGATTTCCTTCATATCCATTAGGCCTCCCCTTGGTAAAACAAATTTGTTTGGCTCAACATGGCAGGCAGACCATCATTCTTCTTGCTGTAATGGTGGCCATGACGAAGTAAAAACTGATCACCAGTTGAAGCTACCCAAGCTGAAAAATGAGCCAATTCCAATAAACAAGCATTACACTGTGCAGCTCTTATACAATTATGTAATACTGTTATTTTATCATCATCAATTTCCAATGACATAGTCTTGATGGAATTAAACATGATGTTTGAAGTTTTCAGTTATTACATGTGAAACTATTTAAACTGTTGAGAAACTGCTTTAACCAATCAACCAATCATTTTTCAGTTGCACTTCATGTTACTTCCCCCCCTACCTCCCACCCCTCTCTTTGTTGCCGTTTTCTATTATGGCATGATTACATTTTTCCTCCAGAGAAAAGTGCAAAGAAGCAATTACAAATGCCATGCTCATGTTACTGATTAGATGAGCTTGATGGGGGAATTACAGCAAGAAGTATGTTGCTTAAATTTTCATCATAGGAAAATTTGGAAAAAACTAATGCAAAGCTGTTTGAATCCAAGTTATTGTAATGTACGGAAGAGTATTAAGGCCACTTGGGAAAAAAAGAAAAATTTTGACTTTTTTCTCAGAATTTTGAGAAAAAAAGTTTATATTAGAAAACTTTTTTTTCTCAAAATTCACAGTTTTTTCAAAATTCTTTATTCTAAAAAGTTTTACTCGATTTTTTTACTTTTGTCTCAGAAGTCATTTTTCTGAGATAAACAACAGAATTGCGAGAAATAAAGTCAGAATTCTGAAAAAAAAGTCAGAATGTGATTAAAGACTGAATTCTTTGTCCTTACTTTTTCCCAAGTGGCCGTAAAAACTCTTCCGTAGTAATGCAACAACTTACATGGTAAATATTTTTAAACACTGCATCAGAGTCAGAGTCAGCTCTTAAAATTTCGACAGCACACCTTTGTTGGCAGGCAGGAGGTTCCCAGTTGGTTCTGTCACCAACAACACTGAAGGTGTTAATACTCAATTCTGATTTTTTTCATGAGATCCAGTTGTGTATGCTTAGTTGTTCCTGTTATAATAAGCCCCACATGTACAGATAAGGACATAACACCATAAACAGTAGGCTGTGCTTATAGAGGTAAATATGGCTGATACACATGCCTTTCAGTGTATACGTTCTGCAGTTAGACAAAACAATATTACAAAACATTGCTCCATCCATTGTTCACAGTTCAGTGAAATGCAACGTGACTGTTCAGGCTAAGGTCTGAACAAGAATGATTTTGTATCCCATTTAATATCACATATGAATGAAGCCTGAATTAGATTAGAAAACTAAATGACTGTGTGCCTCAGGCTGTCATAGCAAGATCAGATATGGGCCACACATGGGCAAAAGAAATCTGATTTCAGCCTCTTTTACCTGCAGTATGAATGTAGCCAAAGATGCATCTGCCTGGTGCTGCAGCGAGTAAAGAAAAATAACTCTAGGTGCATAAGACCCAGAGAGCAGTTTGGGACATTCAGTCTCTTTCTTTTTGGCTGACATCCATTTTTTGGCATGGTTGTTCACATTTTCAATTTAACTGCAACATCTATCAGACCCCAATGTGAACAGCGTATAGCCCTGAAGTGACCTGATACTGTAAACACAGCACGCTGTGTTGATTTTTTTTTTCCCTGTTGCACAGAATTGTAACATATGTCTCATTGCCATGAAGTGAAAGTCAAATGAAATGTCAAAGTGTCATCAAGTCAAATGTCAATGTGAGTCAAACAAGGCCTATGCCGTCGGAAGTGAGAGCTAGGGGTATATCCCAGAACGCCCCAAATCCTCCTGTTCCACAATCCTCAAATAGACACAATAAAATAATATAAAACCGCACATGTTCAGTCACAAAGCTCTACTTAGTGTGAAAACTTTGAACCAGCCCAGTATGACATCAGGACATGATCCATCCAGAGGTCATGACCTTAAGAAGTATTTTCAGATATATAGCCCAAAAATCAAATTTTTCACGAATAAAGTGCCACCTGGTGGGTAAACCATAAATCCAAGTATCATGAAATTTGATACAGGTTGTCCTTGAGGTCATGACCTTTCATTTGCACTTGACTTAAAGTAAATGAGACAAATAGTTCAAGGGACATAGCCAAAAGTCAGATTTTTGTAATGAGTAAAGCAGCTGGTCGAACACCATAAAGCCGATAATCGTGAAAATCGATACAGATCATCCTCTTGGGGACCTAAACATGTATACTGATTATTAAAATCCTATTGTAAATATTTCTAGCTATATGGGCAAAAATGTGATTTTTCGCGCATAAAGCCACACCTAGTGTAACTATTCAAGTTACCGCTCTCAGAGAAAGATATACAGTACGGGTGCTGCAGATGCGGTGGTGGCGGCAGTCATGATGGACCCATTCAGGAATATAAATATGATCCTTCAGACTGAGGAGGCTTTAAAAAAACTATATTTTTTTTTTATTTAGAGCTAAAAGTCTGATATGGGCCAAAAAAGTAGCATTTTGGCCACTGTTAGCTGTAGTGTGGACACCCTTAGACATTTTGAACTTGTGAAATAGCTGAGTTATCATACATCTGCAGTTTATATCATATAGTTCAAGGATTTCAGGAAATATTAGGTTCAAATCACAGAAAAGGAAAGACATCTTGTATGTCACATTTAAGAGGAGAACAAAGTACATCAGAATGTGTGCACAGTTTTTGTTTTTGTTGAGCATCTGTTAGATGAACCAGCCAATGAATGAATAAGATCAAGCTTTAGGAATTACATTGTGCTATTTCTTGAGCTCTTGGGACTTTCTTTTATTTTGGTCTCATTACTAAGGTCATGTTTGTGCATTTTATTAAAAGGTTCCAAACTCCCTGTCTTACTCCATTCTTGGTTTCAGTATTATTGGCCGGAAGAAAGAAAAAGGCTAATATTTCCCTGTTGGCCTCTAGATTATTCTGACTTGTATTTCTTTACATCTATTCCTTTGCTCCACTTTTTCTTGGTAGTGGTTTTGCATCTTCACAAGGTGATTTTCTCATCAGTCTGTTTTGTAAATTCTGCAGCAGGTTGTTACTTTCATGGTTTTCAATGTAAATGACACATCAATCTTCACTTTCATTTACTCCTCCCTCTCCATAGTGATAAGGGACATTCTCCAAAGGGAAAAGTTATTCCCTCCTTCTTACATTTCTCTGTACCTTCTCATTTTCTTAAAGTGGAATTAATTTTTGAAATGTATTGAGGCCACTGTCGGTTTCGTGGTTTGCAATTCAATTAACGTAACAACAGATTTTTCTTCCCTCTTTTTATTCCTCCTGGTGATCAAAGACTAATTTCCAAGGGATAGATTTGTCATATCATCATTCTGTCACTACCTTTAACACAAGCTATGGTGAAAACTTTTATCATGGGGTCTAAAATTTGTCTGAAGCCTTTATGGGCAGAACCATCAGGGAACAGAATGCTTTTACTCTTTCACTGCCAGTAACCTGGTACCCTCTCCCAGCTAAATTGACAAGAGAAAAATGAAACCCTTAAGCCAGAAAAAAGCGAGATTCGGAAACCTTTGAAATCAGAAGAGTCTCAGAAATGTAAAACATTTATTCATCTGAGTAAAACAAATATCTCTGGGCCTGATAAGTTTCTTTTTGGGAATTGAGAATCAGTCTTTCAGAAGTTAGTTTAAGAAAGAAAGAAGCAGACTAAAAGTACAAACATGTTATGCTATTTTTTTTTTACAGGTTAGGATTTTTCCCACTTTCAGCCACAGTTTGATTAAGATTTTGTAACAACTGCCATTTGGTGTAGTTTTTTTTGTTTGTTTCTTTCTTTTTCCATGAAACCCCAGGCTTTTCTCTGTCTCCCTTCTTCAGCCTGATTTTCCATCTACTGAGAAAAGAGTGATTTTCTGGTGGGGGAAAGTGTTCACGGTGAGTTTCCCCCAGAGTAGCTTTCCATTTCCAGGGGCTTTGTAGAGATATTACCACAACTAATCCTAAAGGCAGACTTCTCTTTATTGGTGCATGCGCTGCATGAGTGTGTGTTTGTGTGTGTGAGAGTGAGTCAAAAAGAGAGGGCAAAAGAAAGGATAGGTACCATTTATGATGCAAGTTGTTTATGCATATGTATATAGAATTGCTCTTGCATCATAGGTCTTGTATGCATCTGCACATTTTTAATTTTGTGTGTGTGATATTTGCTTGTATCATCATATTGGATATGATACTGCAGCAGTATTTCAAGCCAAAATCAGTGTGCGCATGTATGTCTGTGTGTGTTTGTGTAGGGGGGGGGGGGGGGGGGGGGTGTTTGTGCGAAGGGGGTCAGCCAAAAACGAGGGGAAGGGAAAAAACTCAGCAGAGGGAAA
>JBAMHX010000004.1:8441071-8456745 GCA_037177515.1 Pseudomugil tenellus | reverse complement strand
GAGACCAAGGCCACCGGCAGTCAACTCCAAACAAAAACCCCAGCCAACTCAACCAGAGCCAACTCTGCATCCATCCAGAGGAAGGTCACAGCCGGAACACTTCGCAGGAAGCTTCTTCTTAGCAGGAAAGTAACTCAGTGGACCCAGGTTTGGAATCGCAGACCTGCCGGGCGCCCAGTGCCCCAAGAGCCCGGGGGTCCGTTTCACAAAGGGACTTCAACAAACCCTGAATTTGAGGGATAACTCTGAGTTGATAAACCCTGCGATGAGAAACTCAAGAGTTTTCCATTTCACAACAGTGGTTCTGAGTTGGTTTTATTAACAATGAGTTAGTTCACCCCGAGTTAACCATTAGCGACAACACTTTAAAAAAACATCATCAATGGAACCCAGAAATGAGTCACCATGGGAACCGCTGATAAAAAAAAAAAAATGTCTGTTCTTTCCTCGCTGGAATTGGAAGTTCTAATGCAGACATACGGTGATTATACGACGGAGTATTAGGTTCACACTGAAAATAAAATATTTGTGGAAGATCATTTATCTTTCTCCCTTCTTCTCTATGAGAATAAACTTGAAATGTCAAGAACAAAGTCGAAATACAGTCTCTTCAAAGTACGAAAATAGGCCTGCTTATTTATTATAATGCTGTGTTTATGTGCTAAAGGGGAAAAACATACATTAATCTGAAAACTTTTTAACTTTATTCTCAAAATTCTAGTTATTTTGACTTTATTCTCGTGATTTTTACCTTATTCTTGAAACTATATTTCAACTTTACTCTTGACATTTCAGGTTTTTTCTCAAAGGGAGGAAGGGAGAAAATAATTAATCCTCGACATTTTTTTGTCAGTATGGCCTTAATACTCCGTCGTAGTGATTATTAGTAGTAGTCGTAGTGATTATTTACATTCTGGAATGGGTCGCTAGGAGGCAGCAAACTGTAGTAGCTCCGTCTTACTTTTGAGACTTTTGTAATTTGGGCATCCTTTTAGGACTTTTTTTGCCATCAATTTGGATTAACTAGTAGGACATTTCACTCTGGTGAAAAGCTGTAGGCCTACTGTTTGAGATTTTTTTCGGGATATTTTCAGCTAATTTTTTTGCTTTTTAAAGACTTCTTGTTGTGAGTCACCATGACAACGAGACCATCTGGGTCAACTGATAATGCTCTCCAAGTTCAGAATCATCAGTGAAATAACACTTCAAATCCCACTGCAGATGAAAAGGAAAAACAGAGGATGCAGGGCAAGAGGGAGGCCGAGGGAAAAGTGATTTACACCGTATCTTCCAACTATTGTGATGGGGAACGTGAGATCGCTAGTTAACAAATTTAACAAGCTCCAGGTGGTAACCAAATCTCAGAAAAAATACAGAGAATGCAGTTTTATGTGGTTCACTGAGACATGGCTGCATGACCACATAGCAGACTGTAATGCGTCTGTACGCGGCTTCAAGACACTCCGTGCAGACCGCGATAAACAACTAAGCGAAAAACAAAAGGGAGGTGGTATAGCAGTGCTGGTTAACAAGTATTGGTGTTGTCCTGCACATGTCACTGTTGCAGAGAAGATCTGCACAAGACACATTGAACTGCTAGCTGTCTGTTTTCGCCAATTTTATTTACCCAGAGAGTTCACGTGTGTTATTCTGGTAGCGGTTTATATAATAGCTGGTACCACTCCAGAGGAAGCCTGTGACCTCATCAACTCCGTAGTGGCCAGGCTTCAAACACAACATCCAAACGCATTTGTGGCGATCTCTCGAGACTTTAATAACTCCTCCCTCTCTGCTACTCTACCAACGTTCCAACAGTTTGTCACCTGCTCCACAGGAGAAAACAAAATGTTATATTTATTTTATACAAATAAAAAATAAATAAAAAAGGCATACAACTCCTTTGCCCAGCCACCTTTAGGAAGATCTGACCATAATCTGGTTCTTCTCACCTCCTCCTCCAAGTCCATCGTTCAGCAACAACCTGTCTTTAAAAAGACTATTAAAACCTGGTCTAATGATGCTGAGGATGCTCTGAGAGGATGTTTCAGGCTACAGACTGAAATGTCCTCTGTGAACCTCATGGAGACGAAATCAATGCCTTGACTGAGTGTGTGACAGATTATATAAACTTCTGTGTAGACAGCACCATTCCAACAAGAACAGTGAAGTGCTCCCCCAATAACAAACCGTGGATCACCAGTGACCTGAAGAAACTTATGAACATCAAAAATAAAGCCTTCAGGGTTGGAGACAGGGAGTTATTGAAGTCAACACAGAAACAAATTAAAAAATAAACTAAGAAGTGCAAGGAGGACTCCAGGAGGAAGCAGAAGGAAGAAAATCAGCTTCAGAAGAACAACGTGAGGGATGTGTGGTCAGGAATGAAGAAAATCACTGGCTTCAAGTTAAAGGGAGACCAAACTGATGGAGGTCTGGACAAAGCTAATGAACTGAACATGCTCTTCAATAGGTTGAGCTCACCTCCTGCCTCAAACCCAATTGGCCACACACCAGCCCGCAGCTTTTCTGTCTTTTAATATGATTCAGACGGCTCTGCTGAAGCTCCATAAATTTCAGGTGGATATCTCCACAACCACCTGGATCTATGACTACCTCACAAACAGACTACAGTTTGTGAGACTGAAAGTTTGTGGGTCTGAGAGGGTGATCAGCAGCACTGGAACACCACAAGGAACTGTACTTTCACTCTTCCTCTTCATACTGTACATGTTTGAGGTTGAGCCTCAAAAATAGAATTGCTGGTTGAGGTGGAGGATTATGGACTATGATTCTTGTCAAAGAATCAAGGACATTTGGAAGGAGATTTGTTTATCTTCTTTAATAAAGATGGTTGCAGCTTTCCATAATGGTAGAACATAACCGCATAAGCGTGTGTCTGTATTTGTGTGTTTATGTGTGGTCTGTAAAGAAAAGAATAATAATGTTTTATAAAATAGGTATTCAGTAATATTCTTAATTTATGTGTAAACTGCTACTCAAACAGTAAAAAAGCAAAAATATTAGTGGTGAAGAGTTTCCAACATTGTAAACTGCAACAAATAGTTCAACATTTGCTATCATATAAACATAGCCACAATACAATATTAAATCGAGATGTAGTATTGGCATTTCAAATAAAAGCACAAATTCATGTTGGAAAGTATTAAAATTGGTGGAAAATTTAACTGAAATTAGCATAAGAGAGGTGAAGGGGGTTGAAACCTGCTCATTGAACCATTAATTTAAATCATTATAAAGTTTAAATCATTTGAAGTTGCTAATGTTTAAATAAAAAGTGTGTGAATAAAAGGTGTTCGAGTAAAATGGTTAAAAGATAAACTGAAATGAGTTCAACAGTTGTAGCAGAAGCACAATATCAGGTCCAAATATAAAGGTGTAAAATTAACTAAAAGAGGGAAAAGTTTAGGATAAAGAAAGGAGAAGATATATGAAATGATGGATGGATAGATAGATAGATTGAAAGAGAGAGATGGAAAGATGGATTGATAGAAAGATGGTTTAATGGGTAGATAGATGGAAAAAATATGTTTGGATGGGTAGATAGAAAGAATTATAGTTGCATGGGTAGATAGATGGAAAAAAATATGTTTGGATGGGTAGATGGAAAGATATGTTTGGATGGGTAGATGGAAAGATATGTTTGGATGGGTAGATGAATGAAAACAAAGATGGTTGGATGGGTAGATGAATGAAAACAAAGATAGTTGGATGGGTAGATGAATGAAAACAAAGATAGTTGGATGGGTAGATGAATGAAAACTATAAGGGCTTCATGTGAGAATGAGGTATTTTATGTGAGCCGTAAAAACATTCATTCCATCAACGTACATCAAAGTTATTTGTAACGCGGACATAATCCTTGGGGAGTGTCTTCTCCTCTTGTTACTCGGTCCTGGAAAAATCTACCAAACTCTGATCTTCACAGTCTTCATCTACTTTTAAGACCTAAACACTCAACTCTTCAAAAAGCATTTCCACACTTAGCTTTTTCTATTTGTCAAAACTGACTTGAACATTTTTTTCTAGCTCTTTGTGACAATTCCGCACTGATGACATTGGGAACAATAAAAAAAAAAGAAATATGTGCCTCTAGCACCACATGCAACACCTGTATTCAACTAGACTTGCATTGAGTTTTTTTCCCCCTATTTTGTTCCTATAATGAATAAATAAGGCAACAGCTTTTAATTAAGTCAACTCATTCAAATATCTTTCCATGTCAGTTTGGGGACGTTGTCTTGATCTTTACTTTCTTCTGATCAAAATACACAAAATAACTGAGTGCAAAGTGCAAATATGGCTGCAGCTATCAGTTTAGTTTAACAAAGATAGACCCTTAATTAACCCCTTAAGTGGCATATTAATCAGTTCAGCCTTTTTTACTTTTCTTTGAAGATCTTGTGACTGAAATGCAAGAGTTGCAACAGTACAAAAGTCGGTAACAGCTAAGTAAGGGATAGTACCTTACAAGCTGTCCATTATGAGAAATAGATGGTGATGTGAAGGTGCGAACTGCAAGGTGCCTCTTTATTTCTGATAATGACCACCTTGTCGGCCATTATTTAACTTGTGCCATGGTCACTTCCAGAAGAAACAAATATTAAATTACTAATTATTATGTGGACGTTTTTTTATAGTTAAAACTTACATTTTTCACAGAAAGCGGTTATGTCGACTATGACATCTCTCACTGTGATGTGTTGCCGAGGTAACTAACTTTGGCCAAAGAACCTGCAGTTGTTATTTTAGGCCTCATCAACGGAAGGAAGTGATGTTATTGCTTAAATATTATGTCACATGATACAAAGTATAAGTTCAGAGGAGAGTGCAACTAAATATTGCTGTTTATGTTTTTCTGAGCCAGGAAGTCTTCTAATGTTTTAACAGTCTATTATGTGGTTTTCTGTGTGTTTACCTCGTTTTTGTCACCCTCTAAATTGCTCAGATGTCACCTGCTTGTGTTGCCTCTCCTTATTCACTCTTCTTCTTTTCTGGGTCTGAAAACTAAATACAGGACCAATGTTGCTAAATGGTTTAGACAGTGTATAAGTATATATATTAATAATGAAAAGTATTTTTAAAAGTTAGCACTAGCAGGGCTACAGACAGAGCCTTAACTTCTGCCTCCTACATCATTATTGATTTAACTATTGATTTAGCCCAACTTCAGTCCGCACGATCTTTACCACTATGTAGTAAATGGAGTATCCCCATACACCGGTGCTGATTTAAAGGCCTACAAAAGTCTAGACGCTTAACAGTTCTTTGTCTTTGACTGGGTTACTGCTACACGCTGCTACTCCTATGGTGGAGGAATGTACCTCATAACTGCAAAGGTAAGACATTGTATGCCGGTCCTCTGCAATCTAAATTTTATTTTTCATTTTTGTTGATATAGGTCTGGGCGTTTATTTGTTTTTTTTTTCAGCAGAAACAGCAGTTAGACTAATGGAATAACAGTTAATAAATAAATGTTCACAGAAAATTTAGATTTTTTTTTTTTTTTAAATCCTCTCCCTGAGTTGTCACCTTACCGTGGTGGAGAGGTTTGAGCATTCCGAAGATCCTAGCGGCTATTGTCGGGGGCTTTATGCCCCTGGAAGGGTCACCCACGGCAAACAGGTGTCTAGAGGAGGGACCAGACTAAGCACAGCTCGAAGACCTCTATGATGTTGAGCAGAGGAGCAAAGAACTTTACCTTGCCTGGATGTTAGTCACCGGGCCCTCTCTCCGGAGCCAGAGCCAGGGGTGGGGCATGTGGGTGAGCATCTTGTGGCCTGGGCTTTGCCCATGGGGTTTGGTCGGGCCCAGTCGGAAAAAAAAACACAGTGAGACCTCCTCCGGTGGTTTCACTGGGGGGATTACGGGTTAGGTGCAGTGTGAACTGGGCAGCGGTCGGGGGCGGGCTAGCAGTCCGATCCCGGCTAGCAAAAAGTGGTTCTAGGGACACTGGAAAGTCTATTCAGGGGTCGTAGAGAGGAGGGTCCGCCGTATAGTCGAACCTCGGGTTGAGGAGGAGCAGTGTGGTTCTTAGCCCGTGGAACGGTGGACCAGCTCTATACTCTCTTCGGTGTTGTTGAGGAGGCATGAAAGTTCGCCCAACCAATCTACATGTGTTTTGTGGATCTAGAGAAGGCGTTTGACCATGTCCCTTGGGGACTCATGTTGGGGGTTGCTCCGGGAGTATGGGGTACCTAACCCCCTTGTACGAGATGTCCGGTCCTTGTACGACCGGTGTCAAAGATTGGTCCGCATTGCCGGTAGTAAGTCGAATTCGTTTCTGGTGTGACTTGGACTCTGCCATGGCTGCCCTTTATCATAGATCCTGTTCATTATCTATATGGACAGGATTTCTAGGCGCAGCTGAGGCATTGAGGGGATCTGGTTTGGTGACCTCAGAATCGGGTCTCTTCTTTTAGCGGACGACGTGGTTCTGTTGGCTTCATCTAGTTGTGATCTCCAGCTCTCGCGTGAGCGATTCGCAGCCGAGTGTGAACCGGCTGAGATGTGAATCAGCACCTCTAAATCTGAGACCATGGTTCACATCCGGGAAAGGGTGGATTTCCCTCTCCGGGTTTGGGGCGAGGTCCTCCTCCAAGTGGAGGAGTTCAAGTATCTCGTTCACAAGTAACAGAAGGATGGAGCGTGAAATTGACCGACAGATCGGTGCAGTGTCTCTAGTAATGCGGATGCTGCGCCAGTCTGTCGTGGTGAAGAAGGAGCTGAACCAGAAGGCAAAGCTCTCAATCTACCGGTCAATCTTTGCTCCTACCCTCACCTATGGTCATGAGCTCTAGTCAGAAACGAAATCGCGAATATAGGTGGCTAAAATTAGTTTCCTTCGCAGGGTGGGTGGGCTCTCCCTTAGATATAAGGTGAGAAGCTTGGTCATCTGGGAGGGACTCAGAGTAGAATCGCTGCTTCTCCAATTCGAGAGGAGCCAGATGAGGTGGCTCGGGCATGTGGTTAGGATGCAAAGTTTTCTAAATAAAGCCCTTGGTGAATATCGTGCAGCATCACACAGCAAATTGTGGCAAACAGGCTGAAAGAAACATCAGGATTCCCAGTAGGCAGCCTGCTTTGTCTTCAACCCCAAGGTCAGAAAACTGCAAAACTTCTGAAAGATGAAAATAAGTTACTAATTATGATATACTTTTTTGTAATTATACACTTTCAGCAATTATGTTCCTTTATTTCTAAAATGTACTTGCTGACAATGAAATAGAGTAAAAGGCTATTTACACATTATCAAAAAAGCATTTAATTGCTGTTTTGCATATTTTACATGTGCTGTGCGGTTACCTCCAATGGTAAATTTGTTTAGAGGGTTGAAGTCCAAGGGTCACAATCAAACCTTTGCAATTTAAAAAAGGACACACAGCTAAGATTCTGAAAATAAGTGAGAGACAAAGAAAAAAATGTAAAAGATTTGAAATTTTAAATGTGATAACTGAAGGAAAACCGGTGAAATAAATGTCGACAAAGAAAACTAAATTTAGAAAAATTATTTTATTACAAACAAAAATCTTCAAAATGATCAATAAGATTAAAATTAGGCCTAAAGTTTAAATGTTTAAAAAAATATTACCAAAACACAAGAAGCTATCTGGGGCATCCACTGACGAGCAGGCTAACAAGGGTGTGTCCAGGGGCCAATGGACTACGTGCCAGGTTACGTTCTGACGTCGAGTGTGTGGGCGAGTACTTCCGTTTTACTCATTTATTGATTTATTCGCGCATTTAACTTTGTCCACAATGAGTATGTCAAAGTCCAAGAAGTGCGACACACTTTTCAAAGACTTAGAACGTCAGCTATCCATTGTTGTATGCCTATTTGTACAGATTCTTCACATTTCAACAAGATGAGACGTTTTCATTCTTTCCCTGTTTATCGGATCATCCAAGCTGAGGAAGATTTGGAGGGACAACTTCACTCCAACTAAAAACACCCGGGGTTGTTGTAGGCATTTCCATACCACAGATCTAAACGTGACTGCGTTGGGACTAAAACAGCTACAGAAGGGAAGCAATGTCAATTCTCTTCAGCTGTAATGGGTATCAATTACCTGCACCCAGACCCAGTGTTTGGAACGGCACCCACGGCCAGAGATTCCCATTTCAGATTCTGGTTCTGAAGTGGAGATGGAACCGGATGTATTGTCAGTGGACCGTGACTACTGTGTGGCTCCAGAAACAAGGGCAAGAGCGTCTGAGCTGGCTGATCAGAATGAGGCTTTACTTTAGAAAATAGTGGAGCTTCACCAACAGGTGGAGAGGCTGGGACTGTTGTTTATTTTAAGTGTTAAAAATACTATTATTTTTCCCATTTTCTGAAAGAAAAAACAAAAAATAGATTTATATTGATTACTTTAAATACGATATATTGTGAAATGTCCACATACAGTTCACACCTTAACTGTATGTCAACAGCTGAATAAAAAACCTGCATTGTGCACTAATGAAACAATGACAACTATTAATCAAAAAGTCTTTAAGTAACCGCATTGACAGAAACAATGAACTTACAATGATTTAATAGGCCAACATAGCTGCAGTAATTATATGATTTCAGTAAAACCTTTTTGGAGAAAATTTTTGGACCTTTTTGCAGCTCCAGATAGGTTTACATCTTAACAAGAACCCAAAATATTAACAGTATTATAAAACTGAATTTAGGAAAGGAATTTATGTAATACTTGAATAGATATTTGAATTTCCCTAAAAAGGAATAAAGTATTTTTCATTTAATTTCATTCATATGCTAATTCAGCACAATTTTTAGTTGAACATGTTGGCGAAAATGTATGTATGACACTGTGGCAAGCTATTTGCGCTCTCATTAAGAAAGCAACCATTTCTCTATAAATAAACATTAACTTTTACAGCTTGTGAACAGTGTCATCATCTGCTCTAGCTGTCTCACTCATGGTGCTAAAGTAACAGCGTCAGCAGGCATGCTGGGTAGCCCCGCCCACTAATGTCCAACATAGTAGAAAACTTTTAAACTCACATATATACTCTTTCTGTTAACTGCTCACTCTCTTTCTTTTATTACTGAAAATGGGCTTTAATTTGTCAGAAGCAGCATTAAAACCTCCAAATCCTCCTGTGTGAAGGATGCTGTAACTGGATACACCGGGAGTTTCCAGATGGGCAGTCTGCTGGTTTTCTCTATCCTGGTCAGGTCCGCCTGCTGCTCGACTAAACCTGGACACAAATGCCTCGATCACGTCATCTTAGGATACTTTTTTACATTGTGCGTATTGTGAGATCTTGGGCCACAGGGATAGAATGTAGCTGGGCCACAATTCTGTCATGCTCAAGGAAGACCTCACAGAAGACGAAATGCATCAGCTCAGTGACATATCCTGCAAAGTGCAAATACTTCAAGAATGTTAAGTCATTTACATCTTTTAACATTTTAATGTATGTTTCCAAATAAATATTTTTCTTACCGTACGTGGGTTTTGTTTTGACTGGACTGTGGGTTTCCCTTCCACTTGTGGTAAATTGCAGGCTCAAGAAACAACTGTAAGTGTCGTCTGAAAGTGTCATACTGGTGAACCTGAAGCTTCATCGCTTTGCATATCTGATGAAACAAGATGCAGAATTAGTTGCCTGATTAATACAATGTGTATCTAAACATAATATACTTTATTGTTGTATTTATAGTACTTTTTCCATTTTTAGAAAAGATGTTCCTGAAAAATACACAGTTGCAGACAGCCGTCTTGCCTGCCATCCTTTTCTGCCGCTGCCCTGCTCCTGCCCGCCTGCCTGTCATCATTTGGGCCTGAATCCTGCCTGCCCGCCTACCTGCCTGTCTGCGAAAATTAAAAAAAAAATTAACCTTTTTTTCCCCTGGCCTTGTTGTCCGCTCTTGGGTTTCCCCGGCATCCGCCATGACAGAACGATACGGCCAAAGAATGGACACAGCAGATGACAAGTGACATCCTCCGCTCGACAGGCTACATTAGATTCTCGCCAACCAAGGTGTGTTACTGGAACAACACACACAACATATCCAGTACATTGGGGATCAGCAGCAAGCAATCCTCCAACTAACCAGGATCTCCTCCCAGTCGACTGAGACTCCGCCAACTCCTGCTCCCTCTGTCTCTGTAGAACATTCTTCCACGCCTCCAGTAAGAGAAATTCATATACCTTATCCTAAGAAGTATACCGGAGTATTTGGAAAGTGTTGCAGTTTTTTACTGCAGTGCTCCTTCGTGTTTCAGCAGAAAACCTTATCATATGCCACTGACACAGCCAAGATACATTATGTGACCAACCTGCTGGATGGAAGAGCACTCTCTTGGGCAGATGCATTCCTAAATAGGCCCACATCCCATGGTCTGTCATATGAAAGTTTCAGTCTGGAAATGAGGAAAACATTTGACCTTGCAGTAAGTGACAGGGAAGCTGCTAGATCACTGCTTTTGTTAAAACAAGGAAACACAAGCGTGGCCGAACATTCAATAGAGTTCCGCTCCATAGCTGCAGAGTGTAACTGGAATGATGATGCTCTCTATGATCTTTTCCTGAACAGCTTAGCGGAGAGGGTGAAGGATGAGCTTGCGGCCCGTGACACACCGACCTCCTTCGACGAACTGGTTTCCCAGGCCATTCGTATTGACAATCGCTGGAAAGAAAGACAAAGGAACAAACCATTCTTTGCTGCGGATTCTTTTGCTGTTGACATCCCATTTGCCTCTGCGCGACCTCCCTCAGACGAGCCTATGCAACTTGGACGTGCTCGCCTCACCCAAATGGAGTGTCAAAGGAGGTTGCAGATGAAATTATGTCTGTATTGTGGCCAAGCTGGTCACTTCATTCCTTCCTGTCCCTTTCGGCCAAAAGAGCAGGCCCGCCAGGAAGCCTGCTTCCTTTACACAACTCTGGCATTAAAGATGGGAATCTCCCTACACCCATTGAAGGCTCCCCTCACTGCTCATGCCTTGGACGGACAAGTCATTGCCGAGGTGACCCATATAACCCCGCCACTTACGCTGGTCTTGTCAGGTAATCATGTTGAAACTATTCAGCTACAATTTGCTCTCCGGAAGCTCCATTGGTTCTGGGACATCCTTGGCTACGAATTCATAACCCACACATTAACAGGAATCAAGGCAACATAATAAACTGGAGTACTCAGCGGCTGTAGCTCAGGTGGAAGAGCAGTTGTCTTTCAACCGGAAAGTTGTGAGATCGATTCCAGGCTTCGCCTGACTACATGTCGGAGTGTCCTTGGGCAAGACACTAAGCTGCCCCCCAATGTCCCTATCGGGGTGTGAGTGTGTGTGTGAATGGGTGAATGTGAACTATGTAGTGTAAAGTGCTTTGAGCGGTGACTGGAAAAGTGCTATATAAGTAAAAGGCCAAGGCCATTTACTTTCTGTCATCAAACCTGTCTCCTTTCTGCTTTGATTTCTTCCGCTTCAGTGCCGTCAAAAGCTACCAGTGTGCCAGATCTATGAAAGGTCCCATCAGAATATCATGATTTAGCAGAGGTGTTCAGCAAGGATAACGCACAGTCCCTCCCTCCTCATCATCCTTACGATTTCCCTATTGACCTGTTACCTGGAGCACCTTTGCCTTCCAGTCATCTTTATAATCTGGCTAAACTGGAAAGACAAGCCATAGAGAAATATAACAAGGAGTCACTAGCTGCAGGACTTATTCGACCGTCATCGTGTCCGTTGGGTGTGGGGTTTTTCAAGACAAGTCCCTTCGGCCTTGTATAGACTACAGAGGATTGAACAGCATCACCATCCGTAATAAATACCCACTACCGCTCTGATTAACGATGTCCTTCGAGATTTTTTGGACAGGTTTGTTTTTGTCTATTTGGATGACATCTTGTCTCCTCAGGATCAACAGTTCGCATGTCCATAGATTTTTGTGTGTGCACAAATGGTGAACACATTTGTTGAAATGCATCATTGTGATAAAGAGCAAAGTTGTTTTGCATTTTATAATATACCTTGACTTCTCATGTGATGTATCTTCAGGGTACCTGCTGATAACTGTGTTGAAACCATTCTTATGGATTTAGAAGGTGCGTTTGGAAATGGAGATGGTGCAGGAGCATCTAGTGATGTAGCACTTGTAGTGTAGCTGGAGGTTTCCTGTCATGAAAACAAGAAGAAGTTCAGTTTGTGTTTGCAAATAAGCAGTCTATAAAAGATAAACCAAAGTGTCAACTAATGTTAGAAAGAAATCTCTGAATACTTATGCAAATTAGTTATTTTTGTGTGTTTTGGTAATTTTCTAATAAATATTATATTATAATTTAATACCAGTTTCTATCAAAACAGCATACTGCCAGCAAAGGCAGTATATGCGGCCCCTATGGACAGGGGGGCAGTGGCTCCTGGTGTGGATGGATTCTTTTAATATCTTTTCCTTACATCAACATCAGTGCCGAGCCAGATGTTTCTACTTAGTTTTATTTATTTATTTTTTTTTCATTTTATTCAATGTTTAAATAGTTTTATTTGAGAGAATGGGACAGTTGGGTGTGGGATGGGTGTGGGTTGGGTGGAATGATTGTGGGGATGGGTGGTTTGCCTTTGTGTGTATGTATACCTATATAAGCTAATGCTATGTATTTTGTTTGTGTGTATAAATTGAATTGATTTTAATCATGTACAGCGCTTTGTGTTGCCTATGGCATGAAAAGCACTTTTACAAATGAATAAAGTTTGAAGCAAAGCACTTCCACAACCTTTCAATTTTCTTGTTTCATACTCATTTAGAACAGAAAAATCCTAACGTAAACAGTCGAAGCTTTTGTAATTACTTCTGTAAGAAAATGAAAAAAATTCCTGTTCACTGCGGCATGTTTGTAATACAAAAGAGTGCATGAATATGACAAAGGCAATAATCTAGTGTTCATTGTGATGCATTTTTAATATAAATAACACATTGATGTCATGAATGGGTGAATAAATGCAGTTTTAGAGATTTACACAGCTGCGGCTGTAATTGCTGTGGACTACAGTGGTTCATACACAGCGAAAAACTAAAAATGACATATAAACGGGTGCTTTATGAGGGAAATACAGCCATATATAGGGCAATGGATGGATTGCGAAAATAAATAAAGGAATAAAAAGACTACGACACGTTTGTGTCCGATCCTTTCCTTTTTCTGCAGCAAATCAGCAGCAACTTCACCTCCCTGACTTCTAAATATGTTGTACGAAATGTCATACTGTATAAATAGCTACTTTCTATGTACAGATGAGGAATCAGCTATTACGTGGGTTGATATATCAGCAGTTCAGTGCCAACGCGGCTCATTTCAGGATAAAACCTCCGTTGCAAATACGCGTCTGAAGACCTTAGTAAACAGCCCTACAACAACAAAACCTAACGACATAACCTGTGTATACACAAACAATATGTTGTATTTGACATTTATGAGATAATTTCATTTACTTTTCCTAAGCCTACTTACTGCTGATTCATCTGCTCCTCTGATAGAGGGAATCGCGACAGGTTGTAAAATCAACTTCGAAGTAAATCCACTTTTAAAAAGGGCGAAGTTCTGGAAGCTATCTTCAGAATAGTGTCGCTTGTAAACAAAAAGATTTTCCTGTTGTGGGTTGTCAAGCGTCGACCACTTTTCCCGTAGTGTTTCTTCTTTCGCCAGTGTAAACAAGTCTGTGGTGCTTCACAGGAGTAAGTCTTCTTCTGTGGTGTCTCACAGGAGTGAGCCTTCTTCTTCTGTGGTGTTTAATGGCTCGGCGTGTGTGGGGCGTGTCTGTTGACAAATGTGCCGGAACTTCACTTCCTGGGTGAGATTGCACGCTAACATTTTCAGGTAGGGAGGGGCAAGACACCACCGTGCTGCGTCGACACGGGGGTGTCATCTCTTCACTGCACTTTTCTTTTTAAAGCAATAAAACTACAAATAGAGATGGATGAAAAAAATACTTCCTGGGTTGTTCAATGATAGAGAACGTAGAGAATAATGGTGAAAGATAAATTATCCTCCACAAATATTTTATTTTCAGTGTGGCCCTAATACTCCAATGTATAATAACACTATGTCTACATTAGAACTTCTAATTCCAACAAGGAAAGAACAAAGGCCTTTTTTTTTCAAGCGGCTGTCATGGTGACTCGTTGTTTCTGGGTTCCATTGATGATGGCTTTTTAAAGTCTTGTCGCTTATGGTTAAATCGGGGTGAACTAACTTGGTGTTAATAAAATCAACTCAGAACAGCTGTCGTGAAACGGAAAACTCTGAGTTTCTCATTGCAGAGTTTGTCAACTCAGAGTTATCTCTCAAACTCAGGGTTTCACTCCCTTTGTGAAACGGACCCCTGAGTTTGAGAGTTAACTCCGAATTGACAATACCTGAGAGGAAAAACTCAAATATTCCTGTTTCACAACAGCTGTTTAGCATTAGTTTTGTTAACCACGAGATTCTCAACCCCGAGTTAACCATGTGTGGCAAAACTTTAAAAAGCCATCATCAATGGAACCCAGAAACAACGAGTCACCATGACAACTGCTTGAAAAAATAGGTCTTCGTTCGGTGTACTGTGATTATACGATGGCTTATTAGGTCCACACTGAAAATAAACATTTGTGAAGGATTTTTTTTATCTCCCTTCCTCACTATGAAAATTAAATATCAAGAATAAAATTGAAAGATGGTAATAAAGTTGAAATATAGTCTCAAGAACAAAGTCATGATGAGAATAAAGTGGAAATGCAGTCTCTTCAAAGTACAACTACTTATTATGATGCTGTGTTTATGTGCTAAAAGGGAAAGAATTTCTTTGTTGCTGAGGCACTCTAAAGTACAAGGTTACTAGCTCATCCACACTAGGCAATGTGTTTCAAAGAGTAGGGTAAAGTTGGTTCACATTATTGGAAAGACTCAAAGTTAATGTCAACTTATTTTTACTTTATTCTCAAAACTGTACTTTAACTTTATTCTCTTGATTTCCACCTTATTTTTTGAAATTGTATTTTGACTTTATTCTCACCATTTCAAGTTTATTTTCAAAATGAGGAAGGAGAAAATAATTAATCCTCCACATTTTTTTTCAGTGTCACCCTAATACGCCGTCGTAGTGATTATGGCCACATTTTAAGGAAAAAAAGTAAAGAACAGACAGGCAGTGTGGGAGAAATTTGTAGAGAGAGTGAATGTGTAAGTTTTATACAAAATTTATACAAAACCGCATGCAGGTCCAATGCAAGCTCATCAAGATGATCAATACGCAGGCTAAAATGCTGTTGATACTAAAAATGCATGTTCTTCTAGGTGCAATCCGACAGTGGAAAAGGGACTTGGCAACAACTTAAGATGAAGTCTAAAAATATATTCAAAGTCTAAAGCGTGTTCGTATTTTGTTTTATTTGTGATGCATGGCTGGATGAGAGCATGAATGTATTTAAGGACTGTGAAAAACGGTACACTCCAATAGACACGTTTCCGGGAATTATAAAACGTGTAATCGTGGCCTAATCGTGATCTTGCAGCGAATACCAAACTACCTGCGATGAAGTACAGCCTCTTCGTCAATGAACGGACATGTCATGTTCGCAAAAGACGAGACTGATAAAGCAAGTGGGATTTTAATTCAAGGAAATGATGGATGGATGGATGGATGGATGGATGGATGGATGGA
>JBAMHX010000004.1:8357601-8371999 GCA_037177515.1 Pseudomugil tenellus | reverse complement strand
AGCGGTACTGATGGTGTTGACTCTCTGCATCTGGACCGGCCCGAGTCCGTGCGTCGCAAGTAGCCAGCAGCTCAACACGCGACCGATCATCGGTAAGACATGAGGCATGAGGCTGCATTTTTGAGTCCAGACCGTTGCACTAGTTAGATTTGCCTGGATGTTATGTAACTCCCAGAGAACGTTCGAGGTGCGTGTGTGTGGCTGCAGGGATAGCGACTCTAACCTTGTCAGTGTGAGAGCTTAATCTAGTTCAAATATCTAATTCTACTAAATTAATCCAGCCGATGTGTAAGATAGCAATTAGTCTAGCGCATTTTTATGCGCCCTTTGCTAGATGATCTGGTTTGTGTTCAATGTGCCATTGTTTCTCCCCATTGGGTATTTATAGAAGAAAGAAACATAACTTGTTTAAATATGTATTGTAAGAGTAAATGTTTCTCAACATGGTGGAAGTTTCCATTCACTTTCACATTACAAATGATTAAGTTGATCCAAGCATTTTACTTCTGATTTGTCAGATCTTGTGAAATTGTGTGAAAAAGAAACAGAAGGGAGATTTGTCTGAAGCTTCCTGTATGGACCTTTTATACACCTCCAGGGTGAATAAAACCTGACTGAATGAAAAATGAAACCTGTCAGTAATCGTGATACTCATAGATGAGATGTTCTGACAAATGAACATATATGTTTCCATTTCAGTTCAGCATGAAAGCATTAACAAGAGCTGAGATGCAACATTTTTTTTCCACATTTTGCCCCGCCCACACACACGTCCCGGCTTTGTATGGATCCAGCAAAACTTGTTTAAATGTATTACTCAATATGTGGCATCTGTATCTTGGCTGATCAGAAGGAAGTCAGGTCTTATATAGAACTTTTCCACAGTATTGCAGTTTACCATGTCCTTCAAACGGGGTACACAACTAACCTTTGTTTTAAAATGATTGGAGGTGTCTGATCAAACTATTGACCTAATAGAGCAGAGTAGATTTTTTTGTAAGCTATTTCTGTTTGAACAGGAGAGGTCTAATGAGGTTGTCTCATTTAGTAGGAAACTATCCAACACTTTTGGCACTATCTGACTTCTTTTTCACTTTGGCATTTCTAAAATCTGCATTCTAATTTAAAGATGAAACTGCCTGTTGAGAACATCAACTCAACTGAGTTTATACATTAAAAAACGAGTTAACAGTTACTGTCACTGCGTACTGGCCAATAGATTGAATGCAGATGGGATGGACTTATCCATTGACTATTTTTCCACACATCTACATCCATCTTTAATATACACTATAATAGTTTGTATCATACCGTCTGAAATTGATTGTACTTGATATTGAACAAGGAGTTAATACAACATATGGTGGTTGAAATGTGGAGCAGGTGTCGCTAAAAGCTTTAATAAATGGGTCTTTGAGTCTAACCAATCGGTCGGGAGTTTCACTTTTTCATGGTAAGAGGCATTCTCACGTTAAGCATCTTTAAAAAGTCCAACCTATAAACTACTGGAGAGAAAAGTCAATTAAAAAAAATCTGATGTCTTATTTGTTCTTTAATGAAATCTGTGGGAAAAAATATTTCTCAGGTTTTTACCATTCATTACAGTGTGATAGGTCAGTTTTTGGTCTCTCGTATCAACCAGAGGCCAGGAGACCAGTATCATCTGGTGTACAACAGGGTTTTGAGTAGAGTTTCAATCATAAAAAGATGTGAAATACCTCAAACGCTATGTATAAAATATGATACATTTGACATTAAGGTCAAGGACAATACAGTGTCAAATCTGCATTCTGTTGTTCGTTACGGACGTTGTCACATGAAAATTGTTTACGTCCATGAACAAAACCTTGATGGATCTCTTACAAGGTCCAGCTAGGGTGGAGCATTTAAGCTGTGTTGTAAGTACTGTTAGATCATAATAGTAGCACTAGAAGGAAGTTGAGCTTCTCCTCACATCCAACAGTTTTAAATTCCTCTTTACACATTGTTAGAAGATTTCCTGTTACAGAAGCCCAGCTTGTAAAGTACATGAAGCACTTAGTGTCCTAAATGGGCTTTCCCTCTTTCGTGATATGGTTCTCTCTGCACTCGAGCCATGCTGTCACTTCTTCATGAGGAACAGTGTCATGTTTTCATGTCTTTGACTGTTGCTAAGAACAACTCTTTTTGTCCCTTAATGACAGACGTGCAGGCAGATAATGAAGTAATGTGATAAACTTGGAGTACTTTGTTGATTTTTTTAAACCAACTTATCTACTGCTCCCTAGCACATTCAGCATTCCTGACTCATCCTAAGAGCACCAAACAAATTATTGTAGTTATCAGTGCATCACAACTTTTTATCACTTTGACTTTAATGAGAATCCAACTGAGATGTGTCATGCCAAGTTGCAGGTGATATATTGAAAATTCATTAGTGCTCAAGATGAAAGTAGTAGTTGTCATATAAATTTTTTTTCTCCCTTTACTGTTCTAAAATGTGAACAAAGGTTAGATTTTAGAATCTTAAAAAACCTTTTGTAAAAATAAACATTGGCATGGTCTGAAGGAGTATAATAAGCTGCAGATAAAAACGCTATCTTTAAAGTTCATCTTGTCTCTCTCTTCTTCTCTAAATATATTAAATTGTTTTGTATTTGTGTAACTTTACAAGTTGTCTTTCTTTCTTAGGTGTGCTGGCGCAAGAAAATCTCCCCGATGACCAGAATGCTCGTAACTCTTCTTATATTGCTGCTTCTTATGTCAAATACATAGAGAGTGGTGGAGCCAGGGTTGTACCTATTCGGTAAGATAAAAAAAAAAAAAAAATGAAAATTTTAAATGGGAAGAGTGTGGATTGACTTGAAATCTGTCAGTGTCAACTTTTGTCATTGGATTTCATCTTGCCCCCAAAACTTCTGAATAACACATCTAGGGTCTTATTTTTAATCATCTTAATTCCTACTGTGATAGCAGACTATAAGATTATTTGGACAAATAACCTTTTAGTCTATAGAAATTCCATCAAAGCAACAAAAAATAGAACAACTATGGTGCTTTGTTATGTAAACAGTTGTATTCAAAAGAATTTAACCTGAACTTAAAATGAACAGTTTTATTCAAATGTTCAATCTAACATCTGTGTGCATTAAACAAACCAAACAACAACCATTTAAATAACTCATTACAACTAATATCTGGTAGTGTTCCTGTGGAATCTTAGTCCCCACCTCATGGGCAAAAGTCTCCAGTTCACAAATGTTCATGGGTTTGCATTCTGCAATGGCCTGTTTCAAATTTCAACAAAGATTAATCAGTGGGTTTGATGTCAGGCCACTGTGATGGCCACTCGGATATCTTCCTGGACTTCTTTTGAAACAAAGCTCGGTTGGACTTTAAGGTATGTTTGGTTTCAAGGCCAGCTCTACTGACCTTACAGGACACCCTCAATTGACCTTACAGGTTCTGCTCCTACAATTTTTTCAAACATTTTCATTACAATTGAATCCAACATAAGTCAATCTAGCCATTTGAGGTGTTCCATCTCAGACACACCTGATCCAGCTAATGACAACCTTGATGGATTGTTTGTTTGAGACTATACCTGATTTGCATGTGTTCATATTAAGATTTTTTTTAAAGAAAGTTGACTAATTTTGAGACTGCAATGGTCATTAAAAGCAGTATTTTCTGTTGAATTTGTAGAAACTACTTATGATTTTGGTTGGGGTGAGTTATGTTAATGTTTATTGAATGGTGTTTAATGATTTTGAATAATAACTAGACAAATGGATGTGGGAAAAAGGTAGATTCCACAGATATTACAGTAGAGATCTATGAATCACCTGGAGACTCTGCTTAAAACCATTTGTGTCAATCACCCTTAAAAATGAAAAACTGTTACCCCTATTATTAAGAGATTATCTTCTATATATTTGAGATTATAAAGTGTGGAAATAGCTGTCAGGTAAAATGCAGATTTCCACTGGGGAATAAAGTAGAATGGCTTGTTCCAGCTGAGTAGGAGGGATCCAGCTGTGTTTTATTCATAGGACAAGTGTAGAAATACAAGGCATGCATAGTGATACTAATGTAATCGCTACACTATTAATGAGATACAATTTGTGATTTCTCTTCAGAAAGAAAGTATATTTTTTTTAAAATTAAAATGATAAAAAATTGTATATTTTTATTTAATTTTATCAATTTTATCACTATATTTTGTCAAACATCAGCAGAGCACTAAATAGGCAGGAAGTATGCACACCATCTAATCAGCATATCACCTGGTGTATGTACAAGTATGACATGACCATTAAGACTGTGCTATGGAAAAGATTCGATTCAATTCAACTTTATTTGTATAGCGCCATTTCACGACAATATCGTCTTAAGGCGCTTCACAGAGATCGGCCAATTAAAAAAAACAGCCTTACATAGGAAACCAGCTAGATTGTATTGAATCTTTACTTTGATCAAGATTCGATCCAATCTCCCATCCTGAGCAAGCATAAGCGACAGTGGGAAGGAAAACTCCCTTGTAACAGGGAGGCAAAACCTCCGGCAGAACCCGGCTCAGGTAAAGCAGCCATCTGCCTTGACTCGCTGGGGTCAGAGAGGACAGAAAAGACTAAAGATTAATATACATTACAGCTTCTATCCAGGAAACTTTCATGGAAAATAAGAAGTAAAGATAAGATCATTGTATCTGCTTTGGCACCACATATGAAAATAACTTAGGTCAGATTAAGAAAAAAAAGCCGTCAGAAATCCCATGTGGGTCACAAAAGGACAAAAAAGTCAGATTTGGGCTTGCACTGTTAATGCAGCCATTTTCTTGAGAATTTTACACCTTGTAAAATCAAATCAGAACTTATCAAGATGACTGATTATGCATTGGGTTGATGTAGTGTCACCATGTAAAGTGTCTTTTTGTGCTTCTTTTGCTTATTAGAATAAACCGCACAGAAGAAGAATATGTTAAGATCTTCAACTCAATTAATGGGTGAGTCCACATGCGGCAGGGCCGTTTAGCTTTTTTCTCTGTATACTACCCCCCACCCCCGCCATGCTGATAGATTTTGTTCAAACAAAACAGAATATCGGTTTGGTTTTCAAGATCAGACACTCACACGCTTTTGATAAGATAAGCCTAAGCCTAAGCACAGCAGTCCTACGAAATCACGCTTGTTTAAAAAAATCAAATATTATTAGAAAGTAAAGTAAAAAATGTAATTCAGAAATACACATTTGTTCCATATGTTTTGTAAAATACCATCATATTTGTCACACTGTAACATTGAAGTATTTCCTCAGGTTGTTGCTGCCAGGAGGAGATGTTGACATTCAAACATCACAGTTTACTCGTGCTGCAAAGATCTTCTACGACTTGGCTCTGAGGGTACGGTGACTGCCAAGATCACGTAGCACCGCATGAATGAGTTTTTTAAAGCCTCAGGAAAATAACCCTAAGGAGATGACTTGCAACCCCTTTATCATTATATGTTTTTGCTTACTCTTTGATCATCTGCAGGCAAATGATAATGGAGATTACTTCCCTATTTGGGGAACTTGCCAGGGCTTCCAGCAGCTTTCTGTCTTCACAGCCAATAAAAATCTTCTCACTCTCACGGACACCAAGCACGTGGCTCTGCCTCTCACACTGACCTCAGGTATTTATCAGAATAATATCTTAAATCAGTGCAGTCATTGCAGAATGGTGGAACAATGAGGACACCATGAGTGTAGTAGTAGTGCAATAGTCAAGGACACAACATGACTATCACATACTTTCAAAATAAAACATTTATGCCTTCTTTACATGTGTAAATAGGTGCATCAGTTTCAAAACTCACTGATATCTCTATATTCCATGCAAATCTTATGTTGGCCTGGTTGCTTGACAAAACCTTCACAAGATGTAAGCACAGAGGTCAGAGTCCATCTCTGAGTTTCATCCATGCTTTTGCATGGTAAAAATTAAATTAGTTTATATAGCACTTTTCTGACCAAAGAGCAGTGCAAAATAATTCACATTTTAACATCAGGGATTAAATTCAAATTATTTATGTTTGTTTTAGATATCAGTGTTTTGTAGGCCAGAAGCAAATATTTTAATTTGATGCGTGCGGCAACTGGAGCCAGCGAAGTATGTTTAGCAGAGTGACATGAGCTCGTTTTGGTTGGTACAAGACCAGATTTGCTGCTGAGTTTTGAAACATCAGCAGAAGCTTAACAGGGCATGCTGGCAGGCCTGCCAGTAAAGAATTTCAATAGTCACTGCAAGAAATGACTCCAGCCCGAACCTGAGAGCTGTGTTGTGTGTCCTGTCAGGTAGGGTCTGATCCTCCTGATGTTGTAGAGAGCAAATCTGCAAGTACAGGCAACCGAGGGAACATGGACTCTATAGGTCAACTGTCCATTCATCAAGACAGCAAGATTCCGGGCAGCTGAGAAAGGCACAAGTGTGATAGAGTCAAAGTTCACACTTATTTGCAGATGTAAGGAAAGGACTGGCTGGACATACTATGTGCTCAGTCCATTCAGTCAGTGACAGAAGTGTAATTTCTTCTAGGCCGTGATCTGTGTTTTCTCGTCTGAACATCACTCCATCTCTCTC
This sequence comes from Pseudomugil tenellus, assembly GCA_037177515.1. Taxonomy (NCBI): domain Eukaryota; kingdom Metazoa; phylum Chordata; class Actinopteri; order Atheriniformes; family Pseudomugilidae; genus Pseudomugil; species Pseudomugil tenellus. The sequence continues at coordinate 8,365,401 of JBAMHX010000004.1, read as the reverse complement.
CCTCCTGTAGCTATACAGTCCAGCCGGATGTTCCGGAATTTTCCCAAAGATCTGATGCAATCTCTGGCTAATGAAAACATTACTGCCAATTTCCACAGCTGGAGTCTTTCAATGCAGGTATGTTATTTTTTTCCCCATATGCTGAACTCTGCCAAGAGACATTTCTCCTGTCCTAACTGCAGTCTTTTTGGCAAAGGCATCAATGTACCTCAAACAAGGAGACTCTTGTGGGGGTAATGATGGAATTATATGAAACTGCAATACCTGAGACGCACAATCAATTTTCAGCTGATGGTGTAATCACAGTATTTTGTTAAATATCCTATATTATTCATTATTTTTCAACATGTTCATATGGGTATCAGAAGCCCAACAACATTGTTTTTTTTAAAGTGTATTGCCTCAAATTCAGCCTTTGTCCTAAATTTCAGCAAATTCAAAAGTCAACTTATACAGCTCTACTGAGAATGGGCTGTTTCTTCATTTTTACATCTATTTTGTTATCACCATAGGTTAAATCTAAGAACTAAAATATTGATGCAAGCTACTTTCATTTAGCATATATAGACGATGTGACAGGCCCAGACCCAAAGTAATATTAGACAAAGCAATAAATTTTTACCTGATGCACTGAGCTCAAATTTAAATTTTGTGTCACATAGTTTATGCTTGAGCAAAGCAAGCTTTTTGAGGTATTTAAGTGTTGCTTAGAGCTCTCTCATTCTCTCTCTCTTATATATATATATATATATATATATATATATATATATATACACATATATACTGTATATACATATACAAACACACATACACTTTAACTTTGGGCTTCAGCATCTGAAATTATGAAAAAATACTTGTTTCCAAACAGAACTTCAGTCGAAATGCCAAGCTGAGGAGGTTTTACAGAGTCCTGTCCACAAACACTGACGGAAAGAGAGAGTTCATCTCCACTATGGAAGGTATCGTTCATTACTGACTGCTCTATAGTCTGAAGGCTTTCATTTAATTGTGCCGTTTGATATTAGTAAAAAATACAACAGATTACTACAAATGCATCACACAGCAGCACATATTATGATGGAGTTCAGCAGTTAGATATCTACTGGCTCTAGCACTATTTCCTCTCACCAAAGCAGATATAAAATAAGGGATGAATTGTTAGATGGAATTAGACACATGCACCTTAGATGGTGCCAGAATCCTACAATTAAACTCATATCTGACAATGATTTGCACATTTCTCACATGAAGAACATATTTCTTTTTACTTCTTTTAGGGAGAAAAACAGTAGTAACAATGAAATGAGTGGTCATAAATATCAGTAATAATGATACTGTGAACAGAATTTTCTGAGACAGTGTTTCTGGTATCTTTCAGCCTACAAATACCCATTTTATGCCGTGCAGTGGCATCCGGAAAAAACCCCCTTTGAGTGGATAATTAAATCTGGTATGGTTCACTCCACCAATTCTGTGAGAACCAGCTTCTACACTGCCAGCTTCTTTGTCTCTGAAGGTAAAATCTGTTATTTCTGATTGTTATTGCCTTTATCACAACAGAATTTGTCATTTTTAATTCATTATGTTTCATCTGAAAAAGGAGAAATGAACACATTAGGATTTTAATCGATGCAATCGACTTCAACTCAGTGTGGTCATTTATAATGGAAATTATGTTATAGCTTTCAGATTACAACATTACTCACAAGTCAAAAGAAAAGATTTTCTGTTTTCCTCCTGCTTGAATAATTTACTGACTGACATTTAAACTAATCTTAGAAGTAGTTTTTTTTTTCCCTACCTTCAATACTTTTGGGAAACCCATTTTGCCCGCCTGTATACGCAATCTTGTTCTTTCAGTCACTACCCACAGCTCGTGATCATAGGTGAAGATAAGAGCATAAATCGCCCGGGAAATGGAGAGGTTCGCCTTTTGGCTCAGCTGCTTCTTCACCACCACAGATCAGTCCAGCATCCGCATTACTACAGATGTCGAATCAATACGCCTGTCGATCTCACGCTCCATCCTTCCCTCACTCGTGAACTAGATCCCAAGTTATGTAAACTCAACTTGTGGGAGGACCTTATTCTCGACCCAGAGAGGGCACTCCAGTCTTTCCCTACTGAGAACCCTGGTCTCAGATTTGGAGGTGCTGATTCTGATCCCAGCCATGTAGCTGCAAATTGATTGAATGAGAGCTAGTGGTCACAACCAGACGAAGCCAACAAAAACCACATCATTTGCAGAAAGCAGATACCCATTCTTAAGGTCACTAAACCGAATCCCTTTAATACCTTGGCTGCTCCTACAAAGTCCTGTCGATAAAAGTTTTGAAAAGAATCAGTGATAAAGAACAGTCTTGGTAAAGTCCAACCCTCCGACTTATTACCGGCAATGCGGACCAAGCTCTGACACAGGCAATGCTGCAGAGGCATATCATCCAGGACAACCCCACAGCATATAGAGCCTTATGGATGAGACAGATCTCATCTAACCCCCGAAGGCCCCGCACTATTGAACTTTTTGACCACCACAGTGACCTCAGCCCCGGAAAAGGAGAGCCCCCCGCAGAAAAACCCAGCTCTCTTCAATTATGATTGTTCTCTCCACGACCCATATGTTCCAAGTTGAGGTCAGCAGCCCCCCATCCCAACTGGAAACAGTGTTAAGGAAGCACTGCTTCCCACCACTCATCAGATGGTGGACTAGAATCTCCTTAAAGCTGTCCAGAAGTCGTTCTCCACAGCCTCACCAAACTACTCCTATGTCCAAGTTTTTGCCTTGGTGACCACCAAAGCTGTATTTTGCTTAGCCTGTCAATACCCATAAACATAATAACCAGCGAGTCTGGACATTACCATCATGACAGGCACCAACAACCTTATGACCACAGCTCCAGCTGGGTGCCTCCACAATAGAGGCACAAACACAGCCCATTCTAACTCAATATTTTCTACTTAATAGGAGACATGGTTGAAGCTCTCTCTAACAAGGGACTTAGCCAGATGTTCCCAGCAGCTCCTGAAAACATATTTGGGTCTGTCAGACCTGACTGGAATCCTCCCCTATTATCTGAGGCAACTCACCACCAGGTGGTGATCAGTTGATAGCTCCATTTCTCTCTTCACCCGAGCTTCCAGGAAATGTGGCTGAATAATATGACTATCCGATAATATGACTATAAAGATGATTATCTATCTGTGGCCTAGCATGTCCTGGTGCCAGGCACACATATGGGCACTCTTATAGGTCTCACTTTACTCACTCTATTCCTCTTAGTTAAACCAAGATTAAACCAAATATATGTATGACACCATAATTACTTTAGGAGTCATATAAATGATCTGTCAGATTTGTTTTAGTCAAGAATTCTTTCCTGAATAAATAGCAGTTTTTTTAATTTATTTATTGCTGTTGACCCTTATTGCATTTTATATTCTACATGGAAATATTTTTATGTGGAATGAAGAACATAATCTGAACAAACAAATGAATAAAAAGTTTTCAATTTTTTTATAAGTGGTTGTTTGAAGTTTAGTTGATTTGAAAAATATGTGTATTATGTTTTATATTGAATAACAATGTTTAATAAAGGGCAGTAAAATAATTGTTTTTTAGTCAATATTTATTAAATATTTAGATCTGTTTTTTAAATATATTTTGACCATTTATTAAACATATTTTATTCTAAATACAATCTGATTTATTTTTTTAGTTTTTGTGAATACACTAGAAGATCACATATGCTTGAATTAAATTTAATATGCTAGACAGATTGCAAACTTGTGTGCACGAAAACAAAGCCCCAGATAATGTGAATTTGGCCTTCTTTATATTATTCACATATCATTATAACTACTTTAATAGTATGAAGAACATTGATTAGTTTTTAACTGTACTTTTCAGTAGTGAATAGCTTACAAAGGTACTCAGGAAGTGCATCCTGTACCTGGGTCAATGATTGTACTGATCTAATTCAGAAGTATAAGCATAAAATGCATTCAGCTGTATCTTTTTCTTCTCAGCCATGAAGAACCACCACAAATTCCCCAATTCTGATGAAGAAGAAAATGCTCTCATTTACAACTTCCTCCCCATCTACAAGAGAAATAATTCTGTCTTTGTGCAGAATTATTACTTTGATTGATAAACACTCCTGAAGATGTGTAATACACCCAGGTCTGTCTGGTCATGTGTTGTCCAAAACCAAACCTGGTGGAGACATCGCCTTGAGCAGATGAATCATCAAGAGAACACAGAAATGCAAAATAAAATGTTTTATAGATAACAGAAGAAAAAAAGCCAAAGTTTAGCAGAAAAAATGTAAAACAAAAACAAATGGAAACAGTGCCAACAGATGGAAATTTAATTTTAGTTGAATTTAGTTAAATGTGTTTGCTTGACAACAATAACTGTGATTCTTAGATTTTAATCTACAAGCCAAGAGTCAGGCTTTTTAATGGCTTTTAAACAGGTACCGGTAGAGTCCATAGCTTCAAGTACTTTGCAATTGACTCCATGAGCTTAAAAACGGTTCCAGGGTACATTGGAATTATGTATGTGATGTAATTTTAAAACAGAATACAATGACTTGCAAATAATTCTCTACATATATTCACTTATATATTTCATGGTCAGACTGATATACATAATTCTGTTTTTTCAAATATTTGCTTATTTGGAATTTGATTCCTGGAATATTTTCCAAAAAAGCAGGGACGGGCTCATGCTTTAATTTTTATACGTTGCCTTTGCTTTTTTTAAAAAAAAACAGCAAAAAAAACCAATACTCATTAAGCATTTCTGACAATGATTTTTGAAGCTTTGAGGGCAAATTCTTTGTCATTTTGACTTGACTTTCCCTCCTTCCCTTCTTAACACTCCAGATTATTCATTATCTTATTCAGCATTTTGTAATGTTCCACACATTTTAAATGGGAGACACGTCTGGACTGCAAGCAGACCAATCTGGCACCCGCACTATTTTACTATAAATAAAGATGAGGAAATCTCTAAATTCCTTAATCTGTATGGCTGTTTGCTCAATTAATCATTCACAAATAGATTCCAGCATCCTATTCTTACTTGGAAATGACATTCAGGGATTCTTCTTTGATATGCGTGTTTCCATTTAACCCACTCACCTGGAGGATTTCCCCGCTGACCTAGTCTTATCAGTTTACCCGTTTCACCATTAAATATTGTCTTTGTGGCGTGTAAATGAATGAAAATAAAATAAAAAATACTTTTTTAATCCTAAAGGGTGAGTTCAAATAAAGTTAATGCATTCAAGTGAATATAGATGGAAAAGAATTTGCCAATTATTGTATTCTGATTTTTCTTTTCATTTACACCACATCCCAACTTGATTGTCATTAGTGTTTGTACATTAATGTGACATATTACTTATTTCTCTAAAGTTTGGTCAAATCCAAAATGCAGCCTTTAGTTTCCTGTGAGTGATGCTGTTTCTCTTTTTCTGTTCTGGACAAATGGATCTTTTAACACCTCTTCTGTATTACAACCTTTGATTAGAATAAAGAGAATTTCAAAACCATCTTATGCTTGTTGCTTTGTTGAGAGATGCCCAGATCTTTAAAACACCTTTACCCTTTAAACCTTTAAAAATCTTTGAAAATATATCCCAAAGTGAAGAAATGTACACAAACTGTACAACAACATTTTAAAACACATTTTCTGTCAAAACAATATGAGCTCCATAGTAGACCAATTATTTGTGTATCCAATTTTTTTTTGTCAATGTTTTTGTGCAGTGAGACGAGTAACCTTATGAAGGCAACAAAGCTAAAGTAGTGGAACAGTTCATGTCTATCCTGGTAAGCTGGATTTTTCATTCATCTTTTTATTAGTGAAGCATGTCATAGCAATGGCATAGTACAGATGAATTATAAAAAAAAAAGTTAAGCTATGTTTTGAAAATTGTTATTATTAAATAAACTTTCATGGCCCAGAATCTGCTGTTTACAGTATCTACCCAGTGCATTTGTAAACCTACACCAAATACACTTTTAACAGTTCAAGGTGTTGTTGTATTGTACAACTTGGTGTTTTGCAGAAGACAAACTAGATTAATTCCATTCGTGTATGCAGAATTCTTATAAAACATTAATGAGGAGTTTCCATACAACTTGAATCAATGCAGCTGAGCTTTTTAACTGTACATCTATACTTCAGATGTACAATGAGAATAACAAGAAATTCTGTGGTAGGATAAAGATGAATTAGATGAAATGTAGTGGAAAATCGGGCAGCACGGCGAGGTGGTTAGCACTGCAGCCTCACAGCAAGCAGGTTGCCGGTTCGATCCCCGGCTCGGGTGGTGGCCTATCTGTGCGGAGTTTGCATGTTCTCCCCGTGTCAGTGTGGGTTCTCACCGGGTTCTCCGGCTTCCTCCCACAGTCCAAAATGCAGTGTGGGGATAGGCTGATTGGGGACTCTAAATTGCCCATAGGTGTGAGTGTGTGTATGTGTGGTTGTTTGTCTATATGCGTGGCCCTGTGATAGGCGACCTGTCCAGGGTGTACCCCGCCTCTCGCCCTGTGTAGCTGGGATTGGCTCCAGCCCCCCCGCGACCCCATTTGGGAACAAGCGGTAGAAAATGAAAAATGGAAAAAATGGTAGTGGAAAATATCAGAAATGTATATCTAGAATAATAATAAATTGTTCCACTCTATGAAGTAACTAGTGAGAGTTGAAATCTTCAAAGCAAATCCTGAAGATCTCCTGACTTAGCAAAGTGTTGCTTAAACCTGCTTTTGTGAGTAAGAACTGCTAGAAGGTAAAGTTAAGAAATTCTTTTTAGTGCCTTCAGTCTGATGCTGAAATCTGGACTCTATGAAACAGTATCCCAAAGATTTACATAACTAGCCACTAGATGGCACCATAAGACCAGAAGATTTATATTATGGCTTGAACAATTGATGTAGAAACGGTTATTTGTATGGGACTTAAGAAGCAAACTTTAATATTTCTACAAAAAGATTAAATGCAAATACAGAGTAAAGTATAGAATTATCATGCTATTACAGTAGATGACCTCTATCCATTCCATTGGAACTTCTGACAATCATGTGCAACAGAGTTTGCAGGACAAGTCCTCAAACTGCAACCAGCTGCTTGCAGACAAGAACAGCAACCGAGTTTCATTTCTCTGGGAAAGAAAATCAGAAATAATCTTTTAAAAGGTTTCAACCTAGAAATGTGAATCTGTTTAATTTCAGATAAAAACCAACAAAACTGTGTAGTTAGTCTAAATAGTAATAGTCAGGGTGGAGCGAGATGGAAAAAGTGTGACACAGTCAAAGAAATTTGACTGGACGCCTGATGCAACCCCAGGTTGTTGACAGATCTAGTGCTGTGTATTCTATTTTTTTATTCTGCAAATATTGAACTGAATGCAACACATTTGTAAAAAATGATTTTGAAGGGGAACTTGTTCAGACTATGTTAGGTCCTGTAAGCATCACAGCAAACCAGCAACGCTCCATAGCAGTTCTGGTGCAGTCCTGCTCTGAAATGGCAAGTGAAGGAGAAAAGCGATGGAGCGTTAAAGTCTAACAATCGTATGCAAGTTGCATTTGCCTGCACTTTTTATAGAAAGCAAGTTATAACCAAAGCCTCCTTGACTTCTTACATAGAGGTTGGTTTCTCAAATTCAGTTTTTCTTTCTCAGTTTGTACTTAAAACAACTTAAATAAACGTTTGAATCTCTTCATATTTACATATTGTCACAATTACATTTATTATGTCAGTTGTGTGCCATTGAAATGTATTATAAT
>JBAMHX010000004.1:8336881-8351443 GCA_037177515.1 Pseudomugil tenellus | reverse complement strand
ATCTTATATATATATATTCACACATTATCTGTACCACTTATTAAAATGAAGGGTCATTACTGACCAAATACTGGCATGAGCTCCCAAGACCCTGAATCGAATTAAACAATATATAAAACGACTAAGCAACTATATAGATTTAAAGTACGAAACTAGTGTGCCACCTGAACTTTAAGTTAAATAAAAAATACACTATTTGTCCTTTGAGACGTATAAATCTGTAATAATCAAATTAGGATCAATCTTAATCAACCAATCCATCTTTATTCAGAAAGCAGATTTCATACAAAATAATTTAATTGACAGGGCTTTAAATGGGAAAAAATAATAAACAAACAAAATGAAAAGAGGAGAAACATGTTTTATTTAACAAAACTTAGGATTTGCCCATATACACAACTTGCAACACATGTAAATGCAATATAGCACACCAACACAAATGTACATGAAATTGTATCTCAAGAGGTACTGTCCGAGAGGGCTCGGTATAATGCCCTGGTCCAGCCACTCTCCAGCTCTAGACCCAGTCAGCCCAATCACCTTCACCTGCCACTGGATTCGTCAGCCTGATCACATCCACCTGATCCCAATTCATTTCCTCACACTCCTTATATCCAGCACTCCTCCAGCCAATCCCTGTTGGACATTGAATATCATAACAGCTTCCCCCTCCCTGTCTCACCTGCCTGCTCTATGAATTGACCATTTGGATTATGCTCTTGTTTGGACGTCGGCTCTATTCTGGATTCCTCTGCCTGACTTCCTGGTTTCGGCCTTCCTGTTCCTCATCCCGATCATCCTCCTGGATTCCATCTCATTCCTCACAGGTTTCCAGTCATTATTCCGTCAAATAAAACCTGTTAACCTTCCTCTTGTCTCTTGGATACCATCATTACGCTTGGCACATGGGGTTGTGTTGCTCCTTCCTCATTCAATTTTGTCAAACTGGCGTGATTAGGTAAAAATTGCTGACCTCCTCTAGCCAAGCAACAACAAAAAAATCATTCTTACATATCAATTTGCGTCCTCTATCACAGAGACCTGCTCATGGATGATTGGAAAACAACACAAGGAAGTTTAAAAAATGTCCGGCATTTGTCACATGGCACTACAACCAATCAGCGATGGTTTCATTAAAGGTGAAAGGTGACCTTGAATTTCTCTGGATCCGCCACGAGGTCTCCCATCACATGTTTATGTTCACTATGCTGCTTCCTTGTTTTTAAAATAGGATAAACCCAAGTTTGTGCTTTTCTTTAGTCAAGTAGTGTTATTAGCGCGATTTCTGGCAATTCGAGTGAAATCTCCCAACTTTTCATCGTTGATGCTCTGTCACAAACTGCTTTGTTGGAATTTCCTCCAATATCATGACCAAACTAATTGGAGACAAGCAACACAGCTGCTTTCTGTTTGTCGCCCCCTGTGTGTTGGGTTCCATCTTATTGGCGATGTGTTTTACCTGTAGCTATTGTTAGTCGCCCCAAATCCCAGGCCCATAACCCTCACCAACCACATCAGGGAAGTAAAGACCCTTAGGTGAAATAAAAATGATTAGCAGCAGCACACAAAGATGTAGTAAATACAATAAACTAAGCTTAAAATAAAAATTTGAAAATAATCTAAAGTAATCAAAAGATTCACTGAAAAGGTTATCTCATCTGTAAGGTTGTTCCACAGATGAGGGCCATAGAGATGCTACTCCATGTGTTTTTCTCCCCACCCTTGGTATAAACAAAAGACCATCACCTGACAACCTGAGAGCTCTGGAATGTTCGAAAGCTGCAGCAAGTGTGATACATACTTGGTCTTAAGCTTTCAAAACTAATTTAAGGATTATAAAATCAATTCAAATGACTGAAAAATTAAAGGATAGAAAAATGATAATCCCATGGATTGGTGTCCAAGTACAACTTACAGATATGTAGCATACACTAAGGAAAATTATTATTATAACTAGTTTTTTTAAGATAGTTTTAAAGGGAAGTTCATATGCTTTTTAGATCAATAATAACCATTGCAATTATCCAACCGATTTAAGACTTCTAAATGAGATAGTGGTGGGGATAACCAAAGAGCACAGATTCAGCACTATAGTCAGAAAATACACTGACTCAGTTTGTAACTCTACAAATCTGTGTGACAGCTTTTACAGTATAATGACCATCCAGATTTGATTTGCCTGGCAGGTTTGCTGCTGTGACTGGCAGCTGTGTATTAAACACTTTTTGCACATCTCACATTTGTCAGTTTTGAAAATGTGTCCCATCAAGCTCTGAAATAAGTTTGCCTGTCAGAAGTTTTATTTGACACTGAGTTTTGCTCAGTGATGACAATAATGATGCAAGTGTGAATAGTGATGAGATTAAGTCGATACAACCCAGACTCCTTAAGATAAGGATTTATTTCCTCTCACCCTTTTCTTATTATCTTTCTTCTTATTTTAAATTATTAAATTGTTGTTTGTTGCAGATTGGTTATTCTTTAAATTAATAACAAACAAAGAAAACAGGATCCCTCAACCTCACTGGTCACCACAGCATCTTCTCAAACAGCCAATATAATGTCATGACAACTATCACTAATGAAAGCCATCTACTGACTTCTGTGGTTGTCATAACTAGCTCCCACCATCTGAGCATTACCATCTCCATCACCTCTGACCCGTCTCATCCAGCCCCTCATCTGTTTGATCTATTGCTCTCTGAACTACAGATCAATGAAATCACACACAACCAGACTCAAATAGTTTCTTCCCCCTGGCCATAAAAACACTGAGCAGACATTGCCCTAAAAGCTTTCCAACAATCAGCCATTCAATAATTATGATGTACTTGCACAATAAATGCCACTTTCTTGGGCATAACTACCCTTTTTCAGTAGAATATTATCTGGATCTAAATGTTTCTAAAATTTTTGCAATTTTACATGCTATTGTTACTGTATTGTACTGATGCAAATGGTCTTCCCTTGTAATACCTCCCATCCTTATATGTTTTTTTCACTATTTTATTTCAGACACAGTCGTGTCACAAATACGACGATGTGCATTTGCACATAAATGTACATACATTCATGAATACACACATATACCCATATACATACATTTACATACACATATAAACATGTACACATAATATACACACACATCCCCATATTTACACATACACACATTTGTATTTAATTAACCTGGCTGAAATATCAATTTATATCTATATCACTTTCTAACGTTAGTAAAACTCTCAAAACACATTTTATTTCCAATTTAGAACATATTGTATGTTGAGTCATTTCATGGAAAATTGCTCATTTTGAACTTGATGAAAGAAAAATGTGGTCAAAGAAGTTGTAACGAGTGATACTTGCCATTATGTAGCATCCTCTAATTTCCTATTTGCATTTTTCCTATTTATTTTATTAGTTTAAAATAGATTGCACACATATTAATGGAAATTTTATAGTAAATACAGAAAAACCACTGGCTGATTTTCACCTTTGGTCCCTACAGGTAGCTGCATTTAAAAATAACAACTTATAACATGGAACCGACCAGCAGCATAAGATAAAACGATGACATTCAATACCATGGTTAAACAAGGCCTATGTTGTCTGAAGGAACAGCTAGGGATATTTTACCGAACGCCCCCAATCCTCCTTTTTCCCCATCCCCAAATAGACACAATAAAATAATATAAGACATACATGCTCAGTCACAAAGCTCCACCTGGTTTTGAAACTTTAAACCAGCCCGGTATGGCATCAGGACAGGATGCATCCTGAGGTCATGACCTTTTATTTTTCACTTGATTTGAGGTCAATGAGACAAATAGTTCCAGAGATATAGCCAAAAGTTAGATTTTTCATACATAAAGCACCACCTGGTGGGAAAACCCTAAATCCCAAAATACTGAAATTCTATGCAGTTTGTTCCCTTGGGGACTTAAACAGGTACACCAAATATCAAATTCCAGTTATCGCACTTACACGAAGCACATTCATATGTGATGCTGTTCAGGGTACATATTTCAGATATCATGACTCTAACAGACAGTCATCAGAACAATAATTATAAACAATAAAACACACAATTGTGAAGATTTGAAGGGTTTTGTGAAGTGTTTTTGGTTCCTGTTTCATTTTGTGGAGTTCCTTGTGTTTCCTGCTGTTGCTTCCGTTCATTAGGTCACTTGTTTGATTAGTTTTTCAGTTGCACCTGTGTCTCGTTTTGTATTTAAACCTCCTGCTTGTCAGTTCAGTTTACTGTTTTATTGTGTTTCCCTGTGATGTTCTGCAGTGTAAACCTCCAGTGAGTCTTCATTTAATTAAATTCAGTTTATTTGGATTCCACCTGCCTCCTGCGTCGTTTCCCTGCATTTGGGTCCACACCTCCACATCACCCACGTATTTCATGACTAAAATGTGAAACTACAACAGGTGTTTTACTGGATGGGCTTATGAAGGGGTTTGCTTTCAATCAATAATTTTGGATGCGGACTGTTTTTACTGAGAGAAATAGTCTGGGATTTGAGGAAAATGCATTGAAATAAGTGCCAATAGAAAAAGCATGACTGGATGGTGTAGTCTTCAAATCACAACCTTGTAAATCAGCATTTTATATCCTATTTTAATTTATTTCACCTATTATATATTTTGTTTTCTTAATTTTCTATGGAAACCTGTCTAATTTCTCATTCATGTGTATCTAGGTTTAGTGCCCTTTCCAGGTTTCTTTACTCCTAGATAGACAGTAAGCCTACCTGCAGGATGGCAACATTTTAATTTACTCTCCAAGATATTCTGTCTGTGTAAACAAGTGGATGTCAGCCTTTAGATGGCAAGTGATCATTTAAGACACACAGTCCATTATTGCTGTTTGAAACCTTTTGACACATGTAGCGGGAACACATGCTGGCTCAGTGTCTGGCTGCTATATGACCTCACACACTAAAAAAATAAAAAGTTAAATCTCTTACACAGCTTGTTATGTTTTCACAGTTACACACATTCCCACACATTTGCATCACGCTGTGCTTTTGTATAAAACATAAACACGCAATTACCAAGAGGCCTCCTGTTGTTGCTTGTATTTGTTATGTTTCCTCTCTGAACTGCAGAGCGCGGCACTTTCAGGTCTAAAATCTAATGATCACACAAACTCGCAGTGGTAGGGATTGTCTTTTGTATTTGCTGACTGTTGTTACTGAGAAATTAGAGGAAACATAAACTAATTTAAGTCGTGTTTTGGCATAAAAGAACAGATGCTTAGTCCGAATGTATCATTTTGAAAACAAAGATATAAAATTTTAAAGTCTATGTCTCCTGAGTACTTGCAATTTTTATTTTTCCATTTTTATTTTACATGTTTTAGTTTTATGGGCATTTTATAGTGTAGTCAAAGTATGACTGTATTCAAGCTGGGGTCTTAGGACATAGAACTTTAGTTTGTAGTTCAGTAATATTCATTAATGCATCTTGATTGTATATAAGATAACCAATAGATTTCAATTACTCTCATTTTTTATTTTTGTAGACCAGTTAATTTTAGACAAAATGTATCCTTTTGATATACAACAGAAACTTATATTTTTATTGTTGGGCCAATTTTCAGATTCAACTTTGGTAAAACAAATGACATATTGACAATATTGCTTGACAAATGACAGTAAAGCAATATTTCTGAGCTTTGGGCAAATTCATGGCTACTGCTGACTCCAAATTTCTTCAACACTGAAGCAACCATTCAATCAGTAGAGGCCAGTCCCAGCAGCGGGCAGCTATGATATGATAGTAGCTAGATTTTTGGAAGGAAAAAAAACAAACAAACAAAAAAAAAAAAAAAACAGGCAGAAACAAAAAGCATCTCGATCGAGAGTTTGAGACCACCGGATGCTACTTTGAATGCTTCTGCAACCATGCAGACATACTTAGGGTAAGATATTGTTATTACACAGCAAATAAGCTACTAAACAAAAAACCAAGCAAACAAAACATGACCCGGTGAATAAGAATTTCTTGCTTGAAAGAGGGTGCTGGAATGCACCACTGCTGTGGTTCAGATCATATTTAACATGCTGAACTTTTTTATGTTGCCGCATTTAGAAAACAGGTCAGACTCAACGCTATTATGACATTTATGAATGCCTAAAAAAAAACTTCAAAATCACTCCTGCAATGCTCAGGTAGTGTTTCAAAAGTGGTGTAATGTGTTCCCTGAGGTCTCGTGGTTTCACGACAGAACTCATGGCCTTGCTTAGTTCTGAGCTTCTGTAGCTTTATTCAGCCTCGTGTCAGCTGATCAGGTGTTCTTGTAATGACTGTGAAAATCCAATGTTGTTACACCTAAAATGTGGAATAATCTCCACACATGAGACAGGCCGCTGCAATGTCCAATTTTTAATTTCTTCTTAAAACCCATGTTTTCAATTTGGCTTCATTCAATATTCATTATTGATTGCTTTATGTTGTTATATCCCCAAACGCAGAGTGTCAGTGACATTATGGTTTCATCATGACCGCTGCCGCCGCTTCCACCCCCAGCACCACCGGATATCCCTTGTATAAGCTTGATAACTCGAACAATTTTTACAATTGGATTTTGATACCCAACATACCTGTTTAGGTCCCCAAGGGAACAAACTGCATGCAATTTCACTATTTTGGGATTTATGGTTTTCTCACTAGGTGGCGCTTTATGCATTAAAAATCATATTTTTGGCTATATCTCTGGAAATATTTTTCTCATTGACCTCAAGTGCAAATAAAAGGTCATGACCTCAGAATGCATCCTGTCCTGATGTCATACCGAGGTGGTTCAAAGTTTCCACACCAGGTGGAGCTTTGTGACTGAACATGTGCAGCTCTATATTATTGTATTGTGTCTATTTGAAGATTGGGGAATAGGAGGATTGGGGGTGTTCTGAGATATACACCTAGCTGTTGCTTCTGACGGCATAGGCCTTGTTACACTTTGTAATGTAAAACTATTTTAAAATCTTTTTTTACTTACTTATTCTATTTTATCTTCCATGTGTCAACTCTTATGACTTATTTTAATATTCTACACAGCATTTGTCTTGTGTGGTTGCAGTAAAGTGCTTTACAAAAAACTGGATTAGATTATAAGTGTATGCATAATGACAATGTTCCTCTCTCTATAATGTTTTGAATGGCATACATAAACTAACAAGGAGTAGACTATTCAACTTTAAAGCCAGCGGAAATGGAAATAGTTTTAGCAGCATAACATATTGTTAGTTGAGCATTTACAGCTATCTAATAGAAAATAAACTGTGAAGGAGAAGAAACATTGTGCTTTGTGCAATTTAACTTCTAGCCTGTGGGCGCTGCTGTTTGCCCATCTTGCTATCACTTCATTTGAGCAATGCGAAGCAGTCATAAATATAACAGCCTCATATGCTTTAAAACCCCTTGTGTTGTTTCCTGCTCTTGTGATTTTCAAGCTGTGTTTCATCTGCCTAAATGGACAAGCTGCAGCAGTGCAACACGCTCATTTGTCTGCCAGACACTGAACTCATACCTGCCCAGTCACTTCCAAACAGCAGTGCAGCAATAAATCTTCAAGGTAAAAGGCTAACTCAACCTCACTCCAGCATTGTGACCATGCCTGAAGGGAAATGTGTGCGTGTCTCTATGTGTGTATCTACCAGATGGGCCTGAATGTGGTATGGCAGCTGGTCCTGCCAGAGGTACTGGATAAGGACAGAGCATAACGGCTTTTACACAAACACCCTGAGACATACTCAGATATTACAAGACCAACGTCAGGTTTTCAGACACCTGGTGTTTTTGTGTGTGTTTGTGTGTGTTTGTGTGTGTTTGTGTCATACCTGTACTATATGTATTTCTGGACATGAAAATGTCACATATTTAGAGAAGATCTGTTTCTATTTAATATGGCGAGCTGGGACTCTTTATGGTCTAAGACATAACTCTTTAAAAGTCACACTAAAAACAAAGAAAGACAAAACATATTTCTTTGGATTTTTACTTTTACATTGGACAATGTTGATGTATGATGGAAACATTTGTAGGACTGCAGCTCTCGGGGACTGGAGTTGCCCATCCCTGTTATAGAAGTTTTACATTTGGTGGCTGCAGCTCAGAATGTTTAGATAAAGTGTTCTTGGGAATAACACTGAACCCTGTATTTCTCCTCTATGGCTACGGGGTGTGAGCTTGTGTGTGAATGGGTGACTTGGACATGTAATGTAAAGTGCTTTAAGTGCATTATATAAGTACATAAGAATATATATATATATATATATATAGTCCCCTGTCTTTTCAAATAATTTTATTAATTCAGTTGAAATAAATTCAGAACAAAGTCACCTCAGGGCCATCCCCAAGAAAAATCAATTCAAGCCAGTTCATTGTGATCCAGTTGGTACTCTTAGAGGCCAATTTAAAAATAAAATATGGTCTAGCAATGGAAAATAAAGAATTGCATAGAATTTTGACTTCACTTCAGTTCTTAATCCCATTGCATGCAATTTGAAGTATTATTATATTCAAAAACTTGTCTTTTTTGGGGAGAAATGAGTTGGGAGCTCTATTGAACACTTCAGGTAACATTTATTTAATAAATAGCAACAAAAACAACACCGAGACAAGTAGAGTAAATCTATCAAATACAGTTCTCGTGTTGAACGGTCATTTGTGTACCACCCTGCCTTATTTACTTCACTGTAAAACCAGTTTACAGACAATAGAAGACAACAGAAAGATTTCTACATTTTAAGTCACCAACTGCAGTCCTCGAGTGCTACCATTCTACAGGTTTTAGTGTTTCCCTGGTACAGCAAACCTGATTTAAATGAAAACGTTCTCTAACACCTTGTTGTCATATTCTGCACCAGCTTGTTAATCAGCCATTGATTTGGGTCAGGTGTGTTGCAGTGGGGAAACACTAAAATCTGCAGGATAGTAGCTCTCAAGGACTGGAATTGGAGACCGATTTAATCAATGATGCTGTACTATTTTTGGGAAGGTGTTATAAAATGAGGTAAAGCTGAAGGCATTGATTTATTCATTTTAGTGTTCACATACAATGAAAGTTAATTTAAAGCAATTAAATCAGCAGAGATTATTATTAATTTTTTTCAGTTCTAGCTTTCCATCTGTGTCTGCACAGAAGGGGTTTGGGTGTAATAATCTACTGGCAGCATGGTTTTTTGGAAAAGTGTAAACATTCTGGGACACAACGTTTTGTGTAATCACTACATGTCTTTTATGGTCATTTTTGTACACAAATGTACAAAACGTCTTCTGAAAAATAATGTGCATGACTCCAATACTTTTCTGGTTCTATAGCAATAAAAAAAATTGCAGAGTAGAGTTTTATTGTCTGTCATAATTTCACAGATTTAACTGAACATTTTGCTCGTTAATTTTTGTGTAGGTGTGTTTTTTTTATCCTTTGAACTCAAACCTGACTGTTGGGTAGTATTACAGCTGCTATTTTATTAACTAATTGCTCCTTGTTTCCAATGCAAATCATCATGCTTCAACACTTGGATGGGATTGGCTGACTACTGCCACACCTTCTTCTAGCTCTTTTCTGACTGGCTGCAGCACAAACCAATCACTGCTGAAGTTGCCAGGAGCAGGAAATAAAAAGGCAGGCAGAAATTGAAACTAGAGATTCTCTTTTGTGTTATGTATATCTGTCTTTTCTTTCTGTGTTGTTTGTTTTCTCTATCCCTTTCTCCTGTCTTCTTGTTCTTTTTCTGTCCCCTCCGGTCGTGTCCAACAGCGCATTGAAATCTTGACAAACGATGATGTAACCAAATTAAATAAAGAATTCCGATCATCAAGAGGAACTTTGTATATTCAGGTATCCTTCCGCTGACAAGTAACAACAAATGGATGCGATGTGTGTTATGGGAGATTTCAGATCTTACTTTATTCACTTTATTAATTTATTAATGTGTTAATCATTTCACTTGTGAGAGAAAACCACCATGAGCAGAAAAGGTCAAAAGTGTGCCTGTATTTGTCCAAAGTGGACTGCACGCAATGTCTCAAATGTAACATAACATGGTATGCAAGGTGGTAACACCAGTAATCTGTCCAAACACCTTAGTAAAATACACCATATTCTAGCGGAAAGGTGCAGTGTTTGACCATCTAGCCCTGCTATCGTTTCAACAGGTATGATTGCCAGCAGTACACACGCAGAGCACGTAACTAAAGTGTTTTGTTTCATTTTTCTTTATCTAAAGATAAGAGCATGAAATTTAAATAAGGAGGGGGGAAATGAATATGGCTACCAGCACTGTAAAAAGCAATTATCATATAATAGTATCTAGCTAAAAGTTCATATTGTGCCTTTATAATATTATAATACCTGACATACAGTGAAAAACTCAAATTTGTGCAAATAAAATAAGTAACTTTTCAAGTCTATTCTATAAATGTATTATTGTTATTATTATTATTATTGATATATGCCACATTTTGGTTCTTAATTGCACTGTTGATTTAAATTGTTACCTTTTTAGATGTATGTAATTAATACAAAGACATATTACTATTTATTTGATCATTTTATTTTAGTGTTGCAAAGGATGTTAAAATAATATATTCTGTTTTAAATAGTTCTAAAATAATTTCCTGTACACAGTTTTTGTCTTCTCCTTCCTCGTTTTCACACAGAAAAGTATCGATAAGAGTAGTGATAAAATACCGGATCGAAAAGATGTATCAATAAGAGTAGTATCTATAAAACAATACCCATCCCTTCTTGACAGTTGTTTTGTTTTGTAGACAATTTGCTCTTACTTGCCTTATCTGTTGCCATTTTGTATTATTTTGTCTAGATGGTGGAATATTGATGCATGCTGTATTTTTAATACTAGTGATGGATAGATCAGGCTTCGGGAAACGTGTCAACACATGACCCAAACTTTATCAATACTTCATCAGTCCTGTGTTGCTCAACACTCATCCTAACCCTCATTGCAGCTACCAATATGATTATCTTGTACCAGTATACGCAGTATATCTTATCTATCTTTGACATATCTCTTAAATATGTTGTCAATAAATAAATTGAACGTGTGTCGTAATGTGACAGTGTGAATGAGGCAGGCAGAGTCTTTTGTTTGCATTCATAAAGAACATTTTTCCAGTTTCCTGAAACTGAGGCGATTGCAGGCTGGGGCTCAGTAGATGTGTGCCCAGTTACAGCTGAACACTCCAATTTCAGTCTACTGACTGATTCACTGCTTTTGGAGGAACTACAAAACCTGAGTTATTTAAATCTGGAGTCTAGAAGTGTTGATGGGGTCAACACATTTAATTCAGACTGGAAGCAGTGTCCGGAACTCATCGCTTTAGATCTTCATACAGGGTTTATTGCTGCCTGTGTGTGTGCAAATTTGAAGCATTGCGTTGCAGTGCATGATACAGCATTTTCATCATGTGGATGACCTGTAAATGGCTGTAAATTGAGTTATGTCTGGTTTTAGTGAGGCAAGAGATACCCACACTGGTTCCTTCTCATCATTTAGTCTTGTCAGTATTTGATATGTGCTGTTCCAACATGTGGATACCTAATTGACAAGTTTTAGGGTTGGCCATCTCATCTGTTGCTGTACTTGAGCAAGCTTCTCTTTGGCTGTGGTGCTTCATCTGAAGTATGTTATGCTTTGCCTGGATTTGTGTCTGATTGAGGTAAGTGTAGGAATTTAATCACATGATGTCTTTACTTTTAAATGTATGATGTGTGTGATGTAAATCGAAAGGCAAATTTGGAGACTCTGTAGATGAAATAACGATTTATGCTTTGTCAGTCACAAGACACTTTATTAGTTATGGCCCAATCATCCATCATCCTCCTTTTGCATTGGGCCAGATTGTCAGCAGTGTAACTTTATAGGAAATGTTTCCCAACACAGATGTACACAACTGCATTTTCTCAATAATGTAGTGACTGATAAGAGTCTGGTAATCCTCCATGTTCACAGATGTCCACAATTGTTATACTCACTGTCACAGCTTGTTGTACTTCCAAATTTTACTCATTCTCATTCCTCCTCTTATTACTTGGCCAACATCTGTTTGACTTCCTGAAAATTTAACATAGATAAACCAGGAGAAAATCAATACATACATAAATCAAAGATTGAAGGAAACTATATTGACTACACCATATAGTAGCTTAAGGACCTGAAGCAGTTCACTGAAGCCCTCAGTGTCAACAATGCTGAGGGGTTGGCAGTCCTTGATGATGAAAATTACAACTGTATGTTCCACCACCTGTGTTTTGGAACCTTGGTGGTAAAAAAAAAAAAAATAAATAAATATTATGTATTCATTAAAGCAACCATGAGGGTGCTGAAAAATGCCTGAGTTGATTCCAGATAGGGCTGGGCAATATCACGATGTGTATCGTCTGGCGATAGAAAATGTATATCGTTTTATATGAGACTCTATCATTTACACAAACGTTAGGTGCTTTATTGTTATTATTTAATCACATCAAGAGGTGCCTTACGGCATTGCCTTTCATGCTGCAATATCTACATAATTTAAGAAACATGGAAGAAGACTGGACGCGTTTCAGAGCAGGGTAATGTTCTACAAGATGACCACCCAAACTAAAGAACTTGTACCTAAAAGAGGGACAACTTGTGTCACATGGCTGTGGTTTGGATATAACAAGACTGACTTGGAACGGACAACAGTTAAAATTTGCCGGCTTCTGGTCCTAACAACGGACTCCAACTCAAATAAGTTAGGTTTACATTTTAACCTTCAGCCAGGGAATGTGTCGTATTGCCAGGGGGAAATGGCAATCATAGGCAACTAGGCAAGGTTTGGTTGGGGAGTGGGGGGGGGGGGTCCTTGCAGCGGAGGGGGAACTTAAAGCTTAGGGAGAGAAAAACAGAGCGCAAATCTTTTCCTTTTTAATTTAAAAAGCTCAGATGCAAATGAATTTCCCTCATTATAAGAGTCAGGTTTGAGGAAATTGATTATATTGTGCACAAATCCCATAATCCCGCAGGGAATTTCAGGCCCCTGCTGTCGATATAGTGATGCATATTGTTATGAGGATATGATATGAAATAAACTGTATCGAGATATGAGATTAAGATTGTTTCACCCAGCCCTAATTCCAGGTGTATTTGACCTCATCTTCATGCCTAGTTCTATAATGCTGTAACATCAAGGAAATGTTGTATTTATATAGGTCAGTGTATATTAGCTTTATTAGCCTGCTATCAAAAGGCTGCAAATACATACTGAGCAATCATGATTAAATGTTTATTGACCCTGGAGAGCATCATTGTGAGAATCAAATAAAAGATTACTATTTTTGTATGATATTTGGTGCTTTAGGTTTAACTTGCATTACTATAAAAATGTTTTGTGTTTTGTTGCAATAATGAAATTACAGAAAGTCAATGAAGCAATCCAAATTCTGGTCTCATCTTTATTTTGAGAATTTGAACAAATCCTAAAACAAAATTGGAATGTGTATACAGGCCTTCTGTAATTTCAGACCTCCCCAAATAAAAAAAATTCAGTTGTCTTCAAACCTATAATAACCATACAATCCTCTTCTCTTGCAACAAAGGGCAATGAAACAGCAGCTTTTGAAAAGTAAGCAGGCTATATAAAATTAAAATAAGCCAATTTAATTTTATTTCGGTGTATTTCTGCACATTATCCTGTTCTCTTCTCTGCAAATTCCAACTCAAATTCCTTCAAATTCCATGCAATCTACCATAATAATTTTGCGATTTTCTGATCTTATGTGCACCTGTTTGGTACTTCAGACTCTGTTTTACCATCCTGTTGTCAACCTGTGTCACAAATTGGAACAAATGTCCACTTAAACTTAAAATGTCAACCATTCTAATTAAACTAAATTGTATTGAGTGTTTATAAATAAGCCCTTTAAGTCTTCTTCATTCAACAGACCGGATTCACATCAAATGGCTTGTCAAGTACTGCCAAAGCATACAGACCCATTAATCTGAATAAGGTATGCAAGAGGTAACATGCCAAATCTACAGGACATTGGCACACCCTTGTGTTAAGAGTCAACAAGATCTGTGATTGAAACTTTCAGAATCTCAAATATTAACAAAAATTCTGTCATATAAAGTACTGCATGACGAATCAAAGACATGTCTCAGAAAAACGTTTCTACCTCAGTCTTCTGTATATACAGTTTTTGATTAAACTATGATAGACTACACAGCATAAATAAATGAAAAACTTGTAGAATTGCTGTATTAATCTTTCCTTCATCCATCCAAGCACATAAAGCCAGTTCAACACGGACAACCTCTTTCTGTGATCTATTGAGGATTTCTCTCACACCCTCTCTAAGCTTTTTATAGACTGATTTCAAATTAACATCCGCTGCTACTCCATCACAGAATTAACCTGGAGGATTAATTTCAATTAAACCAGAAAAAAGAAATGGCTTAATTTATCTGTAGGGAGATGAGCTCTGAAAGGTAGGCTGTCCTGACCACCTGTGAGGGGAAATGAGACAGAATCTGAGTAGAAAATTTTTTCAAATCTTTCATA
>JBAMHX010000004.1:8302862-8325329 GCA_037177515.1 Pseudomugil tenellus | reverse complement strand
CAACGATCTGCTACTTGATTTAGATAACATGACACGACGAAGTTAAAGCAGAGAAGAGCATGTGATGAAGTAGGATCACATCAGATTATTGCATCAATAAACGTTGTACCCTTTTGGACACACAGCACTTTAGTTTCTCTTTCGTTGGCCTGAGCACCTTAGCAAATGGCTGTAATCCGCTTGAAATTCTAAGCTGCTTTCATCTATTTTTTTTAGGTGATCAGTAAAGTTAGCTGTACTGTTATCTTAGAAACATCAGGTTTGGTGCTCCTGTTCCCTTCCTGGCAACTTTTCTGTCCAGAAACCTGCAGCATCGACTGTAAAGCTAAACAATAGGTCTAAATGTGGTATAAAAACAATCACAATGATCCAAATGAAGGTTTTACAGATAAAATCGTAACAACTAGCACTGCTAAAGGCTACTAATGACATAAAATCACCTTTCCCAAACTCCACAAATTGTATGTGAGCCCAATGAAGGATTCAGTCTCAGTGTTAAAAAAATAAAGCCCAGATTTAAAGAATACAGAGAGAAAATATCAAATTCAATGAACAAAAGGACATGTTTTTTATCATTAAAATTCAGAGTTGACACTGTCCTGCAAGCATTAGCACACAATAGACAATAGAGGTGTGAGTGTGCCTTTTATTTAGTGTGACAGTATGTCCTCCCAGATCCAGACAGGAAGCAGTCTGACCAAAGTCACCTCATCCTGAGCTCTCAGACAGCCCGGTGTGTAAATGTGTTTGTGTGGGGTGTGTGTGCAAATCTCTGTAATAGGCTTTTTGCAGGTTCATGTAAATGTAGCTTTTTCTCTGTCTGCTAAATGCCAAGAATTAGACACACTAATACAAAGAGAGTGAGGGAGAGTGAAGCATTTGGAAAATCCAAAAATGTTCAAAGCAAAATGAAAAGTGTAATTAGAGAAGAAATTGCAGCAATATAAAACTGCTATACACCTTTTGCCTCAAAAGCTGGATTACAAATCTTTTTTGGGACTGAAAATCTTTACCGGGGAGGATGTAAATGAAATATTTCCTTTGTGTCTATATTTCCCATTATTGTTATTTGTGTGTGTGTGTAATTTTACCTAACACTGTTTCTCCTAACTGCTATAACATGCTGTTTATTTCATTTTCATAAAGATGGTAACATAAGCATTGTTGAAACCTGGACTTGTTATGGGATTATTATCAATGTAGGCTATGAATGTTGCATATGGCACTGTTTTATCAGGACTCTGTATTGCAACATAAATTTACAGTTACAGTTATTTAGCAGACGCTTTTATCCAAAGCGACGTACATTTTTGGGTCATAGAGTTCAGTGTCTTACCGATTTGATTTGATTTTCTATTTCACGTTGACACTTCCATTCAATTCTCGATTTAAGAAAAAATACAGTTCAGACATCTGTTGTTTAAGCAACCAAATGCATTGTTCAACTCCCCCAAACTTTTTCTTTAACATCTTCATATGTGGAAGGCAACACTTTACTCATACGATATGACCTGCTGGGCATACTGTACCGTGGCTCAAGTACATTAATAAAATGTTTAAATCCAGCTTTTTCCACCACTGAATAAGGTTGCAGGTCTGCTGCTATAAATAGCCCTGCAGCGGTAGTAGCTTTCGCGCAAGCAGAGGTCTGTGGACATTTTATTGCAAATGAGAATGGAATAGTTCACTGGAACACTGTTGCTGTTTTCCTGGTAGCCAAATCTATATTTATTTATTTAAATCTATATTTGTGACGCTGATGAATTTGTCCTGCTGTGTTCGTAGTGTTTCCCATAGCAGAGTAAAGTGCACGGACATAGCATATTATGCCATAGTAACACAAATTGCAGGTTAGCTAACGGCGTGATGTACTTTGCTCACTGCCTCCTTAATGTATGTAAACCTAACCTCGTCATTTCGAGAATTTCTTGGCCAATTATGATGATTGACTGATAAGCTGATTTGCTCTTACAGTTATGTGCGGAACTGGGTCCAGTGCCAGTGCCCTGGACTTTCCGGTTACCAGCTATTTTGGACTGTATCATTAAACTAACAGGTCCATACGTGAAGTTTCCTGAGAACAGGCCAACATTAAATGCCCATTTGCAGCAATTTCTGGCTTCCCAAACGTAATCAGTGCGATTGACCGCAGTCACATTGCTGTAAGGGCTCCATGTGAGAATGAGGTTGCCTTTGTGAACTGTATAAACTTTCATTCTATTAACGTACAAGTTATTTGTACCACGGACATGATCCCGACAAACACAGCAGCACAACGACTTTCCTCTTGTTACACTGCTGCTATGACTTCAAAATAAGATTGCCTTACTATTTTCACCTCACTAATGACCACCTCGATTCCAGTCTGTGAAAAGTTAAGCTCAATATCAGTTGTTCTAATTCTGCCACAAACACTCATCAAACACATTGATTCAAATGCTGACATTTCATGAGCAGCTTTGTATGTATGGTAGAAAATGGGTGTGTAGAGGCGGGAACGTGAACCAAAATCACATGAGCAATGTTTTAGGTAAGGTTTTGATTTATAAAAGACTGATTGATTTATATAAGAGACTGATTTATTCCTTTACATCCACATTTTACAATGAGTTAGAAAGGGAAAAGATGCAGAAGGGCTTTGAAAAGCCATGGCAAAACATCTGCAGCAAGGGGAAAAGCCTAAAAAGACAGTACACACCTACCTGGTAATTTGGCCATTTTCAATGAGATCTTACGAGAACTTTGACTTTGAAACACTTGTCAATATGAGTCCATGCAAATCACAAGTGAAGTTTGTTGAAGGTTTAGAAATGCAGCTTTTATTTTGTCAATAACTGTAATGAAAATGAAAGTACTTGTTTCTCTGTTATTCACTTGCACAAATAAAGTGAGTTTAAAATTGCCACAAAAATATAACACTGCTATTCGGTCCAGTTCATGTCCCAGCTCTTCTATTTCAATCTTGATCTGTGGAATGAATTTATCCATATTTAATGATCATTGTAGCAAAGCTATCAAATCATGTTTGCTTGCTTTCCATCTTCCCCTCCTTTTGCAGAACACTTTCCCAAACCACAAACAGAAAAAACAAAGGAGGTTGTAAAAATAAAACATTAATGAAGATTATATGAACAATAACTTTTAAGTTCATTTGAGTATAAATGGATGTTGCAGATTTATATGCACGTTTATATGTATGAGTGCAAATGTCAACATTTGGCCCATTACTTCAGGCTAAAATGCCCAAAAGGTACTCCGGAGTCCATTTAGATGCCCAACTGGAATTATGTGTTCCTGGATCAGAAGTAGGGGTCCTGGGGGCAATAGGCTTGATGACAATGATCCATTACCATGCCGATGGGCTACTCCCGCAGCTTCTTACCACTCGATGATAGAATCTGACATGCACATTAAAAGCACAGTCATTCTCTCCATGTCATTCGCTCACTTGTTTACACACAGCAGATCTGACCGAATCTCTTACTCGCACAAACACATCAGTCCATCACTAGCTCTCATCCATTATGTAGCATGCAGAACTCCCATGGAGCAGTGCAGGAGTCACTGGGAATGAACTCTCTAATTAGACCAGTGAATGGAGAGCTTGTGTTGGGAGGAAAAGGAGAGTTGGGAGAGAGGTTTAGAGTTCCCATTGATTCAGCTGGGGACAAAAAAGTGTGTGGAGGAGGGTGGCAAAGAGTAAGAATAGCTGAGAAGACAGAAATGAGGAGAAACCAAAGTCAGAAAGAGAAAGAACACTTTTTCTTGGTGAAGAAAGAGGGGTGGATGATGGTTTCATAAACAAACAATAATCTGCAAAATATTTGTATTGAATCCATACTGTCGCTGGTTGAATCAGTCTGTAAATCATGGATAATATATTTTCTGACCTGCTAATGCAATCCTCAGTAGAGTCAGACCACTGCTAGTAATCAGAAAATTCTCGTATAATAATTGATCATGAACAATGATCAATCTTGGACATGAATCATTTTAACCATTTGCAACCCAACCCAAGAACCAGTGGACAGAAACGTCTAATTTTTTAGTTCTTCATTTGAGCCTCTAACAAAATCTGAAAAACATTACCAATTTATTTATTTTTTTGTATTTTTAATATTTTTTTTTACCAAGTAATAGGTCAAAACTAATGTATCATAATCTTATTCTTTCTGGTGTTAACCAGTAGGGGCAGGTATCATATGGTGTATGAAACTGGTGGTTCTTATGGTGGTTCTTTGTGTTGCTGAAGTTTGGTTGTCTGGTATTAGACACTGTTAGAGGGAGGTAGCAATAGAAAAACATGGAGCTTAGGATGGACCTCATAGTCACCCACCTCAGGAAAAGGAACAGTGGGGACAACCTCCAGATGACTTCTTCTCAAAACTGGAGGGCATCCCAAGAGAGAGCGATACTGTTACAGAGAAGGTTATGGGGATAGAAAAGGAGAAGAAGAATTCCCTCATGCTAGATCTAGATGATGAATTGTGCTTGAGGATTGGGAACCACTCAACAGTGTTTTAAATGAAGGGGACCTCTATGTTATGATAGAGAAGATTGGGACGATAGTGCACACAATCAAAATTGTTGAGTGTCTTGTGTAGGAGTTGAATCAGTTTTTGAGACAATTCTCATGCTAAATGGTTTAATGTTGAAATATCTTAAGTGAGTGCCCTAGTGTATTTTGGGAACCCTTTTTTAGGCACAAGACTTAATTCACATTAGTGCAGCTGTTCTTTTCTCTTTAACATTGTTGACTACTATGCTCTACTGGCTCCAGTCATTATCTCCTTTAACCGGTAGTATGCACACACCTGGACCATTCTTTCACTACCATTTTCCTGGCGATGCACCTTCTGTTGCACACACACACACACACCCAGTCACATATGAAGTAAGCTTCTCTGACCACAAACAGCAGTTAGAAGCATCCCAAAATACTGTGTACACCAATCATAGTAAACTTTTGGGACTAATAAAAACCAGACTTTGTGGCATAATTTCCTTACCTCCAATGCAATTCTGAACCTACCGTAAGCACAAAATCTGGAGAAAGAGGAAGCGGCAACACCAACGGCAGAAGAATAAAACAAAAGAAATTATGTGAATTGTGAAATATCTGTACATAATCCCATCTTAATTTTCACATAAAATGCTATTTATTAGGGTTTTTCTTGCAAATATTACAGAGCTAATCAGGGTGTGCAGTATCCTGCTATATAAATTAAGTTCTATATTAGCCTAATAATTACAATAAAATTACATTTAAAACAGTGCTCAACAGTTAGGGTACAATCAGGGTATCAGCTGCTCAGAAAATTGAATGATGGTTGGATATGAAAGGCAACCAAATGTGTGAAGATGCACAATGGCTTATCTGCCACTGCTGAAGGAGGTGGCACATAGAAGATTCTAAAGTGAGGACATTTTCAGAGGATGATCGCTAATGTTTCCAATATTCTTGTACTGTGTTCTTGGATCTCTGTGATATTTTGCACCAGATTTTACAATGATTCACAAAGACGAACCAAGCTAGTCTCTTTGGAAGTGCTGAAAACACTGGCTTCTCTTTTCCACAAGGAACTGGCTGATAGGTTGAGTTGGTGTCTCTTTTTCCCAACATATGGAGTGTAGAGGATCGGAACTACAGTATAATGTTTGCCACAGCCAGACACGGTGTGGTGGAGCGGGCCATCAGACTGCTGAAGGGCAGTTAGAAGTTCTTTCATGCCACTGGAGGAAGCCTGTCACACACCTGCAAAAGTGTACAAGATAATGAGGGTATGTGCTGTATAATATGGCACTAAAAGAATACGGCATAACCCACCACAGACAAGTGTTGTCCCTGTCTTCAAATCCCGTACCCTCATGTTAGAGCCAAATGCTGCTGGTATAAGACAGCAACACATAATGCAACACATAAAACAAGAAAAGCTTGAAAATTCTTATTCACATATTTGTTTTAGTGTTACTTATGCAAGGACAGTCTTTATTTTCACCAATTTCTGGACCACCTCCTTAATGATGCTGATCGTGATCTTCTGCAAGGAGATGAATGCTGCTGTGAAGTTACTGGCCTTGGCAACCAGCTGCAGTTTTGCGAACACAACATAATCTGAAAATAAATAACCTCCATCATCTTTCGGTGTGTCAGCTGCATTTGGGTCCAATGTCTGTTTCCCCCTCTGCCTCCGTCACAACTTGTCAGTCATCCCAGTGAGGGTGAGCAGCAGCACCATATTCCTCCATTGCACATTTTTCTTGTGTACTATGAGATTTTCATGTAGACTGTATATAACGAATAGATGAAATCTCCAAGTAGATTTCTGAAGTCGAAAAATTAAGCTCACTAGGCAGTTCCTACCGTTGCCATCTTGGCAGGACCATTGCTCCCAGATAAAAAAAAGTGGACAAAGAGCTGGGAATGAGTGGGGAGCTGTGATTGTGTGGATGGATGATTGGTGTCTATCAAGCTGCCTGTAGCTAAGAGCTAACTAAGCTAACTGGGATCTAACGGGAGCTAACTGGCTAACGGAGGTAGGTGGGCTAAGGTTAAACCATGTTCTTAGCCAGCTAAAAACGTTTTTCTGCAACACAAGTTCGTAAATATTGGATACCTGTAAATCAAAAGGACACGTCCATAATTGTGCTAAAACAAACATTAAATAATGTCTAAACCAGAGGCCTGTACTACGAAGCTGGATTATCCGGATAACTTCAGGAATTACTTCTGGATTTTCTGTACTAGGAAGCTGGTTTACTTTTGATCCAGCTGAATCACCACAGCAACACTGAGCAGCTAACCTGCTCCGGAGCAGGCTAGGTTCCGGGATAAGAGATCAGAAAAAGCACCACCTCCTGGCCAAATAGATCTCATAAAAAAATGTCTTGCCCATTTTTAAGAGGATCCTGATGCCTGTTGCAGCACGAATAGTGACTCTTAGGATAGAAAGAGTCTTCTGGGACAGATCCAACCCGTTACACTTTACAGATGACATGCTCTACCAAAGGTCCAGATTTACATCAGATGGGATGAGATAAATTTGCCAGCTGTTAGAGCATATGTAGCAAACGTGACCCAACATAGTCAGGCAGACAGTGCACAGCGCTCTACTGAGGTTTCATCCACACGACAGATACAGTAATAAAGCCTTGTCACTGAGCACTTTGAATTATGTTTTTATATTTGATACTTGCTCTCATGTTCTTTTAGTTGCACTGGGGTCACATCTAAAACCGAGGTTCATAATGATGGATACTGGTTTCCACACATCACATAAATACAGTACATTATGAAACTACAATCGGTGCATTCATGGTGGCATTGATAAATAAGAGCGGATAAAGCATAGATAAAGCATTCCCAGTAATGTTTGTACTGTAATACAGTGATATGAGCGCTGTCAGTTTATTTTGTTCCATTAATTAATATTGGATGATCTGACAAACTTCTGCTTTAACAGAATCACAATTTTCTGCCAGCATTCCTTCCTGGCTTTTTCTGGAGCAACAGTGTTGCTTTTGCTTATATTTAGCATGACTGCATGTATTTTTAAATTCTTCGTATTTGTGGAGAATGATAGTCTCCTCCTCCATGGTGAATTACACTGCTCTGTTTGTCCATGTTTGGATTGGTCAGAGCCTCCCATCTCCTCCCCTTTTATGTGAATGTGCACTCATCTTAAGTGGAAAGGTCTGGATGGAGTAAGCAAGTTGATAACCAGCTTCGTAGTACAGCTTATCCCAGATCCTCAATGTTTGGCTGAGTCAATCCAGAGACCAGAGATAAGTGCGGACTGTGTATCCCTGGTCTAGCATACCTGAAATCAAATGGATCCAACAGCTTATCAAGATCTGCACAGGGATTCATTCATTTGAATCTGGTGTGTTGAAATGGGGAGATGTTCAGGGCAAAGGTCCCCCACCCTTGGTCTAAGCAAATGTGTTTTAACAAAAAACACCCCTGTCAAAGTTGCCATGAAAGTAAACGGTCTTTTAAACCCAAAATGATTTCTTTGTACCAGGTTATAAACATGTTTATTTCTGTTGTGAAGTTAACATGTGGGGATTT
Source organism: Pseudomugil tenellus (assembly GCA_037177515.1). NCBI lineage: Eukaryota > Metazoa > Chordata > Actinopteri > Atheriniformes > Pseudomugilidae > Pseudomugil > Pseudomugil tenellus. The sequence goes on along the minus strand of JBAMHX010000004.1, from coordinate 8,317,258 downwards.
GCTTTGTTTTGGAACACCAAGTGAATGAGGGATGAGCTGCAATTTTCTGGCACTTCTGCACAGGTAAGAGGAACTCTTCACAGAGAGAAACTTTTGGATTATCTGAGCTCAACAAACTAATGACAGTTTTATTCCCACTCCAGAACTTCCCTGGGGTTAATTAAAAGATGTGTAAATATTTGAACTAAACTCTATAGTGTCTCTAAGGGCTTCCCTGTTTTTTTTTTTTTTTTGTTTTTTTTGTATTTTTGTAATGTTTGACCATTTCTTTTTTATTTCTAGAATCATCCAGTTCTTTGATGAGGTGGTATTGACTGCATTTGCCACCATCAGGATATCAGCATCTCAAGCTTACATTCCAAAATATTCAAATTTTTCATTCTTTTTCTCACTAAGCCATCATGAAAATGAGCTCAATATCTATTAGAGGCACACACCAGACCTTTTACAGCCAACATGTAACAGTACTAAGCGCTCCCTCACATCTGCCAAATTTTTAAAGGGAAACAGACATAGGTCATGCATCCACACTGTTTATAAGTTGGGAAGTTATTGTTCGCCACATTTCCTGTTTACCATATGCAACAGATTCTCTCTTTTCCAAAAGACCAGAGAAAATCCTTTGGAATTTTTAGGACCCATAGTTACGTTTTTGCATGAGGAGGTGATAATCTCCACGGGGTGCCACAAAGTGGTCTCTCAGAGACAGGACACGAACCAGATCTCTTTGAGAAACATTCCTACAGGGCACAAAAGGTACATTTGTTCACACCTCAAGAGAAAAGTTTTTCTCTTCCTCTTACAGAATGACAGCTAAGATTAAACCAAAATCAACATTTTTCCAGGGCTTCACACTTGGATGTTTGATCCTCAGATCAGAGTTCATTAGAGTTTATTTGTTTTAATAATTTTTATAGGTTTTTTTAATGTTTATGGGCATTCATACTTTTTCATATTGATTAGAATAATTTGATCTAAGCTTTTTGTTTCAATGTAATATGCTTCACTTTAAAGGTGAATAATGCACGGCTTACATTTATTTGTAAGAGTAAGTTTGGGTTTGAAGGAAGACAGACACAGATAGGCAAATTCAGAACCTGAGCAACCCTCAAAATATTATTGGCTGTACTGACACAAACCCCGTCTCCAAGCAAGAGAGCCAGTGTATTCTGAATTGTAAACAGTAGATACTTTCCATCAGTACCTACTGACTTTCCTTGACTATGCCAGGTTTCAGGGTATTTCCACTATAGATATGGCGTATCAGGTAGATACTATTGTTATACATACTTCATTGAGGTTCCAAGCGGGGGAGAGTCAGGCTTACAGTTTGATGTCCAGGGTCTGGTGGCCATTGATTTGCCTGATTTAGTGATGTCACTAAACATCGACTCTCAACCTGGTTTTAAAGGCCACCAGAAAACTTGTTTGGATTATTGTTTGCAGACTAAAAGAACATGGATTGGCCCTTGTTAGATGGTGCCAAAGATAGTATAGTAAAATTAAAAAGGACAGTAATAAGTCTAAAACATGTTTGAATACCCCTCTTGTATATTTTTCCCATGATTGTTTTCACACAAATTACAAATCTTTTTTTTTAAGATCAAAGCTCAAGCTTGTAATAAAAACACCATTTCCTTCTATTTTCCATTTTCTCTTCCTTTTCTCTCTCACATCACAACACTTTATATTATCTTTTTTCTTTTTCATGGTTTTGCTTCTTATATTCACCTTCTGGGCTGAAGACTGAGGAAGGGTATGATGGGTACTGGCACATTATGACTTCTGGATTACAATGGTAGAGCTCTGGCATCACTGACCCTCCAGCAATGTCTTTATGTTTATGTGCATGTGTGTTTGTAGCTTCTACAGAAAATAAATCTATCAACACATTTGGCATCAGGTCAACTGGAGAACAGGATATTTTCCTCTCTCCATTTGGCTGCATGTGTGTCTGCCAGAATACAAACATGTGCTGGCATCCAATCAGTCTGCTGTTTCTGCTCTCTGGGGTTTCAGAATGAGACATAGGCATGAGTGGCTAACATTTCCCCATAAGCCTGCTTGTGCTACGCTACTTTTATGTTAAAATAATAATGTAAGCTCTACAGATATTTATAAATGTCAATTCATGTGATTTCACGCCTAGATTGCAGATTTTCAATAGCTTCTAAAAGAATAAAGTTAAATTTGTGCTGATTTAGTCAATCGCGTATCAAATGAACTGTGCATTTGGACATGTGAGTGTGCTTTGAAGGTTAACATGTGTGTGGTACTGATACCAAATCTCAGTCAAATAGAAAGTTTTTGTCATAGCGCTGCATGCTCAGAATAGCCTGTAATATCAGGGCTAAGTAGTTATGTTTTGTAATGTGGCTCTTTGACGGCAATCACACAAGCATTAAGCAAAAGGTTAAACATCAGAAGTGACAAATCTGAAATTTTTGCAGTTTGAAAACCATCCATTAAAACATCTGGATACTGTAACAAGACAATTTGTCCATTTGTACATTGTAAATTTTCTTTACAGAATCAAGCAACATTTTCACCCAATTCAGGGTTGTGGGTAACTGGAGCTTATCCCAGCAGTCATCTGGCTGGAGGCAGGTTACACTGGACAGGTCACCAGTCCATCACAGGACAGGCCTAAGAACATTGGAATGATCAATCAACCTAACATGCATGTCTTTGCATGGTGGGAGGATACCAGAGTAGCCGGAGAGAACCCATGCTAACATGCAAACTCTTCACAAACTGAGGGTTGAACCAACAACCTTCTCGCTATGAGGCCACAGCGCTAACCACTGCACCAGCATGCAGCCTGCAAAATTTTCATTATATGACAAAATAAGTTGTTTTCTTTTTCTGCCATTTGGAGAGAGGATCTGCAGCCAGATGTTTCAGACACTGCTGGTGGGTGGTGTAGGTAGCCCAGGGCAACTTTGTGCGTACGCCATGCCTGGGCATCAGCATTTTTTAATTCAAATGGTGTTGTCCTTGACTCTCGGGGGCATGTGCTCCATAACCATTGGGGCTCTGGGATGGGTGTTCCTTTGGGTGTGTGCATGGTCCTCCCTATGATGAGCTTCGTGGATGTTATGATCCATCCATCCATTATGCTAATTATATATTCAATTGAACAATAAATCACTTGGTTTGCTCCTGCCCTTATCATTCAAGAAAGCTGCAGCAAATGTAGTGAGGCATGTACATTTTGATGTCATAATACTTTCTGACCAAAAGTATATTAAGCACTGTCACTCCTTTACTCTTTTTTTCCTGCTAAATTCCATATGCCACAGTGACATCAGTGCATAGACCTTTGCTTATTCAGCTGTTTGGATTTCATTTATATACCAACAGAGCTACCTATAAATATTAACATGAATACAAAAAGGGGTTATGATATGATTGATATCACAATATGACTTGGTTCATTCAGTCTTGTTGGTTCTTTCACACATTCAATGTTTTAAATTTGATTTCTTTGCAGTTTTTTACTTAAACCTTTTAACTTTACCACAAGGTATTTCACACTGCTGCAGCCAGACAACATAATGGTACCAAAAAAGTGAAGGTTCTTTAGCATCTAAATGTGTTGAAAATGTTCATATTAAAACAAAATACTCCACATTATTTAAAAGGAATATTAAGATGACCTATACAACCTCATATGAAAAAACAAAACAAACAAATCCCACATACTCATGTATTATGTATTCATTTAAAGTGTAAATAGATGTAAATATTAAACTATACTGAGGCAAGCACAGAAGGTAGAAACACGTTTATTCCTGCTCACATTTTGCTCTTTCATTATCTTCATGGCAATTCGTGAATAATGCATCCATATAAATGATTTTATTTATTTATTTTTACATAGGAGAAATTACTAATTTCATCTGCATATTTTGGTTACAACCAGTTTTCCGGTTTTATGAACCGTTACTGGGTGAAATGTTATTTTGAGGTTTAACTGCAACTTAATTTTATTATTCAGAACCCTGTTAAGAAAAATGACTTGTTCATCAAAACATCATATACACCGAAGACCATGCAGGCCCACAAATGTCTAATCAACTTGCAACATGGTTCAGCTTTTCATCAAATCATTTAATGAACATTTTGCACCACTAAAATATCACAGTAAATTAACAGGTTACAATTAACCCGGCATGATCCTGTGCAGAAGCTCTGGGTGTGGCTTTTTGTCATACACTATAATTAGCTGATCTCTGACAAAGACAACTATGTATATATTCTTTACAATTTATTTATTTTTTAAATAGATTTAAGCTTGTTCTTTTCTTTTTTTTGTCAATTAAATAAACCAGAGGCCTGTATTACAAAGCTAGGTATTCTCTTTTGAGTTAACCTTCTATGATCCCCATTGGTTCACTTCTTACCGGCATAACTTACCATGTTGACGTATATTTAACAGTTTTTTTTTTCTCCTTAGGAGCAGCTTGTGTTTGGGATAAGTAATCAAAATGCATGAAAGCACCGCCTCTGGACTAATTATATCTCTTCTAAAATTTACCATTCTGATGCTACAGATCATGCAAAGTGTTTTAAAGAGAGAATTTTAGTGATACATACAGTCCATTTGATGGACGTTCATCCATGTGATTTTACCCCTAGATTGCATGTGTCAGATAATTTTTGGAAGAATGAAGTTAAATTTATGCAGATTTATAAATGTATAAATAAAGAAATAAAGCCTTACAGCTGACTACTTTGAAGCACTTACCAAGTCCATTTAGTTCCACTTGGGTTGCATCTATAATGGTGAGATTATTAATGATTGTTGCCACAAGCAAAAGTCAGGAAAAATATTGGCAGCGTCAACGGTTTTCTACCAACATTCTTCTTGACTTTTGCTTGTGGCAACAGTGTTGCTTTAGGCTTGGATGATGGGTTTCATATTTTTGTATTTTAGAAGAGTGATTCACTGCTTCTCCATGGAAAAGTAGCTGCTCTGCAGTATTTCTTCACATCTACAATTGCAAACACTACCACATTTATGTGAACACATGCGGATAAAGCTGAGAGCGCCTTAAGATGTATTACCGAATTTATGACCAGCTGCATATAACTACTTTTCGAATTGCAAATTTCTGGACAAGTCAACCCAGGCAATTGAGATATCTTTAGCAATTTATCTCACTTTTGTGGTAGGCTACTGGCCTCAGGTCACCCTTTTCACCACATAATGCCAAACATATAATTTTTAATGCAGTTTCAGAGACATTTTGCATCATTGTATGGTAAAAACGTGTTTCACAACTCTGCGTTAGTTTTATTTTTCTACATATATGTCACTAAAGTTTTTAAATGCTTATAGAAATAATGAGAATAAAAATAACAGTCTTGAAATCTTCATAAATCACCTCCGTCACTCTTCTCATTCATATTATAGGTGTTTTTAAGCCTTTGCTCCTCGAGTAGAACATATATGATGCGAAATGTAGAATTCTGCCTCATGGGGTCACAGATTTTTCTAAACACCTTTTTAATAAACACACAGAAGAAGTGCCGCTGGAGCTCCGCCAAAAACATAGAATATTCAGCTACAAAAACGTAGTTTGGGGCGGAATTACGATAAGTAACACAAGTAAGTCAAACAAAATAACCTCTCCCTTTCCAAGTCGGTTATGTTAAGCATGAAGCTGTTCTGCACATTCTTCTTAATATATTAAAATGTTAACTCATGTCATGTTTGACTAGCTAGTGCCATGTTTTAGAACCCTTAGAGGTTTTTGTATTTTTTTTCATGGGTTTGTAAAGCTGCTCTTGATAATCAGATTTTTAGATATTTCTTTGTCTTTTGTTTTTGATTAATAAGAGATAGGTGGTTGATGGGAGAAAATGTGCTTCTAAGGAATGCGTTGTAATTTTACCAGCCAGTTGGTGAGCGTGAGGATCTAATATATTTTTTTCAAACTTCACTGAATCACCCACTTGACTGTTTTCACTTCTCTGAAATGGTTGAGAGAACTTTATAGGGGTTATTTGAAGTGGAAAGCTTACCTTTTAGAGGGACTAGCTTCTTTTTCCAAACATTTATAGCCAGATAAGGTCCACGGTAAAGCCAACATTTAAGACACTTTCATACAAAGGAAAAAAAAAATCTATCATATAAAATTAATTTGCTAAAATACCTCTATTCAGACTTGGAAACAATGATTAAACAACAGGTTTTTTTTGTTTTTGTTTTTTGCAGGGGGGCGGGGGGGGGGTCAAACTTGATACCAATCCTCTAATTGATTGTACTCAAGCAGCAAAGATCCACAAGTGTGCAGAGAGAAAGGAAAAATATTTTTTTTATTTTTGAAATTTGTTTTATTTATTTGAATGGGGCATTGTATACTGGTGATTTGGTGATTACACAAATGAACATTACAGAAAAAAAGGTTCTTATACCACCAATTTGGAGTTTGTTTTCTTAGGTTTATGTGTTGTTTCTATGTTGATTCTTTTTTCTGTTTTCATAGACTATTTTTCCATCACATTCAAAAGCTCTATAATGGTCATTTGAATTATTTTTTATAATCCTTGTGCATTTAATCATCTGCATCTCACAGAAAGACTTTTATCTCTTAAAGATTAACATGTGCAATGTGGACATGTAAGGGATGCACACATACTGTGTCAAATGGATCAGAACTTCTGCGACACTACAAGCTGAAGAGTCTGCATGTTGGACGTTCTTCTTGTTTTCCATGTATTATCAATGTCCATCCACATTTAGGTCTTGAAATGCTCTCATTGTCCACTAAAATCAAATCCATTCTGCAGGGGTCACTCCCAAAGAGAAGGGAGTACCATCTTATCAAAAAGCTTCCCTGTTTAACTAAGAAGGGATCATCCACTAGATATAGGGGATGGAAAACTAGTTTAAGTATGAACTCTTAAACTATCGCACACCCCTGAGAAAGCTAGGAAAATGCAGTGCTGCTTTTGGTGTGAAATTAATTTTTGTCCTGCCATCAACAGAAACGGAGGAAAGTCTGGAGGCCATGGAGAAAGCTCTTCTTTTGGATGTGAAGAAGAGGAACCGAGAAGTTGTGAAAGTCCAGAAGGAAAAGACATTTGCTTACAGAAGACATTAAATCTTTTGAGAAGTACAGATGGTGTGAAATTTCATTGAAATCTGGTCTGCTCTGTTCGAAGTGACAACCTGCTTGCTGTGAGGCTACAGTGCTAACCACCTCACCACCGTACAGCCCGGCTTGACAAGTCAAGATCTTAAATACAGTTTAACCCTGGGTGTGCTTTATATGAACTTCACATAGTTCTTAGATTTGTTTCTATTATTTTAAAATGTATACTTTTCAGGTCAATGCAGAATTTAAGTGAATTACTACTGTCCCACTTCAAAGTTCCTGTCCCAGCTTGATGTGCATTGAAAGGTTAACGAGGGTCTTCCAAAAGAGAGGTGGCAAACTAGGTGTACAGCTCATAGTTGTTAAAGAAATGGCTGAGGTAAGTTGTTCCGAAATACATATGTACAGGATCAAAATAAATTCACTTGATCTTCTACTTGCAGTTGTGGATCTTCATTGATATCCATAAATATTTACTTTTATTATTTTAGATAAAATAATAAAAATAGAAATCTCCTTTCAGTACCACAATGTCGATGTTGGACAAGAGTGGATCAGTAAAAACTACTGCATCTAAATGGAGGAACATCCTAAAAGCCTTGTGCAAGAATATAGGTAGGCTTTGTTCTCTTCACTTTATTAAATCCAAGTTCATTAATTAACAAGGATAAGTCATTAGTTCTATTTTCCATTTTTTCTTTTACAGGGCATGGATGGGGAAGCCATGGACGAGGCCACTGAGGACTCAACTATCGGCGTTTACATTGTGAAAGGTCTTTTTTTTTATCTGAGAAACCCAAGGACGTTGGCATTGTCCTGGAGATCATGGTTTTGAAGGAACTTGATAATGTAGTGTCACACAGCTATATGAGGCTCTTTTGAATCAGGGGGAGCAGAGTTAAAAACCACACTAAAAGTCAATAAAAGTCAATGTATTAAACAATAAAACCAATGTCCCTTAAAGAAGTTTGTCCTGTAGAGTCTTCTTCTCACTGTCCGGGGTCACCCACAGCGTCGTAACACCAGTTTCCTGCACTGCACCAGGGACTCCACTGGTGCCTCTTCAACCGGTCCTCCATAGTTTTATGGTCACCTCCATAGTGGTCCTGGTGCCTCCTTTCTGGACCTGGCGCCTCCACTCTGGACCCGGCGCCTCCACTGCAGATCCGTGCCTGCCGATGGTCCCGGCAATGCCTTGCGCCACCTCGGCGCTCCCCGTAGTATGTGTTGTTTTATGTTATGCATTTTAGATAAATATGTCAAAATTATTTAGGTAACTGAGTAAAAATTGTGTTAAACTAACACATTCAACACACACTCTTTTAACAAGAGTAACTGTAATTAAACAAGAAATACTTTGTTTGAAGATCGTGTCAGTTTTAAACATTCTGATTATCTGGGACCGATGTACGCAATAAAATTAAGTAAAATCAACATGTTATGTTTTTTTCAGTGGACACAATTTAAACATTTATTTATTTTTTTTAAATGTCTTAACTCATTCATATTGTGTTTAACTAACACAATTTTAGAAATCATTTTAATGTAAATTAATGTATTGGTAAAACAAGAAATTGTATGTTAAGCCCATAAAAACACATTATGGTTATGTGGGACGGATGTACACAAAGTAAAGTCCAAGGATATTTTTTCTCAGTGTGGTACTGGTTTCCTGACCCTTGGGGTATACCGAAAAGCAGCAGATTCAAACAATTTTGACTTCTAACATGGTAATAAATGGTAAAAAATACCCCTCCTCCCATCCATACCCCCCAAAAAGATGTTGACTCTGTTACAGGGCCAAATAAAAACTTCATAGTTTAAAAAAATGACTTTTATACCCAGTAGTTTTTAGGTTGGGCTTTAAAGGGTTAGGGGAGATTTTTTTTATTATTTTTATTTGTCTAACCCCACTAAAGCATGCACACATGCACACACACACACCTTGGCCAAAGTAGGATTTTAATTTAGCTACCATATGTTTATATAAATCTATATGATTGGGTGTAATGCAAGATGTCCGAGACAAGCATTTGCAATGATTCATTTACAAATTGTGTCTGTTTAGGAAAACTGCCTCATTTTTATGCTCTGTTAAATATACATTATGTGCTTTTTTTGAGGGATCCTTGCTTCTTGGAGGTCACAAATATATATTTATCACAACCAGCTGATTATCCACACTTGTTGCAAATATGCTGGATTTAAATTTGCAATAATTATCCCTTAAACTCAAAATAGCATAGCAGCTGAAGCAGAAACATAGTCAACATGTTTGTCCTCTAGCATTTTATTGTGCAATCAGAGATGGGAATATGCTCTGTAAAATCTGCTTGGCAACTGGAAGTGATTTGGCATTTTCTAAATAAGCGCGAGTCTGCATGACATTCAGTTCCTGCTCCCAATTTAACTCCTTTAATTACACGCCTTTGAAATTTGGACAGCGCTACAGCTACACGGTGTGTGCTTTTGGAAGCAACTTTGGGTTTTGTTGCTGGTTTTGGGGCCAAGCACAGTGCAGAAAATGTAGGCTGTTTCTGGCTTCAAAGTGCCAATCCGTTCTGGTTTTACCTCTATCTCCCCTCATGCAGGGCTCTGTCTTTCTCTGCCTCACTGTGTTTTGTTTTCTTCAGGGGATTTGGAGGTCTTTCACTCTGCCATCCAAATCCATTGTTTTTGCTGTATTCTCCCTTGCTTCCGATCCCTCCCCAGTCTTCATTTTCCCTCCGTTTTACTCTATTTCCCTCTCCTCTAAAAATGTCATCTCAGCTCATTTTTTGTCTTGGTCTACTTAATTATGTTTGTACTACTTCCCTACTGTTCTATAGTTATTTTCTTACCTCCTCACAACCCCCCACAAAATCCTCTTGTACTTCCCTTCTCTTTCCTGTAATATTTCTCATTCTTTTCTTGTTCACCTAATATATCCTTCCTTACCCTTCATATGCTCCTCTGCTTATCTTTTTTTTTTTTTTTTTTTTTTTTTTACATTATCCTCCGTCACCCACTTTTTATAATCTTCTCTCTCCAAGTTCATTTTATGCAATAAATGACCCAAAAGCAGGGGTCCCAATTCAGTTCTACGGGGGCTGCAGTCAAGCAGGTCTTCCATATATTCTTGTTTCAGCACACTTGAATCTAATTTAATGGATCAAACACCCTATCAGTACCTCTCAGACAATGACTGTGTAGGACGATGAATACATGTAAAACCTGCTGGATTGCTGCATTGGTAGGACTGAATTGAGTAACCCTACCCGAAAGTATGAGTAGTTACTAGGTTAACGCCATTTTAAAAATCTACTCTAACTACTAATTTCAACCATAAAATAAAAAATTTGTTTCCTCATATTTTGAAACAATATTAAATAGAATGATAGTTTATCTAAGTATTTAATTTCACTTTTGATACTGGTACTTTGTTTTTATAACAAACAAAACTCTTTTGAGTGAACTTCCTGTGAGTTTCTGTCTGAGTCTTTGCAGAGAACCATCTATCTATCTGTTCTTGGAGTTGATTTTACTCCCTTTTCACACTCAAATTGAACATTTTCAATGTAAAAAGCAAATATTCAATGCAAATTTCAATTCAACTTTAAATGGCAAAACAGCTTGTTATCAGTGTTAAGAGCTAAAACTGGTGAACTTGCATTCAACAGCTCATTCAGTCTCATTTGCAACCACACACACACACACACAAAATGTGTTTTTTAAGAGTGTTGGGTGACTTACATCAGTATGTGATGTCAGGACCCCTGTTCACACCTAAAATAAGTAAGCTCCCTGTTACTGATGTATCCTATTCAATGTTTATCAAAAAATAAATAAAGATAAGACAGTTTATTTTACTGTGTGAAGGATGTTTTCTCTGCAAAAAAATTGCAGTTTTGTAACTAGTTAAAAAGTAGTAGTTTAAAGAAGTATACAGGAAGAGTTGAATTTAAATCTGTCCACTAATGCTTCACATTCAGCTTCTGAAAAGCTTCAAGTTGCTCAAAATTCTGTCTGAAGACTCACTCCAGTGATTCAGGTAAATATGTCAGGAAAGAAGGTGATAATGATAAACTGAGACAGGAATGACTGGAGGTAATGACAGGAGATGTGGGAGGAGGAAAGAATGATGGTAAATAATAGATTAACAGATAGATTATAAATGATAAAGATAATGATGATGGAAAGAGGGGATAAAAAATTGGAAAGAATGATTAGTATAGCTTTTATGTTTCCATTTGCTCATTTTTATGGTCGCCATTTTCCCCAGTGTCCCTTTTCTGGCACCAGTTTCTGGTTGCTGCTGCGCAGTCGCCATCTTTGTCACTTGTTGCAGGACTGTGTGTCTTTACAACTGAGTTCTTTCTTAGTTTAAAATAAAATTTCTTTCCAGGGGGTATACCATAAATACAGTGGTCAAAGCCCAGAGGGATCAATAAAGTTTATTCAATTCAACTGAAATTCTGTAATAGCACACAGCGTTGACAATACGGTGACAGTTTCCACCTTTTATCAAAGCAGAATGATTTCTGTTTAGGTTAAAATACAACAGGAAAAGTATACTTGTTTCTACTGCATTCAGTGTTTAGATCAGGGGTGGCCAACTTTAGTCCTCAGGACCCACAATCCTGGCAGGGTTGCAACACACCTGACTTTAATCAAACAGTAATTATCAGACTTGTCCAGTGTTTGATGTCAAGCTCTGCACAGGTCTGCTAATTAAGTCTGATGTGTTTCAGCAGGGAAACTCGCAATACTCGCAGGACTGCAACTCTCGATTGGAGAGGCCCAACCCTGGTTTATTTATCCTAATGATAACATAATATTATTATTATCAAAACTGATGTGAAGCTGCTAAAATCTGGAAACTTTTAACACTATGCTTAGGTTAGTGCTTGTAAGCTATTCATTTTGCATTTGGATGACCTAGTTGAAGTATTTAATCACAATTATTGGCTGAATTTCATTAAATGGTATGTTATTAATTTTTTTGAGCCAGAGAATTACAGTGCACCATGTGATGAGGACAATTTGGTCAAAAAGATATGAAGATTTGAGACAGCCACAAAATTTGATCACTTAATATATCTAATATTTTTTTCAGATGTGTTTTTTTTTGTTTTTGTTTTTTTTTTTATTGTTGTGTATTCTGGTGTTTCTGCTTCTGGTTTTCCTGGGCATAGCTTCCCAGTGTTGACTGATATCATTCTTCTTCTTAGGCAACTCTGTCTATCATGGACTATTTCTGTTTCCATCTTACACTGGCTTTTCGCAAAGCTCTTTACAGCCAGTAAGTCATTCTGATGTTGTCTCTTGTTATATCTTCCTGTTAGCATTTCTTTTTTTCTAAATTTTTCAATAAAGCCCTCTTGCATTTCATTGTTGAATCAGTCATAGGCTTAAAAACAGCCAAGATGCCAGTATCCATTTGCTGCAGTGAGATAGAGATAAAGAATGCAGTGACAATGGGATGTCCTGGTCTGGAATAAAGCTGGAATGCCCAGTTAGTAAACTACAATTATTAAAATAATCCTGTTCTGTCTACGTCTGCCAGTTTTCAGATTTTTAGTCTGGATTTTTAATATTTCATGTAATTTGTGATTTGCAGTTTTAGGCTGTGTACCCTTTCACTTCCATGGAAATCTCTTCTTCTATTTCCAGTCATAAGTCAATCATGAGTTGCTCATGTCTGGTCTTGAAAATCTCCAATATCACTGTCATCTGCTGTCATAAGCTTTAATTTTTCAATGGTCAGGTACACTTTACTGTTTTAACAAATCACTTTGAGCACTCTTCCCTGTAGTCTTACCTGTTCCTGCTTTTTCCAGTGCTTTTCACCTTTCCCTCTCTGCCTTTAGAGTGAATCATACACTGCCCCAGCTACTTTCTTGCTTCTGGCTAAAATATAACAAATACAGTTTGTAACAATACACTTTATCTTTGTCTGATGGAAACAAACTTTTGGTAGAAGCACTTTATTAGAGTTAAATAACTTTTATTATGAAGCTGTGAAGGATTATTGCTCTTATTTATATGCTTGAGTTTGTATTCAAATCTTTGTGTTCCTCCACCTGCAACTGTCACTTGCTCAGAGTCCTAATGGTACAAGTTAATCATTTGTTTCATGTCAGCAACAGTTTCCAATTTTCACTCATTTTTGGATTAAATGTAAATTGTAGGTAGATGGATACAGTGTGGAGAATCATTTTACTGCATGGTATAATTTTTAAATCTCCATTTCACACACCTCCCTTCTTTTATCTCCCACTCTCTCCAGTTGTGCATGCAGCTCTGAGATATGCTGTTGCCATTAGCTTTCTGTTGAGATTGGACACCACTTCCAGGCAGACCGGTGGGATGGAATCTTTGCAGATGACGAGTGTCTGTAACTAGGTATTTTGCAAATCCTGGAAAACTGAGTGTTCTAATTTGCATGCACAAACACACTCACTCGCACACAAACACACCTGGGATGGCTGGCAGTAAAACTGGACCCAACAGTGTTTGGAAGTCTTCCTCTGCAGTTTAAAGGCTTTGTTCTCTGATAATAATTCAGACAGCTGAAGAAGTCACATTAAGTTTTGTGACTTTTTTGGAGGGAAATGTTCATATCCTTTTATTATTACAATAACAATCTGATAGTTTGTCCAAGGAGGCAGTTTTTCTAACCACTGTGCCAAGTTGAGCAAAAAAAGGGATCTTATAACCTTTGTTTCAAGCTTTTTAAAGTTCCTGCCTTCTGAAGATAGATCACCGCAAGCTTTTTGCAGCTGAGAAAACTGTTAACATGAGGATTACACAACAAAGAGAGAATTACTGCTACCACTGACATCAGTCCATTTTGATGCAAAGCATAGTTTTTTTGTTTCTGTTTATTACTGTTTTAAAAGGGAAAGCACTCAGTGGAGATTAAAAGAGATTAAATTAGGTCTGTTTTCAAATTAATGATGTGAAATAAGAATTTTATTTTTTAAACTTTGTGTGTGTATAAAGTATCTTTGAGACCCATAATTCAATAATTGTCATAATCCTATACTAATTATATTAATAATTGATGTATCCCATCTCTCTGTGTTTTTATTAGAACATACAATTATCTTTTTTTTATTTACTTAATTCTTATTATAGCTCTTCATCTGTAACAGCCTGTAGAACAAGGCTATTCAATTCAATCCAGCAGGTTTTGTATGAATTCCTGTTTGAACACAACTGATTCAAATTAATTCAATTAAATTCAATTCAACTTTATTTGTATAGCGCCATTTCACGACAATGTCGTCTCAAGGCGCTTCACAGAGA
>JBAMHX010000004.1:8276612-8292802 GCA_037177515.1 Pseudomugil tenellus | reverse complement strand
ATATAGATATATAGATCTCGATATAGATCAGCAGACAAGCAGTGAGGGAACACCGGCATACAGGAAGAAATAGCCCAAATTCCGTACCGTACCATCGTCTTCCGCTTATCCATGGTCGGGTCGCGGGGGCAGAAGCCTAAGGAGGGAAGCCCAGACTTCTCTTTCCCCAGCCACATATGCCAGCTCATCAGGAAGAATCCCGAGGTGTTCCCAGCCCAGGTGGGAGAGATAATCTATCCAGCGTATCCTGGGTCTCCCCCAGGGCCTCCTCCCGCTGGGACGTGCCCGGAACACCTAACCAGGGAGGCGTCCAGGAGGCATTATAACCAGATGCTTGAGCCACCTCATCTGGCTCCTCTTGATGTGGAGGAGCAGCGGCTCTACTTTGAGTCCAGCCACCCTGCGAAGAAAAATAATTTCAGCTGCTTGTATTTGAGATCTCATTAGTTCATTCACTACCCAGAGCTCATGACCATAGGTGAGGGTAGGAGCAAAGATCGACCGGTGAATCGAAAGCTTTGCCTTCTGGCTCATCGGACATCCCAAGATGCACTGAGGACTTCCAATCATTATCTCTGCTGCTTATTTTCCATGTATTGTACAGTAGTGACATCATTAACCTATTTCTCTTTTTTCTGCAGGTCTTACTTTTTATTTTCCTTTATCTGCAGGTCTTCCTGGATAGAAACTGCAATTTATGTTTATCTGTCTTTCCTGTCCTTGAAACCCCAGCGAGTCAAAGCAGATGGCTGAGCCGGGTTCCGTCGGAGGTTTTGCCTCAACAAACGATGACATGAGGTGGTGCATCCCTTCCAGGCATAGCCTTGGGAATGTTGGCTTGGGGAATCATCATCCCTTCCTGGGACGACATGAGGAGAAGCGTTGCTTCCAATGACCTCCTTGGCATCGTGGGGAGGAGCGTTCCTTCCTGGGACCTTCTGGGTGATGTGAGGGGTGTCCTTTCCTAGGACCGCCTCGGAAACTTGGACAAGAGGAGAGGTGTCCCTTCGTGGAACCCCCTTGTGGACTTGAACGTGTGTCAGAGGTGGCGGCGTGGACCAGGGCAGGGTTGCAGGCAGTGGCAGGGACCAGGGCTGGGTTGCAAGCAGCGGCGGGGACCAGGGCTGGTTTGCAAGCAGCGGCGGGGACCAGGGATATGTTTCAAGTGGTGGCGGGGACCAGGGCTGTGTCGCAGGTGTGAGGAGTTGTAGCGCTGGATGGGATCTGAGCACTTGCGTGGGACACGGAAGTGCCTGATAGAATCTGGGTGTGTGGGTGGGACAGGACATGGGTGCTGGTGTGTAGGCTGCTGAGATACTGGCATGGAGAGCTGTAAGTGTAATGTTGGATGTGGCAGCAGAGGACGTGACATTGCAGTGCCAGTGATGCCATCTGGGACGTGGAATTCCAGGGAGTTCTCTGGATGGCTAGCAGGAATCCCCAAAAAGGCGAAGCCTCTAACCACTCCAGCTTAGGACCCAACTCTGGCATTGGTCCCCACAAATCTTTGGTGCTAATGCTCCAATGTTTTCTCCCATGGTGTCTGGATGGTCGTAGCCTGGAGCGTCGGAGAGGAAACCTGGAAGGCTTGGGGTCTGGGTTAGGAAGACTTGGAGAGGTTCGACTTTGCCAGCCTGTGAAGGTAGTCAAAGAAAGGTAACTGTACCTCTGCTGCGTCCACGAGTGGCGGGATCATTTTATTGTTATTTGATGTGGTAGGGTGGAGTGGTAAGGACCCAAATGCAGAAGAAACAGGCAGAACGTAAATAATCTTGATTTATTGACTACTTGGCCTGGAAATAAAAAAATACTAACTACAACTATAACTAATGATGCCACAACTTAAAACAGGAAATCAGGGCCTTAGATACAATGAACCACACTCAAAAAGGTGGTAAAACATAATTAACCCCAGGTGAACTAATGAACCAACCAAAACACAAAACACCCACATCATAACACTCATCATTATTCTGACTATTGTGAGATTTTGTCCTATGATCATCAGTTGGATAAGAATGAAATTTTTTCTATGTTGGTAACAGAATGATCAGGACTGAGTGTAAATTTTGCTTCGTGCTGCTTCTGTGTTCTTATTCATTTTCAGATGTTTGAAGAGGTCTGTGATTTTCACACACATATCAAACTGGATATCTTTGTTTTTTATTAAGATGAAATATCTCCATCATCACTCTGTCAGACTGGACAGAGAGCAGAGAGTGAACTGTGCTGGTCCAACTGAAAAAAAGTATTTCCTACCTGAAAGTTCCATTATATGTGATATAAATATTGGTATAGGAGCAATAAATATTTTACTACGGATCCGACCTTCACCACTAATTAGTCTTCTCAGATAAGCGCTTGACTAAAAGGGACATTCTTACTTATGCTACCAACACTTTTATTTCCTTTTTTAAATTTTCTTTTAACAGCATCTACAGTATACACAGTGACGTATTGTTTTTAACTATTGGGGGTAACTTCATTCCATCCGGGGCTAAAACCCATGAAAACCGGCTGGGAACTTCACTATGTGTGAGGGGCTGTAAGCTAGCATGAAGAGCTAGCACCAATATCCCTAGAAAATGACTAGAAAATGAGTTTGTGATTCTGGGTAAAATTTTATTATCACCATTTAACAACCACTGAGAATACCTTAAAATAACTAAAAAGGATAATTGGAAAAGGTTTTCAGTATCTACTGAAGTTGTGCATCAGAATTTAAAACACAAGCAAGTTCACATCTCTTACATCAGAGATTACATTTTGAATGGTCAGCTGCAAGGCAAGTATGTGTGTTCCAAGACATAAAAAAAAAAAAAAAAAAATTCAATCTTCCTCACAGAGACATGAGTCTGTAAAACACAAAATAATTTACAGGTAAAAACATAAAGATGTTTTCATGCCTGACCAAAAAGTGGTTATATTTCCAACAAACTACCATCCATTCATCTTCTGAACTGCTTAATCCAATTCAGCGTTGCAGAGAAGCTGGAGCCTATCCCAGCAATTAGCACTAGAGAGGCAATTATGTTGGACAGGTTTCCACAGCCCACCAAACCTGCTTGTTTTTTTTTTTTATTTGGTCTTTAATTGTTATAACAGTTTAGTGGATGTTTAGTAACACTTTAGTGGATGTTTAGTAACAGCATATCAAGGGACAGCAAGTGGAAATTAGCGGCTTTGCTGAAGGACGGCACCAAAAATGTTTCCTGTTGAGGTGAGTGGTTTCCATGCATGTCTCAGTCAAGTAAATACATTTATTTAAATAAATTGATTCATTTAGGGGGTATAATTGTCTATGCTTTTATCTGCTGCTTTGTTCATATTGCTTGACAGTGACAGCATTATATGAATATTAACTGTAAATACTTAATTATATTTTGAAAACTGCAACTGATGTTGAAGTTGAAGATTAAGAAATCTTAAGGTGAAGAGGGTGAAATGTATAACTAACAGGTAACTAATAAGTGGTTTGGAACTTATATTACTGCTGCTGTGCTACACAAAAGGTTTTTTTCTTGCTCAGAAACATCAAATTCACAAACAAGATTGAAGGTCATGCCTAGCATTCATAATTGCAGTGATATGGCCATTCTGCTGGTATTGATAGCTACAGTGAGACCAATGCAACCACAAACACACACCCACACTGCCAACAACAATGGAAATACAGACACCTGACATTTAGTATCGTAAAAACCCTTCTTTAAAGTGAGACTGTTGATGGAAAATTAGACCTCATTTCAACACTTGTCAGTATGTGTGTGTGTGTGTGTGTGTGTGTCTGGAAGGGGGAGGGGAGGAGGGTTGCTTGTATGTACATATACATGTATTAAATTTATATTGTTATTTGGGAACGGATTGTGTAAATCAATTCGTGTGCAGTGACCTTAGTTGTCACCTGCTCACACACATGCACACAAACACAGATAATCATTATAAATTAATCGCCACCTCCAGATTCTTGTTAGCGCAGTGACCTAGGTTGGTATTGATGTTCTATTTCATTTGTGTGTGTGCACGTGTGTACGCAAGCAAGTGTGAGTTATGTGACATGTTTAAATATTTATTAGTCTTTCCTCGAGGCTTCACAGTTGGAGGGAACTAGACAACTCTTGTTACACACCAGTTGAATTTCAAGTTATCATGTTCTTACACAGGTAACATGATGATGGAAAAACCTGCGCTAGTCACATTATTTAAGTTTATATATTTGTGATGTTGTTTTTTTTTTATTTTATTTTGACCCAGATAAAACAATAAAACTCCAGACAAGTACAGTGTTTTAAGCAAAATATCTTATTTAAATGCATGGTATTCATGGGAAACATTTGCTTTCACATAGATCTGAATTCAACACTGGACCCTCCAATAACTACTTAGGATAGTCAAAAAGAACACAACATAGACTGTGAAAACATAGACATAGTCAAAGATTATACTAGGTGTGGGTGTTTTGGTCGCCTGTTTTATTTTGTAGTTTTATGTTTCTGTTTTGTTTCTGTTTCAGCTTTACTTTCTGTTCGTTGGTGCACCTGTGCTAATTTTGTTATTGTATTCACCTGTTTCGTTCCCTCCCTGTTTTCTTAGTTCATTGCTGGTTCCTTAGTTACTGCTCCCTGTGTTTTTGGCTTTCTGGTTTCCTCCTGTGATCCTCTATTGAATTAAACCAAATTCATCTACTTTACACCTGCTTCTGAGCCTGCATTTGGGTCCTCACCTCCATAACAAATCACCATCACCCATGTGACAAGACTGTATATAAAACATTGGACAGAGTCTCTGTGATGTCACACGTAGGTTTCTGAAAAGCTGAAGTGAAGCACTGTAGGTAGTTCACACTTGACTCAAACTTGACATAATTTCATGTCTCGTTTGTAGGAGATACAATAATGGGCAAAAAGGTGGAGCTCAGAGGGGGGCTATTAGCTTGGAGGTGAATGATTAACATTGAGGTCATGATTATTCACAAAATTATTTTATTTTTTCAACCTGCTTTATCAAGATGAGCTTTATGTATATACAAAGATCCTCTTGATAATCTGAATTCTTTATTTCTTTTAATTTACAGATATTGCTGGACCAGACCGCAGACGACATAAAAAGGACAGAAAGACAAGAAAAAAACTACAGAATTTTTTTAGGGATGATTAACATCTATTAAAAACTTGGTTTTGCTGTAGCTAAGAGCTAACTAAGCTAACTACGAAATAACGGGAGCTAACTTTTTAAAGAACATAGGCAATGCCTACTGTTACTCAGCAGGCATTACCAAATTAATGTTTTATATATGTATATATCCGCATGCTATACCTGTGGTGTGCTGTATTAAATGGCTAGATTACATTTATTTCATTAGCATTTACTTATTCTACCCACATCAGCATCTTATTTATTCAGCTGTCACAGTTAGCATTGCGCTTCTGTGGCTAAGGTGGAAAGTTTAATCTGGTCTTAATAGTTCTGCTTTTGCAACTTGTTTCTTTAATTCAGATGATGCAGTTGCTTAATAAAAGAGGGTATTCACAATGTAGGTTTGTTGTTGTTTTTTTTTATTCTGTTTTACCCATCCAAATACGACCAGATCCATGTGTTTTTCATAATGAATTTCTTTAATATGTAATGTGGCAGTGAGAAAGGTAAGGATAAGTGACCCACTGATGATGCAAGAAGAAAAGTCGGGAGCTCATCAAAGTCAATGTGCTATGTCCTCCTCTGGGAGGAAACGCCAGGGCCATCATCCAACAGTTTTGAGAAACTGCAGACTCTATCAAAGTGATGTATTGAGCAACTGACCTAGTCACAGGCATCACTGAGGCCACACATGCAGCTGTGTCAAGTGTTCAATGTTACCTGAACATCATCATTTAATCTCAGTGTGATAGAAAAGAGGCCCTGTAACAACTTGCAGCAAAAAATGTCAAGGTTTTTGGTATGTTTGTAAGTATAGGACAGGATTATTTTGAGGGTAATTTGACCATTTGCACCTACTGTGCTCTTAAGACGTAATGTCAGTATGTGTTGAGATGCTTTGATACGTGATGTTATAGATATGAATTCTAATCACCATATGGTCAAACTACACAACCAGATTCCACATAAACAGCCAGATGGGATAATTAGATGAAAAATGTCAAAAATAAACAACTGGACAAATTTTAACCTCATCATGAGCCATGATAATAAAAAAGAACCAATAATGACTTTTTTCTTCAAACACAGCTGAATGCACAAATCTGCAGCAGGCTTGGTTATGGCCATATGTGATTGTGTGTTACATATTTATGATTTCTGCCCATTTAAAGAGTAAAATGATTGATATTGAAAGGGGACTATTATCATATCTAAGACCAGACATATTTTACATGCAACTAAAAGAGCAAAGCAGAGTAATTCTCCACAAATTATAGGTTTTAAGATGCAGCTGTGATTAGGTCTTCAGGAACATGTGATGATTTGGGGTCTATAAACCAAATTTATGCATTTGAATGTACAACTATTTGTGTGAAGTTGATCTCCGGTTTAACTTCGAAGGGGAACATTAGGTGACCTATTGAAGTGCAGAAAGTAAACAAAATCAGATTTAATAAAAAAAATGACATCACTAAAGTGATTAAAAACAACTGATGAGAGGAGTTAAGAGCAGCTCTAGGCTCAGCAGGAGTAATTATTATGTTTCCTCACTTGAAAGAGCAGTTAAATTTGTGAAGGTGGAGTGTGAAGAACACTTGCCACTGGAAGCTAACTTGATTATGTGAGGTTTTGACATCTGTTATTACTGTCACAGCAGGGTGGGGAGAGAAGGGGATTCATGCTGTGCTAATCAGAGATTACAAATTCAGATTTCACTGAAGGGGCAAGACAGGGCAGATGAAAATAATCTGAGGAATATAGCAATTTCATAAGTGTAGCAGTGATTAGCATGAGCAAAACAATGAAACAAAGAGTCAAACACAAGAACATATGAGGATCTGATAAGATATTTTTCACACAGCATGGGGGCTGAAGTTGATTTAAATAGTAAAGTGATTAAAAGATACCTGAGGCAGCCATCTGCACCCTGTTTAGGTGCTTTTTATCCCTTTAAAGGCACTCTAGTTGCTTTATGTGTGGTGGCCCTGAATTACAAAACACAATCTAAAGAATAAATTTAGCAACTGTCCACAGAACCCAATATTTGATGTCTACAGAAAAAAAGAAACAGCAGTCACTTGTGACTTGGTAGGAAGCTATTGAAATCTGTTTCATTAGCTCAATTTACTGGGGGAAAGGTGCTTCATCTAGGCCAGAGTTGCCCAAATTTTTTTGCCTGCAATGGCCAAACTGAAAAAGAACCAGTTAGTCACTGGCCAAACACTGCAGCTAACTTTTAAAAAGTTATTTAAATTAAAAGACATTAAAAGATTTTAACAAAAGTTAAGACAATGTAATATTGCCATCATGGAAAGTAAAATGTTAACTTTAAAAAATATATAAAAATTTTCTGCACAAATGTGAAATACAACAAGGGTTAATTTTGTAGCAGATTTTCATTATTGAAGTTGATATGAACAGAAACACTATGAATAAGCTGTATATACCTTATGTAAATTGCTAGAGACCTAATGGACATAACTAACAGATGTTGTTATCATCCATTATTAAGTTCTGAAATGTATTTTCATCAAGATCTGTAGGGTTCTAAATATAAACATTGACCAGCGTGCTAAGAGCAAGTGCTGTCGGGCCAATTTTGGCCTACGATTTCCACTTTGGGAATTCCTGATCTAGACTTTGTTAAGAACGGTGGGCAAACTCTGATCTTCAAAAGCCACATCCCTGCAGGTATTGAGAGTTTCATTGCTACAATACACTTGAATCAATTCAATCTGTTATTATCAGACTTGTTAAAACTTTAATGTTAAGATCTGCACAACTCTGCTCATTAAGTGTCAGACGTGTTGTAGCAGGAAGGTCCCGACATTTGCAACACTCCAGTTGTCAGTTATTGTACAATGAGGAAGCCTCTGAGATCCTGAATTACAGTAATGACAACCAGGGACCTGTTCCAAAAAGGAGGTTCAAACAACTCTGACTATGACTGAAAAAAAAATTCAGGTTAACTTGCTTGGACGTCTCATGTCCACAGCGTATGACATTAAAAATGTACAGCTAGACAATTTCAGTGATAGCTAGGTGGTAAAGTTTTAAAAAACACTGATCAGGAAATGATAGCACATCTGTCCGTCTTCTGAAAATGTGTCTCTTTACGTAAATGAGTTTGTTTTGATTTGGTTTCTATCTCTCTGGAATCGCATTACTATAACAACTCATGTCTGACAGCTGGGAAGAGACAGGTGGAAACTCAAAGTTTATTTAGCCTGAATTTGCCAGATAGGTAATGTACTTAACATAGTCAGTTACCATGGTAACAGACTCAGGTAAATCTGGATTAATACCACAGCAGTGTCTGCGGAATGTCAGTTGAGACATAACTGCCCAGGTCTCTGCACAGGTTTGACACTTACCTCTCAAATTCTTGACATTCATCACTGTTTGCAGCATGGTGACACAGAAGGACTCCTTCCTGAGTGCTCGCTTTGTGATTATGTGTTTCTGAATTTCATGAGCAATAACATTAACCCTATGCAACAGTGCAAGAATGAATACGAAACATGAGATTAAATACAACTTGCCTTTCTCTCTGGAACATCAATCCATTCATTATCTGTACCGCTTGTTCCAGTGAAGGGTTGCAGGTAAGTGGAGCCTACCCCAGCAATTATTGGGCAACCCTGGAAGGTCACCAGGGGTCCATTTTACAAAGGGAGTTAATCAAACCCTGACTTTGAGAGTTAACTTCAAGTTGACAATACCATAGAGGAGAAACTCAAAGATTCCCGTTTCACAACAGCTGTTCGGAATTAGTTTTGTTAACCACAATTGTCAACCCTGAGTTAACCATTTACGGTAAAACTTTAAAAAGCCATCATCAAGGAACCCAGACCCAGAGTCACCATGACAACTGCTTGAAGAAAAAAAAAAAACCTCTTCTTTTTTTTTCCTTGCTGGAATTAGAAGTTCTAATGCAGACGTGCAGTGATTAGACAAAGGAGTATAAGGTTCCCAATGAAAAAAAAAAAACATTTGTGAAGGATTTTTTTTTGTTCTTCCTTCCTCACTATGAGAATCAACCTAAAATATCAAGAATAAAATCGAAAGACGGTAATAAAGTCGAAATATAGTTTTAAGAATAAAGTAATCATGAGAATAAAGTCGAAATACAGTCTCTTCAAAGTATGAACACTTATTTATTATAATGTTGTGCTAAAAGAGAAGGAATTTTCCTAAAGCCCACTCTAAAGTACAAGGTTACTAGCTCATCGACACTCGGCATTGTGTTTTATAGAGTAAAGCTGGTTCACATTAATCTGAAAGACTCAAAGTTAATGTCAACTTATTTTTACTTTATTCTTAAAACTGTACTTTGACTTTATTATCGTGATTTCGACCTTATTCTTGAAATTGTATTTTGACTTCAACATTTGATATTTCAAGTTAATTCTCAAAGTGGAAGGGAGAAAAAAATGAATCCCCCACATTTGTTTTTCAGTGTGGCCCTAATACTCCATCGTAGTGATTATGAGCACATTTTCAGGAAGAAAGAAAGACAGGAAGCGTGAAGGACAATTGCTGAGAGAGTGAATGCGTAAGTTTTAATATTTTATTTATATAAAACAGCATGCATGTTCAATACACACTCATCAAGATTATCATTATGAAGGTTAAAATGCTGTTTAAACTAAAAATGCATGTTCCTCTAGATGCAATCAGATGGGGTAAAAAGGACGTGGCAAAAACTTAAGATGAATTATAAAAAAAATATTTCAAACATTAAAGTGTGTGCATTTCTTTTATTGGTGATGTACGGCTTGATGAGAGCATGAATATACTTAAGGACTACGGTGAAAACCGGTAACGCTAACAATAGATACGTTTCCAGGAATAAAAAACACGTCTAATCGGTGCCTAATTATGATCTTGCGGTGAATACCTAACTCCCAGCAAAGAAGCACAGCCTCTTCGTCAATAAATGGACATGCCATGTTCCAAAAGACTAGACTGACAAAGCAATTTTAATTCAAGGAAATTGAGTGCAGGGCGGGCTGCACGGTGGCGAGGTGGTTAGAGCTGTAGCCTCGATCCCCGGCTCGGGTGGTGGCCTATCCATGTGGAGTTTGCCAGTTCTCCCTGTGTTATCGTGGGTTCTCTCTGGGTTCTCTGGCTTCCTCCCACAGTCCAAAAACATGCGCCTTGGGGATAGGATGATTGGGGACTCTAAATTGATCTTAGGTGTGAGTGTGTGTATGTGTGGTTGTTCGTCTATGTGTGTCGCCCTGTGATAGACTGGCGACCTGTGCAGGGTGTACCCCGCCTCTTGCCCATTGGCTGCTGGGATTGACCCCAGCCCCCCTGCGACCCCATTTGGGAATTAGCAGTAGAAAATGGATGGATGGAAGCAAATTGAGCACACGTAGTTCTGAAAGGGGAGGAGACTGACATAAACTCAGGGTTTCATGCATAAAACCTGCTGCCGACCGGGTTAGGTTCAGAGATACTGTTACCGCAACTGACTCAGAGTTACACTAAACTTTCTTTGTGAAACAAGCTAGAGTTTGCAAAAAACTGGCCGATTTGTCCATACCATGGCAGCAATATTTCATTTAGATATTAAAGAATGGTCTCAGATTGGGAATAAAGTGTATAATATGGGACCTTTAACCCATCTTCCTGAAACCGTAAATCCGGAATTGGCCTCATTTAAGGGTTAACTAACTCAGAATTTTTAGAAAACCTGCTTTGTGAAATGGACCCCAATTCATCACAAGACCAACATAGAGATACAAACAACCCAAGACATTCACTCCTAAGGACTATTTGGAATGACCAATCAGCCTAACATGTCTTTGGATGGTGGGAGGAAGCCGGAATACCCAGAGAGAATCCACACTAACACTGGAAGAACATGCAAAATCTGCACAGAACGACCACTGCCCACAAAAAGCTAAGGCTTGAACTAGCGACCTTTTTGCTGTGAAGCTGCAGTGCTAAACACCACACCGTTGTTAATTTCAACAAACAAAAGATCAAACATGCAGTTTCAAAACATTCCCCCCCCCCCCCCCCCATTTAAAACAATACTGTTGACTGATTATTACATTTTTTTTTTTAAAAAAGGGACTAGTATGACAACTTTATGACAACTAGTATGACTGACTTTCAAGTCAGTTTAGTACTTTTCATACCACTGTCTTATTGTTGGTTGAGGAAAAATGTCATTTAAATATTGTTCATCTTTTATGGTCTGTAAACTAACTCAACCAACCATGGATCACCCACTCCCACATTACGGTGGCCTTCTCTCAAAGCTGTAGATATTTTTGTTGGGGACTGAAGAATCCCATTAACCTTTGGAAGCTTTGTACTTTCTAAACTGAGGCTAAGATAAGCGCTACTCACAGCCTTTTGAGGTTTTATCAATATGTCAAGGTATTTTTAAGAATTTGCATTTTAAAAGGGTTATAGTGTTTGTCTTGGTTTGTTGAGATGTTTTTTTTTTCTTCTTTTTGACTTGTTTTATTCCTTTATGGTTTTTTTTGCGCATAGCTTTTGGTTTACTGAATGTGAAGGATGGAAATGTTAGAAAAGGTTCAGATGTCTTGTGTCATGATGGGGTTTCAAGATTGGTTAAATTAAGTCCTGCATTCTTATTACTTATATTACTGTATATTCATATATACTGTGTGTAAACATATATATTACTTAATACACTTTAATTGTTATAATGTTTTTTTTTTTTTTTTGTTTAATGAGACGGTGGTTATGTTGCTTTTTTATATGGGAGAATCTTTCAAGTTTTAGGTAAGGTGTAGCCGTTTGTTTGATTCAGGAAAACATCTTTTCCTACACCATGTTGATTTATCTAATATCAGAATCAAAGTTTTGGTGGTGTAGGAGATTCCCCCCTTTAGAACGCTTTGACGAACTGGTCAACAGCCTCTTGGAATTTATATAACTATGTCAAACTCTTTTTCCCAAGAAAAAGCTGTATGTCTTTGCAGACTGTCATTGTTTTCCACATGGTGTCTGGAGACGACCCCATGCGGTGTGTGAAAAGCTTTGTCCTGCTTGCTGGAGAACAAAGGAGTGCCAAGTGGTCTGGCCGCTGCCTCAGGAACGTAGAATGAGGAATTAAGCTTACTTACTGCAACTAAGTTTGAGCCTCCTGAACGGAAGTTAGATTATTTTCCACAACTCAATTAGACAACTTTACTTTTGGACATTATTGAACCCTCCATTTTCAGCCTCCACCACCTGCAACCAACCTCACCAGCATCCATTTACACAGAGAGAAACCACTGAATGCTGCAAACCCCAACGACAGGCTTCTCCCCGATTCCAACTACGCCAGTACGGACCGACACCATCTCAGCGCCCCAGAACGGATCGAGACACGACCCCAGTCCACTGGTTTTGAGCTGCTGTTCTGAACGAACCCATTTCCTCAGCAAGGAATTACTGGTCTTTGATGATGGTTGACTAGTTATAAAGACTATTTCACCTATGCTTTAAGATATGGTTCAATATTTAGACATGTTTAAGAATCTCTCAGTTTACTTAATACATGTTTAATCCCACACACATACTTTCTTCTTCCATAGAACTAAGGTTGATCTTCAAGCTCACAGCAAAACTGGTTTATGTTATGTTTGTCTAGTCTGTCTTGTTTGTCATATGTTTTATTATTTCTCATATTTAGCCATGTTAAATAATAAATACCCCCTTTTTTATCTGGTCGTTGTCTGTCTTGATTTCCTGGGGTCATGATTCAGGTCAATTTAAAATTGAACTTACGACAATAACATTTGAGACTGATTGATTTATTGAGGCTGATTAATTATTTTATTCTTTGAGTTATTAACTCATCATCTAATAAAGTTTCCTTCTATACCTATAGTGTTACCAAAGTAAACTAGAAAATAGAAGGTGGTGTGTGTTTACCGGCAAATGAAAAACAGGGCTGACAGTCATTTAAAAATTTGGTTTGTCTTCAGACTCTTCAAACTTAATAAATCTTCTTCAACATCATATAGTTAAAACATCTTCCTACTTAGTGACACTCTTGTAAAGACACAATTTTGCAGGTATTAATGACATAGATTAGGCCTAAAAAACATACAGCCAGATGCTCCTTTATTGCGGGGAGGTTGCAGAATTTTGTTATTTTTTTGTGAACATAATGATT
The DNA here is from genome assembly GCA_037177515.1 of Pseudomugil tenellus. Taxonomy (NCBI): domain Eukaryota; kingdom Metazoa; phylum Chordata; class Actinopteri; order Atheriniformes; family Pseudomugilidae; genus Pseudomugil; species Pseudomugil tenellus. The sequence goes on along the minus strand of JBAMHX010000004.1, from coordinate 8,279,514 downwards.
TTTTTTTCCTTTTTAGTCTGATCAGTTGCCAAGATTTTCTTTATTGTGAAACTCTGCAGGAGTCCTTCCGAACATTGAACTTATTGTGAGAAAAGTACTTGCATCCTGCACAACCAATGACATATTTTTCTTTGGCTGGTACTTTGATTCAGGATTGGAGAACACCAGCTGGAACCAGTAATGATGGAGATTATCTGATTTGCATTTTTCCAGTCACATGATAAAAGCCTCCAAGGAGCAAATTAAAAGGAGGTGGTCTGGTGCTTTGGTGCATTGATAAACAAATAAAAAAGAATCTCAAGATTAACTTCCACTTTACTGATTTATGGTGTTGCTGTATCTTCCTTTTTTATAGTAAATGAAAAAAAAACTACTTTTACTTTAGATATGAGAACAAATAAAGAAAAGTAATATAATAAAGGAGGGAAAGGGCTGTATCACTGACGAAAAGAAATACTGAGGGCTTCACTCATACTCATCTTTCCTCTGCATCTTGCCTCGTTGGCATAGCACATAGAGCAGTGGGTTACAAGAGTGACTGTCTCCAAGGATATGGCAACGACAGCTTCACAGTGTCACCTTGGTGATGGTTGCTCTTTGATGGAGGAGGATTTTAAGTAGAGTGGACGTGTGATCCTGACACAGCAGGGAGTGCAGCACTATGTCCTTCCATCTGCCATCTAACCTTCTGACGCCAGGTGAAAAATGCATCCTGTCTCAACACATTATAGAAGGTAGAAACTTGTCTGAGCTGTGAAAGAATAGAATCAAAACAAAATAAAAAGTTCAAACTCAAGTGGTCCCTTAACCTCTGTCAAAAAATCTCTACCTGTTGTAAGAAAGGACAGATGCTCTTTTGTTTGATCATACGCTCAGGTTAATTTCAGTTCATTTTCAGCTCTCACCCACTCCATTGTGAATCACTGGAGTCATTTAAAAAGTGTTAATCAAAGTTAATCAATCAGGATCCCAGACATTTGAACCAGTCCAATCTTCAACATTTAGAAGCACTATTTCAATAGACTTCATAACAAATCCTAAAACTTAAATGGTACAGCCTCACATTGTAAATAGCATTATATGTTTTGTGCCTAGGAGATAGTATAGTATAGCTGTCAAAATTCTGTGGTAACATCCAAGAGTCAGATGGATCCTGTTACTGCAGTAATGATGGCAAATAATGGCAGAATTGATTAATTTGATAATGAAACTGGAAAAAGTTGTTAAATGGGGAGTATTGTGGAATTTGCTCATATGTTACTTTTTGTTATCCCCACCATTTTTCTTTCAAGATGCCTGAATGAAATTAAAAGAAAAGCCAGATGAGAGCTAACTGCATTTTAACTTCTGCGCCCTCTTTGACCTTGTCTGCATTGACGACAAGCCTTGGCCTGTTCAGCAGGTGTCAGAAGGTCAGCAAGAACACATAAGTTGTTCAAAGAAAATTGAGAAAATCTCTGATCAAGAAAAAAAAACAATGAAAAATACTTCTTCTGTCTGTGGTGAAGCAGGAGGCTGAGACTACTGGCTGACGAAGAGGAGTATTAACAAGAGCAGCCTCCATCAAACTGCTATGGCTTGTGTGTTTGAGCTGCACCTTGGAGACTGTCCTGATCACCTGTGGAGAGATAATATCAAAACACAAGTTTAATTGAACTAATTTAAACAACTATCAGTGCACTGGTAATGATCACAAGGCAATCCTTAAAATGTACTACAATACTGATTAGGCTGGGAAATGTTTTGCTTATGCACCCAAATTAAAAGTTACGCTAACCAGTGCTGACAATGTAAACATTTAATTCTTTTTCAAAATGTAAAATAAAAATATACTAGTATTTTTGTAAAAAATAAGCCTGTTCATTAGATTGGTCCTAAAACCTCCTTAAATGTATAGTTTTAGCATTTCCCCTTATCCAGTAGATCGCAGTAGTATGAATTCATGCTTGAGGGCTTTTCATCCCCCTGCCTTTCCATCTTTACCCCCCCCCCCCCACTCCTTACAGTTGAGTGTGAAAAAGGAAAAGAAGCTCAGTGGTATATCTAATAATTTTCCCCAAAGCACTTTGTGTTTGTATGTAATTACTCTGTTGAGTCTCCTGAACTTGAAGTGAACTCTGACAAGACCATGTCTCAATCTCAGCACAGCCTTTTGAGTGTCTTCTGTGTGTATTTGTACTCGTCTGCGACTCTATAAAAGGAACATGTATGTACAAGCTCAGGTACACTCTTGGGTATTTGTGTTTCTGCCCATCATCTCTACAGATGGTCTTCCTGCAGATGGAAGCTTCCTGGTTTCTCTGCTTCTTTTTGGCTGAGCCTGTGTTTATAGGTATCCTTTGCTCATTCACAGATAATAAACACAGCAATTTTAAATAAATGAACTGAATCATCAGTGCTGCTGAATGTCATCTCAGCTCAGATTTTTTAACAGGATTGTGAGACTTTGAATGCAGCAGAATTAATTACTTTTTTAATAATAATAATAATAATAATAATAATAAAAATACATTTTATTTGGAGGCGCCTTTCTGGGCACTCAAGGACACTGTAAAAATACACAGTAAAATACAATAAAATACACATATACACACACAATACAATACACACAGTAAAATACATATATGTAATAAGAAGACTTAAAAAAGTAAATGATAAAAGTTAAAACATTAAGCCCTAAATGGAGTGGGCAGTTTTAAACAGATGAGTTTTAAGCTGTTACTTCAATTCGGGGAGTGAATCAATGTTTCTGAGTTGGGGGGAAGTGAGTTCCAGAGATGGGGAGCCGAGTGACTGAATGCTCTGCTCCCCATGGTGGTGAGACGGGCAGAAGGGACAGTGAGGTGCAGGAAGGATGAGGATTGAAGAGAGCGGGAGGGAGTGGGAACATTGAGAAGGTCCG
>JBAMHX010000004.1:8242552-8252877 GCA_037177515.1 Pseudomugil tenellus | reverse complement strand
TGTGTGTGTGTGTGTGTGTGTGTGTGTGTGTGTGTGTGTGTGTGTGTGTGTGTGTGTGTCTGTGTGTGTGTGTGTGTCTGTGTGTGTGTGTGGTAAGAGGAAGATGAGTCCAGGGGTAGATTTTCACAGATTCGCCTCACTGATTGTTCACATCTGTCTCCTTCTAATCGGTGGAACATACATTTTTATCCTGACTACAGCAGCCTTGTTTTCTCTGTTCTCAACCTCTGTTCCTTCACTCTGCATTAGTCACACTGCTCTGAGTAGCTGTATTCACCTGAATGCAGAGAAATATACCACTGGCTTTATCTGTGAAAGGTATCCTCTTCCATTACAGACACATTTACACACTTGATTCCCAAACACTGACATGCATCTGACCCAGACAGAATCAGATCTAATTTACTACCATTTAATTAGCTTTATAAGTTTGGCTTATGCACGTTAAAATGCCTAAAACTTGCAAAAAGATGTTACTTTCAAGCATAGCTTTAGGCTCTTTTTTTCTTTTTTTTTTTTTTTTTCTTTTTACCAATCTAGTTTTCGGATAGTTAATCATGATCCTTATTAGGAAAAGCATGTATAATGGCTTTACAAGGATGTGACCTTCAGCCCAGTTCTTAGCATTTTAACTACAAACTTATCAGTCAGGTGTAGTAAATTCTATTGGGACAAAGGAAGAGACACATACCCAAAAAGCCATCATTAGGAATTTGAGTTATCAACAGATGTCAGAATTACACAGGAAATCCAAGAATTAGCTGTTCCTGAAGAACACCCTTGTCTGCTGCTAAATGCTTTGAAAATGGGGTGTTTGACGCAACTTATAAATGGATCTGTAAAAGATTACATACCCACAAATCTGCCAGCCAAGCCAATTACAAAGTGATCAACTAATTCATCTAAGGAATCAATAAACCCCTGACATATGGTTGTATATCAACAGAAAAACTCATAGACCTTCTTTCCATAGACTTCCAAGATAATCCTCATTTCAAGTTTTTGTTCCCACCTGGGTTGATGGTAAAATGGGGTAGAACAGCCATTTGCATTCCTGGTTCTGTGTTATTGGTCCTTTAAACTGTCATCATAGATATGTTTTTAAACATTGAGAAATGTGTTTTCCATTCTTATACATGTTACATGTTAGGTCATGTCAATCTCATGAATTAGACTTTTCTTGTAATAAGACAAATCAAATTCTCAGCTCAACAATGGTAAAATTAAAAAAATTAAATGAGTCTTTCCCTGTGATGAAATGGGAACCAGTCCGCGGTGTACTCTGCCTATCGCCTGATAATTGAAAGAATAGGCTACAGCTTCCTGCAACTCTAAATTAGACTAAAGAGTATGGAAAATTATTAAATGAATGATTTTTTTCCTATACTTCCATAGCAGTCTATGATATTTAGATAAAATTTGGTTATTTGCAGATCCAGCTGTCTCTGGAAAATAATTTGTTCAAAGACATAAATATCAACGGTTCCTAGAGATAGTTACATCAAAGAGTTATAAAAGGGGGTAATCTCCTATAGACGTCATCTTTATGTGACCACAACGCACTTTTGTGATATCAAACGTTTTGATGGCAACAATACAGTTGAGCATTAAGATTTTAGCGCTGGAAGGCGTTTTGGAATTTTTGCATTTTCTATCCTCCAAAACTGTTGCCGTGTTAATGATATGGAGATCTGGTAAAATGTTTTGCGTTTTTTCCCCCGTTGTCATGTAAATGGGGCCTAAGTGCTTTGAGCAATTGCCAATAAGTGGAACGGTGGGTCATGGTTGAGACACAGAAACACATTAAGTTCATCACCCCCCCAAAAAAGATGACAAAGTGCCATTTTGACCAAAACACATCTGACATAGTTTGTGCAGAAATGGATTAAGCTTGACCCAGATGACTCCTCTTTGATCATTGGAGTGTCGTGGTCCAGTTTCAACATAAAGGTCTGCTCTAGGGATTTGGTGATTCTACTGAATTCTTCTTAGATCTGAACAAAGAAAAAATATGAATTGTAAACGAGTACGATATAAACTGCTTATAATCGTTGTTCTTAAAATAAGCACATGCTTGTTGTTAATCAAAAACTAGATTTAAATAGTAAATGATTGTTCTTATACAATTTTCTGGCCCAAAAAAACTAATTATATATTGAAAATTATTTTACCTCAGCTTTATAAACAGAGCAGGCCATCTCTCTTTCAAGTCAATAACTCAAAGTCTTCGATAGGAGAATGTTCTGGTCATTTGTATTGCCCCTAATCTTACCAAAATTAAGAAGTTCCTGTTGTAGAATCTCCAAACTGTCACTGGTTTTCCCACTTGGATGTGTGGGGAAATAGTTCACCTCTGCTCTCTTTGGCTTCTTACAGTTCTTTGGAGAGTTTCTTTGGTCAGAGGATTTATCGGACTTCAATGATGTACTTTGAAGGAGGGATTTTCATATGCATCATTTCTTTCCTGTAGGAGCAACTTAACAGTATAGGGAAAAAAAAAGGTATTTCAAAAATACCTAGTCAGGTTTGTGACCATAGGTCAGAGGACTTCAATAAAATTATATTGGCTGATCAACTACCTGAAGAACTGTCTTCCTGGAAGGAATTGTCTCGTGGAACTTGAGAGGAGTAAGAAGTCTCACTGACAGAGTACAATGTAAGAATAACAGGTGGTTCTCTATTCACTAGTTTTATTGGGTCTTTGTCCTCAGCCTCATTTGTGGGTGTTAGAGTGAATAACTGGTTATCAAAATCTTTGTCCATGTATATGACCATAAAATCCCCCTCAAGCGGAAAGCGATCCTGCACAGCTGCCAACAGTTGGTCCGCTATGCTTGGTATTGTATCTGGTAGGAGTAACTTGTGAACTTGAGTTTCTTCAAGGATAGCACGCAGCTGAACAGAAGTAGACATGTTTACTAAATTGGTCAAGTAGGGCTGCAAAAGACTGAGAAAGAGAAAAAAAGTAAGAGCTAATTTAATAAGACAAGAATAATGTTAATGATTGACAAGGAGAAATCCCAACAGGTCAGAATTTCAGTCAATTATTCTGTGTATAACAGCCATATTACAAACATGTTTCCATTAAACTTTAACAAATTAAACAAATAAGGATCACCAAATCCAAACCTTTTGAACCAGTGCATTTCAGATTTTTAATGTGTCTCTGCAGCGGCACACTGGCCCCCAGCCCGCCAGTCTGCCCCCGGGTGCAACAGATACCGACCCCAAGAACCTGTCATCCACTAACACCCACCCATCCACACATAGCCTAATCCCCGGATACACATCACTTCATACCCTCACTCATACGTCCACACACATTCATACTCACCCTCAGTCCCCTTACCCATAGCTCTGCACACCCCTATACACACAGACACACCACAAACAACCTGTGACCCATCTATACCAACCCATCCTCTTATCCCCACCGAACATCTTCAACTGCAGTCTCTTTTGTTGATAGTACATACATAAAGGCCACAATAAAAAGGTAAAACTGGTGACTAGTTGGATAATTACTAGATTTTATCATACATACCATTCTTTTTCACCTCTAAATTTTTAAATTTGACTACCTGGTTTAACCTGTTTTATCAAAAAATATTGTGGTGCCTTTGGACTGTGTGTCAAGCAATTTCAGCTACATCAGGAGTTTTTCAGTTTTCATTTCAGTTTCACAACAGTCCCATCAATTTTATTTTAAAATTAATCATTTATTAGACTCAATGGGAAATAATTAAAATATAGTCTGAAAATGCACGCAAGACTAAATATGGAGGGGATTCACAACATAATGCAGCATAACTTAAGACTAAGAAAAAAAGATTATTCTGCTAAATGTGGTGAATATATGACGTAAAGCCATTTCTTTTCCAGGTGCAAGATTTTTAGAAATTCAGACTCAGGTACATAAAAATACACATATATGTCAGAGATAATACATACAGATAAAACTAAGAGAGGCTGCAGTAGTGGCATTCACATGGTAGCTTTTGTTAATTCTTCTTTAAATCCCCCTTTCTAGTTATACATTTTTAAAATGTGCTTGTATTAAAATATAGTCACGATAGAACTAAATCAATATAAAATGTTCGAGTGGAGGCTTCATTCGAATGTATTTGTAGTTTAAATAATCTACTCGTTTTCCTTCAAGTTTTACAATAGTCACCACTACACCTGTTAACATTAGTGTCAAAATCACGCTGTTAGGTAGCCAGGTGGTAGTTAATGAAACTGTGCGAGTAAACCGAATGTTAAAGTAAAAACCAAAAAAGCCCTCCTTAAGCCAACGAACGTCACACCTTGACTGTTCACCGTTAGAATGTTTAGGGTTTGTTTGATGTTATAATTTAAAAATACTTACATTAAACAGGAGATAAATGTCCATCTTCGGCAGCTGCCCTGACAAAGTCTCACCTTCCTGTCCTGTCGACTTGCTCATTCACAAAAATGCTGGTGTGGATTTTCTGATTAAACTTTACTGGGTACAGAGTATATGTGGAGTCATGAAAAAAAATTAAATTGTATGATCATATATATGTTAAACATTATTCTTAAACACACATTTTTGGTATAACATACATAAAACCAATAAATATTACTTTTTAATTTTAATTCTCAAATAATCTTGATATTATGGTGTAGATATTATTTATATTATATTATTTATATTATTATATTATTATTGTTTATTTTTTTAAAACTTTTTTTTACTAGAACAAAAAAGTTATTTTCAGTGTCCCACAACCTTTTACTGGAATCAACAGTTTGGATGATAGATGGATGGATGGAGATATTTTTCTTTTTATATTATATCAGTCTAATGTAGATTTTGTATAAAATGTTTTGCAGAATAAGCCACACACTGCTTACCCACACAGGTGTTTGAAGTGACTTTAAGGATAATTTGGCTTGCAATCAAACTGAAGATAGATTATGCTTTGCAGGATGTAGAACTTAGCGCACTTAGTAAAGGGATTGAAGGGTAAAGTTGTCCCACCCTCACAGGTGCAGAATAACTTAGAGGAGCAGAAATGCACCAGGATACCTGTGGGGATAATGATTTTTGGAAGCATTTTATATGCGAGAACAAAGACTTGAAAAGCGGTAACATGATGATTTGCTGCTACGCAAATATATTTTAAAAAGCCTCCATCCTGAAAAGGAAAAAGCAGGATGTGGCATGAAATTACTACATTTTCCTTTATATCCTTTTTGATCTTCCAAATCATGGTGACATTCTGTTCTTAAATTACTAAACATATTCGCTTCACATTGTTCTCTTTTTATGGGGTAATGATCCTTTTTTCTGAATGTTGAACAGAAACACTTTCCTGTCATTGATGTTTTTTCCAGTTTTCATTTTTGTTTTGGCATCTCACTGTTCACCTACTTTTTCTTTGTCTCTGTTGTTGCTATTTTGCTTTCTCCATATTTTCTGTCTTTTCCTCATCGTCCTCTTTGCAAGCTTGTTTTTTATGTCTTTTTCACCCATTTATGACTCTCATCGTCTTTGAAAAAATGTCCACTAATAAAGCGATTCATAAAATGTTAATTAATGGAGGACTCCGGATGCTTGTGGGCAAAGTCCATCTAATATACCTGGGAAAAGTAAACCTTACATTTAAAACCTTTAATCAATGAAATTGTAATTATTAATTCCCGATTATATGCAGATGAATTGAAGCATCTGAAATGGTGACCTGTCTCATTCAACTCTCTGACATCTTGGTTGGTTGTTTTCTTACCTGCTGTATTTTTTTTACATCCATGACAAGATCTGAATATTCTCTAGGATTTAAAGAAATTTGAAGGATTATTACAGGGGGATTTGATTTGCAATGTTAAAAATTATTAATATGTTGTGTGGATGTCAGAGAAGTGAAGAATTGTAGGACCAACTACACCAGCAAAATCAACTCCACAGGATACTGTTTGACACTGAAATAAATCTCTAACAACCTTTGTAATTACATGGCCTGGTGTGCAATGCAGGTGAATTTTCCTGCTGTTTAGATTAAATTGCTTACAAGCAATAATATCCTTATAATTTCCAGTTCTTTGATTTTTTTCAATTCAGTTTGCATTTTAGCATTTTTTTCCCACTTGAAATTATTCTTACTAACAGGCTCTCTAATGACCTGCCTTTCTGTGACTGACCACAATAGTCTCAGCATTTGGATTACTGTAATGGGGCTTGCATCGCCCCATATGATCAGTCATCTGGGGCTGAGCTACTAACGTCCTAATAGATTTGACTGAGAAAGCTAAGCTGCAAATGAACTAATCTCATACCACTGGCCATTGTTTGGGTCTCTGACGGCATCTCAGCTAAAAGGGGCTAATTGATGTTGCCGCCTGCTTACTGAGCGCCTGGGAGGATGTTGATGGTTGTGGGCAGCATTATAGGGAAATGATGTAAAGTGACCATTTTCTGTAGAGTAGTTTTGTGGTTTCAAGCACATTAGGATGGCTAACTTCTGAAAATAAATGGGGACATAAAGTCACTAATTCTCCCCTACATTGTTATGCCATAGTTTGAATGATGAATGGATGAAGAAAAATAAGCTGGATGGGTGAGGCAGTAAGAAGAAAGGATGGAAGGATGAATGGTTGGGACACGAGAGAGGACAAATGCATAAAAAAGAGGATGGATGGATGAATGGATGAAGGATGGCTGGCTAAGGAAGGTGCTATGAAGGATAGTGGAATTATTTTTAAACAAGGGTGACCCTTAGGGTCTGTGACAATAGCTGAGAAAGGCCTTGATCTCGAATCAAGACAACAATATATGGCGCTCAGCAATGTACATGAAGGTTCTGCTTGCGATTAGGAAATTTTTTATAAACGTATCTGTAAATGCGCTGGCATCCATCCCCCACTCACTCCTGCTGTGACTTTGTATCCACAAGTTTCTCTGTGCAGACCTTTCTGCCACTGCTCCACATAAAGCCACCAGGCCCCACTCTTTAATAATCTCCTTAAAAAAATGCTAATGAAAATGTGCCGGCTACGGCTGGACAATTTTTAAAATAGCAAGATACGCTCTGCTGTAACTGTCGTGTATACACCATCATGTGTACTTCAGGTGTTACAACAAAATCTATGACCCCATTGGGCGCTAGTATAGTATGACATAAGTGATGAACGCAGATTTCAATTAAGTTTTTTTGTTTGTCATTATTTATAAACAGGTGTTGTAAAGACTGGCCCTCTGATGGACTGGCAAACTGTCCATGGTGTAACCTGCCACTGGAATTGATGGATGTAGGTAAATATTAAAATAACACGTCCTACGCCACAGATTCTGATGGGTCAGATTTTGTTGTAACAACGGAAACACAATCGTATCTTTACCATGGCCTTTTAATCAAGCAGGACACTTTTTGTGCTAATGACGTTCATACAGGAGATCACAAACATGTCACATTTAATTGGAAATGTGAATGAACTCTATTAAATGGGATACACAAAACATTCCAAATTGAGCATCATGTCTTGCAGCCTGAACGTAGCAAGTTTTCCGTCTCCATTATCAGCCAGGCTATTTAGATCATCTGGATCATGTCGTTTTGATCGACTAAAAAACAACCTGGCTAACTACAACACTAGCCACAAATGTGAAATTGACAGCTTACCTGATATAAAGTGTTAACTGCATAATTTGCTGGTAGCGCTGGCTTTCCTGTGCTCTGTCTCACAGCTACAACCCATTTGTCCCATCTCGCTGTGTTTTCAGGTTATCTGTAAAACGACAGGGTGTTCTTTTGGTTGTGTATATTGCTACAGAGGAATACCCTAAACACAACTATCTGTCCAAGGTTTTATTGGTTTCAGTGCTGTCCAGAGCAAAGGTCACGTAACTCAGTGACGTTAGCTGCATGTCCTCTATATCAACTGTGCTGAAATGACAGTAACAGCAGGAGGGACAAACTGATCAACTTTCAACCCCAAAAAACCTGACAAAACTAATCTCTATCTTCAGAGGCGAGATACATCTGCTGTTTATATGTTTGTTTGTTTTTTCTAGGGGGGTGGGTTGCAATTGTGATAAACACAATTCTTAGTTTTTTGTTTTTTTTTTCAGTCATAAATTGTGCTACACGCCTGTACAGCAGGAACACCATCTGGGCAAGTTTAACTCAAAAGAATGAAGGAACTATTTCTTATATGTCAGCCTACAGCACTGTCAGGCCACCTGATAACACTCAGACACAGATACACACAAAGAAAAGTTCTTGTCCATGAGCACACACCTTTAACTTAATGCCAGTGGCAGATGAATGGACCCCATAACAGCAACTTGATGGTGTGTTAATTGAACAAACACAAGAATTATTTGCACCCTGCGTCAGCAAATAATGTTTGTGTAATCATTGCTTTGTGTGTGTGTGTGTGTGTGTTAGTATTGGCCTGTGAGGCCCATTAATCGAGTCATAACTCAAATTTTGGCTGTTTTCTGCAGCTGACTGTGTGTGTGTGAGAGAAAACAAGAGTAAGGGATAGCCCGGGGAGATTATTTGGTCTTGCACAGCAGCAGCAGCAGTCAAACCCCAATGACTTATTAATTTTAATGCTTTCTTTTGACTTTCTGATGATGACATAAGTAAAAAAAAATCTTAATAACCATAGCAGAAATTGTCATCTGTGGGTACATTTTGCTGTTTTTTGCACAAACCTACAACATCTGTTAGGACTGGATGTATTTTTGTGTGCTTCAGGCAGAAATTGGTCTCACCACAATTGAGAAGCCCAGTGAGTTCAAATACACCAACAACCGACTGAAATTTAACTACATCACAGGCATTTTGATTGACAGTACTACATTTTCTAATTAATGAAAGAAATTGTGTTGTGAATTAACTGGATTTGGACCATTTGTTATCACGCCATGTAAGATGCAGTTCCTGTGTTAAAGGCCTGGTTCAAATGTCTGCAGTTCATTCCTCAGCACATAAATTCCAAATGAGCTCTTCTTGAATGATAAAAGCCGCTGAACCTATGAGCAGTTTCTGAGCTAGTGCTGATAATAGCGCAATTTGAAGCTTTGCTGTCATCATGCTGCTTTCTGGATTAAAAACTCACAAGAGGACATCTGAAATGTATGTGCTGGGGTCATTGAACATACATGATTTCTACTTGAAAAACACATCTGTTGAAACTTTAATGTCATGCAGGGATGACAATGCAAACATTTAGTTTGCTGTTACCTGAAATGCATTTGGTATGAATGACCTGTTCCAACTGTAAATGGTGGTCATTGTAAAACTCATCACTCATTGCATTGTTTTAAACAATTCATAGTGTCATTGTCTGTATTGTTTAGTTTCATATCAAACAGGGATATGTGATTGAGACCAGGGATCCAGACAGCCTTTTTATTTATACTTCTTGAAACAACCTAATTTACATCATCCATTTCATAATGCTTTGTTTCGCTTCCTCATTCCAGGGTTTTCTTTCTTCAGCCGAGTTGTCTGAGAAAACGATGGAGCTTATCACAAAAGAAAAGATTGTGACAAAAAACAGTGTGAATAATTCAAGATCAGATGAGTCAAGCTTGGGCAGAGAAAAAAAAACATAAAAAGTGTCAGTCCTTTTTGTTTCAGAGAAAAATGAGTTTGTTTTTTGTTTGGTAGATCTGTATTCATCTGCAGACCAAATATTTTGGCTCTACTACAGAGAATCATCCAGAATACTTTTTTTTTAACTTTAAGGTTATCAACTTTTGTCAGCTGCTATAGCACCTTCCAGTCTAGCATTGTGTATTTTTTTCCAGAAGAAAAGAGTTGTTTTTACAACAGCTTTTAAAGCTGCACTTTGGCAAATGTTCACACTTTGGTGCTCCCTAACAAAGGCAACTTTGGCATTTGTCTCCAAAACTCAGTCCCATTCTGACTCATGTCTAATCTCTTGCTCTGTCCTGTTCTCCTTCTTTATCTTGCTTCCTCCGATAATGTGATTATGATTTTCTTTGCTGAATCAGTCTTGTGCATCCAAAACAGCCCATGTGTTTATATTCAGCGTTGTGTGACCCAGTGTTGTCAAAGGAAAATGCAACGTTAACATGATGCTCTGGCGTGGAAAAATGTGAGAAGTGTGTTGTCTCAGTCTCTGTATCCTACAGAGCTCCAGGGACGTGCATAATAAATATCAGTTTATGTAATCAAGCTCTTTCCAAAAGGATAGAAAAAATAACTCCTCTTATAATACATCCTGACCAAACAGGTTTTATAAAAGGTTGACATTCATCTACTAATATGCGCAGACTAATCAACCTGATAGATTACTCCACTTTACATAATCTAAAATCCACAATC
>JBAMHX010000004.1:8224008-8235206 GCA_037177515.1 Pseudomugil tenellus | reverse complement strand
CTATGTAGTGTAAAGCGCTTTGAGCGGTCAACATGACTGGAAAAGCGCTATATAAGTACAAGTCCATTTACCATTTTTTTTGCCAAGGATTGTGAGCATTATTTTTAACCCAGACGAGTCCAGCATGACATACTTTATATGATACATGCAGTTTTTGAGACATTTGGTCCCACTTTATGGTAAAAAAAGAGCTTTCACTTCAGTGTAATTTTTGCTTTTTGCCCCTTAATGGACACCAAAAAGCAAATGATGACTCTGTAAGAATTTTTGTCACACTTGCTGGTAATAAATGGGAAATATGTATTTAAAAATATATATGTTTAAGGAAAAATTAAAGACCTCATTTTACAAAGATGTGACTTTCTAACAATTATTCATTGGTTGGACCTTAACTCTTAAACATAAGGGTTAAATTTGATGTTGTAATGGAAGAAATTTCCCCATCTCCCTATAAAAAAATAACCCTTTACAATATTACTGGATCCAGACGATGACCCCTAAAAATCTAATCACTTATTATTATTTTTGAGATTTTCTGAAAACTTGAGTGATATTTTTAACAGATAGACAGATAGATAATAATATATGAATACAGACTTCCGCCTTGGCGGAGATAGCAAAGATACACTTAGTATATGTATAGTATTATTAATGCTTTGCCTCATCTTGATCCGTGCAGAGATGCTTTGGATGCAGCCGACTCACACAGTCAGAAACTGAAGCAGCCACTGTGGAGGAGCAACAGAGGTGGTCAGGACCTGTTCAGGTGCAGGTCAGTGTGAACACATAATATAGAATACTCACAGAGTTGATTCCTCTGTCTTTCACTTCTTGACTGGTCTCCGTCTCATACAGAGCTAAAAAGAGAAGAAGATAAAATGACCGCAGACATGTCATTAACTATCAGCTGCCTTGCTGATATGCTATTATATAACAGAACAGCCTTATTGAAGAACATTGACAATTAAAAATATTTTTTTTGTTTATTTTCTAATTGCATGTACAGTTGTTCACAGTAATCCTGATGACTGATAAACAGAACAGGCACCTTTGGAGCGTAAAGCTATAAAACAACAGCTTATTATAAGATGCTGTGAAAAATAACTTGCAAAAGCGTAGCAAACCTGTATTCACATCTTTATCATGCTACTAAGTACAACTTGCTGCAAATATTACTATACTAAGCAGATCACGTAACGTTGCAGTGTGCAATGTACATTAAAATCTTAATAATCAAACACTGTTGTTGTAAATACTACCAGTGAGAAACTTTGGGATGATAAAAAGCATTCCTAGATGATCTCTTTCAGCAAAATCATGTCTCATAGTTAAACCTGTTTAAGAACTGTTTGCAGAAGAAGAATAGTTTGCTGCTAATGTTTTGCTTCCTGATTCGGCAGAAACACTTCAAATGTGATGCAGATTCAGTGCTAGTTGATATGTGTGTGCATGTGTGTGTGTGTGTGGTACCAAAAAGTTTGCGCAGCCTGGTGACACATGACACAAAGCCATAGAAGGGCATTTGAAGCTCTCCAGCTGCAAAGCGCTCAGACAGCAGCTGAACTACCTTGTTATCACACTGCATTCCTGGGAAACAGAGGAATGAATAGAGGTGTTTGGCAAGCAACAGTAAAAGTGTTTCTGTGTGGATCTGTTCATACCAACAGCTTCCAGTGCGAGACTGAGCTCAAAAGGGCTCATGGTCCCGGAAGAATCCTCATCAAACTGGAAAAAGATGGACTGAAAAAGGAAAGCAGCATCAGTGACACAACTCTCCTGCTTTTGCCATCTTATTTACACATATTGAGCCACACAAACCTGCAGACTGCGCAGAGTGGACAGCAGTGTCTCTGCTTGTGCACGGCTGAGAGTAGAGAGCCCTTTTGTCTGCCAGCGGAGTTAAGGATATCTCAACAGGAAAGAAGATGGAGAGAAGATGGAGAAGACGTTATGAGGACACAGAGACGAACAGCAGTAGGATGTCACAATAACTCCAGAGGAGGAGGCTGGGTGCAAATACAATGATCAGCTGAGAATAATGGTTTCACAGTCTAAATTAGACAATCATTCATGCTTTCATCTCTTCCAGACTCGATTATTGCAACTTCATTTTCACCTGCTTAAATAAGAAATCCCTTTATCGGCTCCAACTTGTCCAGAACGCTGCTGCAAGGCTGATTACAAAATCGCATAAATTTACTTCCATCACCCCAATACTGTCGCAGCTGCACTGGCTTCCCATCTTTTACAGAGTACGGTTCAAAATCCTAGTTTTAACTTATCAAGCCCTCCATAAACAAGTCCCGGCTTATGTCAGTGATCTCCTTCAGCCCTACATTCCCAGACGGTCACTAAGATCGAGTGATCAGGTGTTTCTGGCTGTTAAACCAACCAGGCTGAAAAATAACGGAGACACTCAGCCTGAGAACGGCAGACTCAGTAGTTTGTTTTAAAAAGCAGTTGAAAATGCATTTTTAAAAACTTGCTTTTGCTTAGTTTTATTTGCTTTTATATTCTATGTTCTAAGTTAATTTTTAAACCACTTTGTGATTTTATCTTGAGAGGTGCTATATAAATAAACTTTACTTACAATGATCAGCAATCATCTGAAATGTGATGCAACTAAAAGTAAATCACTTTTATTAAGTAGTTCTACTGGTAACTTGTGAAAACCATGTTGGATACTGTTGATGCCATTAGGATGCAACTTAATTACAAGAAGACTAGAGGATGAGTTATACGAAAAATAAATAAAGAACAAAAGGATACATCTTCTCCAAAGATGACCTGTCTGCATGTCTCCAGTGGCAGATGGTAATCTTTGTCAAGAACTGTGATTTAGACAGACAGACAGATTAATGGAGGGTTTAAAAATGGACTTGATATAAGAAAGGTGAAGATGAGGACATGTCGTCTTTTTTATTACCAAACCACGTTCAAGTTACTTTGTCTGACTGCAGCTGTGAGCTTCTGTCTAGACTGCTGACCTCTGTGGTTCCTGTTCTAACTTATGCTGGACTGTTTTGCTTCTTTGCCATCTAGTGGCCTTTGTCGGTACTACAATCAGTATCAATGCAGAAACAAGAGGCTGTCTGCTTCAGATGGTAAGAATAGGTTAAAGAGTAGTTCATAGGACACTCTAACCTGAGTTAAAGAGCTCCATGATTTCTTTGGCATTCAACCTGTCATCCTGTTGGTAAGAGAAGAAATTAATTAAATGAAAATGTTTGAGTACATTTTCCATTTTCTGCTGTTGCCCACAACAGAGAAAAGCAATAATTCTTACTGAGCCAGCTTTCTCATCAAAAGTCTCCTGAACTTTTATCTGATCCTCGGGTAAAATAGGGGTGGCCATCACCTTAACGACAGAAAAATTGTAAAAAAAACAAAAAAACAAAAAAAACAAATAAAAAATAATCTAAATCAAAACACAACAAAAAATGTTTTCTTGCAATTACCCTTTTGCCACATTTTTGCTATTTAATGACCTTGAACTTACTGTGAGGAAGCGAGAGGAACAGGTAAAGTCCTGCTTTCTGAAAAACAAAGAACACAGCGTTATGCCTCCTTTTATCAGGCTTATTCAATTTGCTTAGCATGTTTAGTGTTCACATCTATCACAAACAGATAAATACAGTTAAAGCTCCAGTCATGACTAACATGCACAGTGATGCATCTCTACTCTGCCCAGAACGTACATTCAGCTTATTGTCATACATTGTAAATATAGAACTGAGTTAAAGACGTCATTTTTGTTTGGTTTTGTGTTTTCATCATGTTTTGTTTAGCCAGGACATAATCTGTTCTAATAGTTTTGATGCAAGACAAGTAACAACTTGACCTCATGTACATCCAAGCTGAGCTTTGCACAATTTCAGCCTGAGCAGATTTAATTACACAACGACATAACTGAAAACATCCAGATGATTACACAAGACTGATCATCCATTACAGGGCATCACAAAATGGTTGCTGACTGCATGTTTTCAACTAAAACACGCCTCTCAAATTAAAACTAGTTGATTATTTAAGTCCAAATCATTTTATTCAAATAAAGGTGACATCACTTAAGGTTATTTGTGTCTTGCTGTTAACAAAAGCAGTGAGTTTTTGAGATGATAGTAAACAATTCATCTAAACTTAATTTTAATTAGCTTCTAATTATTTACTGGAAAAGCTGGAAATGTATAGTTTTATTTTTTAAGTGGCCACAAAGGCTCATTGCATTGTTTTATTATCTGATTATCCTTATCATAAATAAGTATAACATGGAAACAGTGTCAGCCTGTGTTAATAACGCTGTTCAATATGTGTGTATCAACCATCATTAAGTTCTAATGTCTTATCATTCTTAATAGATGCAATAAAACACTCTGTACAAGGTGAGACAAGGTGACTTTTAAAGAGTGCAAATCTTAAAAATAAAATGATAGAACGTGTAATGAATTTTATTAAGTGTTAATAACATTTTCCCTCTTTTTAAGAATATTTTATGGGGATATTTCCTCCGTCTTACCCCAGAGTGTTTCCAGTCTTGGAGAAAATGCGAACAAAGAATTCTCCAGGCTGGTTGGGTTGATAGCTGGATCCCACAATGATGTAGTTTCCTGGATCAAGACGGAGCTTTCTCCACACGCCTCTGTGGGACAAACATTGAGCAGCTTTATTTGTTAATTCAGGAGCCGTTTTAAATTAATTACCAACTTCAGTAAGATATTGTAAAGTTAGTACAACATATTTCATGGATTTGTTGAACCTTGTGTTGTGGAATTTTCTGGTTCCATATTGTTATGGCGTACAATGTACGTCATACACCCTTGTGTCTGGTACAGTTCTATCTGGGAATACTATGATCATATAAGCAAGAATATCATTTCATAGATGTTATGTCTCTAGCAATGTGCCAGCTGTAAACTCATGTCTCTTTGGTACACATGTCAGAAGCTTGCACACTTCTGACCTGAACAGATCTCTGTCCAACCTTCTCTATTGTTGCAACTTTGTATTTTACCCTTTGTTCTTATCATTTTAATAAACCTTTAATATCTTTCAATCCTATCCCAGACTCCTTCGTCTTTGACAGGCTTGCATCTCTAACAACTTGTTTAATAATTTTGTTTTGATCAGCTTCTCGACCCCGAACTCTTGTAGTTTGTACCACTTTTTTGTGAACCAATTCTTTTTTAATTCAATAAATTCAGTTTTCACAGTTTACCATACTCCCAAAGCTTACATTGTTGTGGCTCAAAACCCCTAGCTGAGCTCTGTCGTAACACTGATCTAATATGTTTTGTTGTTGTCATTGTTGTCACTGTCGCACAATGATACACCATATCCGTTTCACAGGATGACAGTCTTACACGGACATTTACTGCCTATGTCTAAACGGTAATGTTGTTGCATGTCTGAATAGGCATGTGTGGGTAAAGTGCGGGTGGTCAATGTCCGGACATTACACGGTTACTGTGTCTGAAAAGGGCTAATGAAGTCAGTCTCCTGCATTGGTTGGCTCTCTACATATAAACAATTTGTCCATCTCAGATAAAGTGGGACTTGATATGGACATGTAGGAAAATGAACATTGTTGTAAAAGAATTGCCAAGTACATTTCCTACAAAAGTCATTGTGACCAGTTTGCCCCACTTAACTGAGGTAAGAGCCCCTATCTGCTTTTTCCCAATTCTGGCCTCAATCTGTAGGGGGTCTACTGTTGTTTTGCCTAATTAATCATCATTCCAAATGTTGTGAAGAGAGAACTTGAGATTGTCAAATAATTTCCCTAAATCCACTCGATTGCAGCTGGATGTTCTTGACAGGCTTGCAGCTTGTGGTTGCTCTTTAAGAACCCAGAAAATCAGAGTCTTTCAGAGCTATACCCATTTCTATCCACTGGTCAGGAAATTTGCACCCATATAGTGTGTGGACAGCTGGTGATATAAACACTACTCATCATCGAATCTTTAGGCCTAATTCTATTCTCCCCCTCCCTTTCAGTTGCCAGATTTCTCTTTCACATTAACATGTCCCTTAATAAAAGCCTTTTCTTCAGCCCTTACCTCTTTGGAACATAACCCAAAGCATAGATCAGCTGCCTTTTCAAATACCTTTTTTTTTCAAATACCCCTTTTGCTCATCTGCAAAGACTCTCCTGCTGCTCCAGTAACCACAGCTGGTAAGTTGTTATTTCCCTCTGCTTGCAGTCTATCTCTGTGAAACCTGTAGAGTGTAGTGTGACAGATGGCAAACTCTTTTGCCACTGCCCTGTCATCAGATATGAGTGGGACCCCTCTGTCTGTTATCCTCTTTCTCATTCTCGACATTCTGAAGGGAAAGAAAGAAATACATGTTGGCTATTATGTTAGAAAATTTGATCAGTCTCTTTATCCTCCTATAAGCACACAGTTGCACAAACACATTTGATACAGACACATGGCTATGCTCTCGCACACTTGTAATCCTCATGCCTCTGCTCTAACTTAATTAATAGTATTTTATTTAGGAGAAAACTATTAAAAATAATGTTGTCTGTTTTTATAATAATACATTGCATGGAGCAACACTGTCAGCCATGACAAAATCTCATGTGCTAGCTAAACAGGGCAACTGGTTGGGCTTTGGGATTCTATCATGGGGTAATTTAGTCTTATCATGTGTTGTCCTGGTTTCCTTTTTTATTTTGTAGTTTTCCTCCCTTGTGCATTTGATTTAGCTTCCCATTTCTTTTGGTTAGTTCACCTTCATCCACCTGCATCTTGTTGTGTTCTCTGTACATATACCACTTTGTTTCAGTCCTCGCTTGTTCTTAGGTGTCTAGTCAGAAGTCTTCCCTGTTGTCTTCTTGCAGTTTTTCTTGTCGGGTTTCTTTCTGTTCTTCTTTTGAAATCAAACATTTTTATCTACATCCTGGCTGCCTCTTGTGTTTCCCGTCTGCAATTAGGTTCACACTTCCACCACCAGGACCTAAAACATGCTGATATTAGCTAAAAGTTAAATACTAAGTGTGATTTGTGTCTGTGTAGGTGTGTGTGTGTGTGTGTGTGTGTGTACAGAACAGCTGTCAGCTGCGTGATGAAGTACATTTTCTGAGGAGTGGTGTGAATGCAGAGGGAAGAGCGTTAAGTAACATTATTGTTGGACTATTTGTAACCATTACATATTTAAAATGCAAGATGACAGGTTTTGATGTGAGAAAGTTGTCTGTGGTTTTTTTAATTTGGTTGATTAATTTGGTTGAGTAATCACTTCATGGCAAAGAAAATAAAGGAGTAAAGAAAATGTAATTTAATGTTGAATGGCATCAGAAACAGACTGTATAAAGATGAACAGTTGGGCTTGAACTTTTACCTCTGATCCCCATGGTGTCTGTCTTGGGTGCAGGGGTGTGTGCAGGCCTGTGTTGGGTGGCCATCAGGGTGGCATGGTCCTCCTGACTTCTTTCCTGGTGGGGTTACCCCTTTGGACCCTGCATTCTGTCTGCCTCTCGGGGGCGGGGGAGTATGGAGCTAAATTGGGGTCATAATGTTTGATTATTTCAAATAAATATTTGAAACTAAAAAGATGTAGACCAAAAATAAAAATCAAAGTTTGGCTGTGAACTTTGAAAAACAAATAATTGGATTCAAAGTAAAACAAAATGTATTAAATTAAACAAAAATCTGAAACTTCAAAAAAGGTTTTGAACGTTATAAGAAAAATCTGAATCTGAAAATATAAAATGTGAAACTAAAAGAAAAAAAAGTGAACTTGAAAAAATATATATAATGTTGAAAATGTATTTTTTAGAAAAAAAATACAAATCAATTGTTATATTGAAATGTTCGTTTATTGAGGACCCTATTGACAAAGAGGCTGTGCTACTTCGCAGATAGATATTTGCCACAAGATCATGAGGCACTGATTAGATGTTTTTTTCATTTCCGGAAAAATATCTATGTGCAAACATGAACCTAGGAGGAAGGGAGGTGGAGATGGGATGCTACTGCACGAAGTGATGACATCATTTCCTACAAAACGTAAACACAGAAGACTAGAACCTAACGTGAGTAACGAAAAGATAAGAAACTTGCAAGAAACTGCCAAAACAAGACGTCAAAGAACTCCTGGCAGCAAGGGCTGATGAAAGTATAAGAAAATACGTGCAGGGAACAGCGCGGGAGTCGGTTGGATGAGCACCAACTAAATAAAACCAAACAGCAAGTGATTAACAAACTCAAAACTATGAAGTGATAATACCACAAGGTCAGCGACCATAATAGATGGCGAAGCTAGCGTGGAACTAAACATCACAACAATAAACGAGCCATCCTCAACACCCGGTAAATTCTATTCTGATCTACTATTTTTTGTTGTTGTCATTTTGCCACTGTCACACAATGATACACCCTATCCAGTTTCCAGGATGACGGTCTTACATGGACATTTACCGCCTATGTCTGAACGCAATTTAGCGTGTAATCTCTGGGTAATGGAGTTGCATTTCTGAATTGGCATGTCCGGGTAAAGTGCTGGTGGTCAATGTCATTACCTGGATGCTATGTCTGAAAAGGGCTACTGACTAGAGATCACAAATCAACACAACACTGTCGTGGTAGTATGCTGTGGGATTTCTTTCTCGATATTTTATTCCATACTATGTTGAGCAACAAAAGAAAGTGGTCAGAGTATATGTGCAACATGGATTCACATGTATCACAGAGCGTGATGGGAGTCAGCGTCTTTTTTGCATGATCTGCAATGCAAAGTTGAGTAACTCTAGTCTCACACCGGCAAAACTGAAGGAACATTTCTTGAATCTTCATGGAAATGGGGAATACAAGAACACAACACTTGCTGAATTCAAGCTGAAGAGGGCCAGATTCAATGAAAAGACCACTCTGCCTGCTCTTGAATTTGTACCCACTGGTCCATGTCCCCCTTTTCTTTCTTTCTTTGTCATTGCATGCTGGGAGTTTAATGGTGGTGGTGCGTGCGGTGAGTTTGGATTAGGGGTTCCTTTTTTTGGTTTGTTTGTTTTGTTACTTTTTATTTCTACTTGGCACTTGCTTTTGACTAAAAAATAAGTTTGTGGTTATTGTTGGCAGTTTTGGTGGCGGGGTGGCATCCGGTGGGCTGTGTATCTCGGCAGAGATGGCGTCTTACGAGACGCCGACTTTGTCTTTGAGGCACGGCGTGCAGGTTCAGCCGCAGCTGCAGCGTTTTGGGAAGTTGGCGAGCAGTTTTAAAACCGTGGGGCTGGGCTGTAAGAGTGAGAAGCTGAAGCACGTGCAGTCTTTCAGACGGCAGGTGTTCATGTTCCTCACCTGTCAGACGCTGGACGTGTCGTTCAGGGTGAAGCACGGGGACGGCTACTACATGGTGTATGCCAACACGTGGGACATGAAATGTTTCGAGTGTGGTCATGTGGGGCACAGACGGGTGAACTGTCCTTACAGACAGGCTGACGGTGATCCCGCGCAGGGAGGAGATCACGGGGTGGTCCGTGATGCTCCTGTTGCTGCTCCTGGTGATGCACCTCCGGGGGGTGCTGACGGCTCGGTGCCGGAGTCTGGTTCTGATCCGGGAGAGGGAGGCAGCGGATTGATTGGTCGTCAGGCTGGAGAACAGAGGGCTCCAGATGATGTTTCTGACTCTCATTGTGTCTCCAGCAGGGTGAATGAAGCCGGTGTAGGTGTAATAGCTAAGGAGGGAGAGGCAGGTCTGGATGGGCAGGATGATGGTGGGGGGAGCAGGGAAACTGCCTCTGACCTGCAAGGTGTCGGGGTTTCCCCTAATACGCAGGGAGAGTCTCAGCAGCTTTGTGGACCGAGTAATGTGGAGGGGTTGGGTATAAATGTGGGTGGGGAGAGGATGGAGAGCGACTCTGACGCCGTTTCCATTGCAGACTCTCAGCTTAGTGAGGATCTGTACTCCATGGAGCAGATTGATGAGTTTCTTGATGAAACTTTTGGAAGATCTCTTAATGTAACAGATTTTTTTCCAGATGTGGGAAAGTTTATTAAAAGTGTGCACATGTTGCAGAAGGTGGATTTACTGGATGAAAATAAACCTTTTCGGTTGAAGAAACATGTGACTCATCTGAGGAAGACGCAGAACCTGAAAAGGGTTTCTGGACGGTTAAAGTCCAGTACAAAGCGATGATGAGGATGCTGCACTGGGTGTTTCTCCTGGTTCTGCTCCCTGTCTGCTCTGGTTTTCTCTCTCTTGCTGTTATGGGTAAGGTGAGGGTTGGCATATTAAATATCAATGGTGCGAGGGACCAGCAGCGGAGGGCAATAATATCAGACATGATATTATTACTTGTAGAAACAGCTGAATGTTTTATTCTACCAGGAAACACACACTGATAAAAATAATGCGTTGTACTGGGAGTTGTGGTGGAGAGGGCAGATTGTTCTCTCTCATGCTTCGAACATCTCTGCTGGGGTAGCCTGTCTCTTTTCTCCAGGCTTGGATGTTACCATCACTTCCAGTTTGGAGTTGTTGGCAGGAAAAGCTCTGGTTGTCAAGGCAACAATACAAAACATTCATTTTGTTTTCTGTAATGTTTATGCTCCTACAGTGTCCTCGGACCGGCTAGATGTCTTTAAGAAATGGCAGGATTTCCTTCGGACTTGTGATCACTCTGAGTGTGTGATCCTAGGGGGGGACTGGAACTGCACCACAGACTTCACACTGGACCGGATCGGGCTAGAACCTCATGTGAAGTCCTCTACCACCTTGCCCCAAATGGTCACAGAGTCCGATGTGGTGGATGTGTGGCAAGTTAAACACCCTTAGGTTAAGGAGTACATCTGTGATAGAGTGGTGGATGGGCGTATCAGTGCAGCCAGGTTAGACAGGATTTACCTGTCTGACAGGTTCTGTATCAGGGTGCTGGGCTGTGGAGTTTTACAGTGACCTCTTCAGGATGGAGGACTGTGACCAGCAGTGTGCAGCAGAGCTGCTTCAGGGGCTTCCTACACTGAGCCCTGCTGATAGAGACATGCTGGATGCCGCTGTGTCCATGGAGGAGCGCACCATTGCTGTGGGTTAGATGGCGTCTGGTCGTGCTCCTGGGCTGGATGGGCTTCCGGTGGACTTCTACAGGCACTTCTGGAAGTGCATTGGGATGGACTTGTGGGAGTGCTGCAGGACTGCTCCACTTCTGGTCTGTTGCCGGTGTCCAGTAGACATGCAGTTCTCTCCCTTTTGCCTAAAAA
>JBAMHX010000004.1:8192532-8202732 GCA_037177515.1 Pseudomugil tenellus | reverse complement strand
CCGGACGCCCCAAAACACCAAGACAGGGTGGGAGGAGGGGGCCCGGAGGAGGGAACAGTCCCAGAGGCCGCAGGGAGAAGAGGTCCGGATCCAGCGGACGGCCCGGAGGCCGCAGGGAGCAGAGGTCCGGATCCAGCGGACGGCCCGGAGGCCGCAGGGAGCAGAAGTCCGGATCCAGAGCCTGCGGCAGAGCCTGACGGGACCTGGGCGCTGGCGTCGGAGGCGGCAGAGCCTGACGGGACTTGGGCGCTGGCGTCGGAGGCGGTAGAGCCTGACGGGACCTGGGCGCTGGCGTCGGAGGCGGCAGAGCCTGACGGGACCTGGGCGCAGGCGCCGGAGGCGGCAGAACCTGACGGGACCGGCTCGCAGGCGCCGGAGGCGGCATGGACCAGGGCTGGCTCGCAGACGGCGGCGGCGTGGATCGAAAAGGGGTTGTCCGTATAGCCAGCCTGGACCCCCAGAAAGGCGAGGCCTCCTCCGAGTCAGACTCCGGGCCAAATCCAGGGGGTGGTATCCACCATTCGTTGGGGCCGACAGTGATGGTGGCTCCTTTCCTGCGTCTTCTGCGCCGGGAATGTCTCCGTCTTCCGGAGCACGAAGGAAGGCATGTGAATGGCTCAGGGTCCTGGTCCAAACACCTGGCCATATTCTTCTCCGCTTCTCTGCGGAAGAATTCCAACAGGGAAATCATCTCACCTGCTGGGTCCTGTCTTGGCGGGATCATTCTGTCAGGAAAAGGGTAGCTGGTGGACCCAAATGCAGGTGAGGGCATGAAGCAGGAGCCAGCCAGGGTGACGATTATCAGATTTATTATCAAACAGAAACTAAAACAAAGACTGACTAGAACAAACTTACATAGTAATGATCCCGCAACTAAACAGACACACCAAGTGACTTAAATACATAAACGAGGGACAGGTGAAAACAATTAACAAAATCAACCCCAGGTGAAACTTATACACAAATACATGAAGCTGAACAGAAACATGGGCAAAAACAGGAAGAACTACAAAATAAAACAACAAGGAAGTCTATAAAACAAAACTAACAAAACCATAACACTTGTGAATACTCCAGAAATAACACCACTGTGCACAAAATAACAGTGTAGGCACAGTCAAACCATTTCTATTGCAGATTTAACTTTCCCATCTTAGAGCAAGTAAGCACTGGGAATGAATTAGTAATTTAGTTTGTATGTCAGCCTAAATCCACACATTGTTTACTGTTGGGACGACCTCAAAATCATTAGCTTGGTCCTGGCTAATTAGCATTAGGCTCCTGAGTGGAGAGAAAAAACAAGTATATTATTATCACCATCTATCTAAATGATGAAGCAGTAAGGGGTTCGAACTGACTAACAGTCAAAAATTAGAAGAGGATAGGCTGCTTCTCTTTCTGTGGGAATGGTTTATAAGGAAAACATTGTGAGGAAGGTAATGTATGCTACGGTAGTTTCCCTACTTGTTTTAATTTGATCTTATTTAATTTAATGAATATAAGCAAAATTACTTACCTAATAGTCACTGTAACTGAGATCACACAGAGAAAAATTATTGTTTTACAACATCATTAAATTCACCATTTATAAGAGACATGGGAAAAATTTGGACTGGTTATCTGTTAACATGAAGTTTTATAAAATAAAATTTCTATGGCTGAAATTAAAATCTGATAATTTAGTAGCCTTTAAAACTCATTGAAAACTCCATCGTACATCCCTGCCCCCATACTCCAACATATAGTTTATGTTGTAAGAAGTTTGCATGTTCCAGTACTGGTGGAGATAATAAAACATATTTTTGTTCCTGTTGCTGGTTGCTTGTGTACTTTACCATGCAACACCACTCATCACATTGGTAGTCGTTTGCAAGACCTCTAAAACAACATTCCTAAAGGAGAATGAAAAGGAATGGATTGACAAAATTCCTTATGTTTGCACTTATCTCGTGCAGTATAAAAGAGGCTTTATTAGAACTGCTGTAGTGTTACTGGTCCCACCTTATGAGTGCAAACTGAGGAGGAAGAAAAGGGATGAAAGGCTCCCCCCACCACATGAACATGGTTACGACAAATATGCTAAAGTAAATTTGGTTGGATTTAAATGCATATTATGCCAATGCAATGGATTTTCGGTGTTTTACGTATGTCACCTATGCAACTGAATGTTTTTTTTTAAGTTCAGAAGATCCTTTTATTTGCTTGTTTATTCTCCTTAAATTTAAGCAACACCTCTATAGTTTAAATAAAGGATCAGATTTGTCCTGAATTGTGTTTGACTCTTGGATGTGTTCACAACGAAAAAGAGAAAACGTAATCAGCTTGTTTGCCCATGAAGATAAGCAACTTAATTCAAATTCCCACAAAAGAGAGCAGGCACAAAGGTCAGAACAAAGTCAATGTGTGATGGACAAATCATCACAGTTCAGCCCTTGAAAAGTTTAATTTACAAAACAAAACATAAACCAAATGTGTTAAAGAGGAAGCACTTTCATTATAATACAGCAGTTGCATCTTTGATGAAACATTGTGAAAGCTTGGCCTAGCTACTTTAGAAAAATAGAAAACGTGGGTTTTATTGATGGAGCTGTTTTTTTTTTTTTTTTTTGAGTGTGTTTCGCCAACGGAGGCTTCAGCATGTGTTTGCTTGTGCTGCTGCTGTTGTGGTGAATCACAGTGTTTCTGTGTGATAAGGGAATGGCGACAGCTGAATGCTAACAGGATGATTGAAGATTGAGGTAATTAGTGCTTTGCCTTCGCTTTGGAAAGATAGCTGTTAGCACGTCACCCACAATTGTCTGCAACTTATTTGTGAGTAACTTGTTCGTGTGCGTGCACATCTGTGTGCTCAAGTGTAGCTGCCAATGTGTGTATTTAGATTAATTCTAATGTGTAGCATTTTACATGTTTTTTCATGTCTTTAATTTTGCAGATGTGTGTGTTTGTTTTGAACCCATTTTTTTAATGTTTGTGTAAGAGTGTATAATGCCACAAATGTCACAAATGACTCTTCGCCACTTTTGTCTTTCTGATTTGTTTTACCTCTTGGTCCCGTAAGTTAGTTATCTCTGTCTCACATAGAAATTACACAACTATTTTTTTCTTCTCTTTTGCACTATGATACACCTTGCTACAGTGCAGCTGTGCTATGTGCCAAGATTTAAATTAAGTTGTGAAATAGGTCCTGAGCCAAAGTGCATCCAGCTGTCAGCAGCTGAATGTATCTATTTTCCCTGTGATGCAGGAAACAAAGTGAGATTTACTGAAAATTCATTCAAGAGAAGACTGAAACAAGTTTGTAGTTTAAATACAAACTTAAGGGAAAAAAACTTCAGCTAAAGGTGTCTAAAACAAATGCTTTATTATCAATGCCCACAAATTGAATATATATATATATATATATATATATAAAATTTGAGTAGTTACTTGCGTAGTTACTGGGGAGGTACTAAGGAGTTACTGAGGGACTAATTAGGCACACTGAATTTTGATAGTAAGCAACTAATCGGGAACTCCTGTTGCACAAAAATTGGGTATTTATTACGGAACTAATCAGGAACTAAAGGTTCACAAAAATTGCGTAGTTATGAAGGAACTAATCGGGAACTAATGGTGGACAAAAATTGTGTAGTTATGAAGGCACTAATCAGGAACTAATTGACCAGTAGGTGAACCCATACCGTACTTCCTTCTTCCGCTAATCCGGGTCGCAGGGGCAGCAGCCTAAGGGAGGAATCACAGATTTTCCTCTTCCCAGCCACATCTGCCAGCTCATCGGGAGGGATCCCTCCGGATAAACCCACACGCGAGCCTTGATAGTGGTTTGCTGGTCAGTTATCAGGAAAATAACAGATATTCTCCAAGTGAATTCTTGATTTACTTTGAACTAGTGAGCAAACAGCTTACAGTTGTAACAGACCCGTTTCATAGCAATTCATTAATTTCCCCACCACCTCATTCATTTCAGGGTTGCGGGGAAGCTGGAGCAAATCCCAGCAATCATCAGGTAACAAGCAGGGTACTTCCTGGACAGGTCGCCAGTCCATCACAGGTTCCTTATAGTAGTTATTCATGTAATTAGATACCGACTTTTGTAAAACCAGTAAGTATGTAAGGCTTTAGTAATTCCATATTCTGGTAATCATGTCACTTTGACTTTCCCTGACCATTAAATACCAACTCACTACCTGGATGAAATGTATTTTGTTTGTATAAAATGTATTTATTACGTCGAACTACGCATTACTTCCTCACTACCTCCACAGTACCTACTAGGTTTGTGTACCCTAAAGTAAAGTAAAACATCATACACAGTACTTACTGAGTAACTATGCGTTACTTCCTCAGTACCTCCACAGTACCTACTAGGTTTGTTTACCCTAAAGTTAATTAAAACATCATACACTGACTTACTGAGCAACCACTTATTACCTAATCAGTACCTCTCCTACCTACCTACTTTTCGATTGCTATTAAATTGTAAAATAAATGACAAATAGCAGCTTCAGTTAAATATGTCCTTCAGAAAACATAAGAGCAAAACAAAATTTGTTTTATTAACAAAAATGTTGTTTTCACTTAAAAAAATTACAAACACATGTACCCCTCCACCATACAGAAATGGCCATCTCCATTAGTTTTAGACTTTGTACTGTTTGCAAATGTCATGAAGCATTCATCCAAGTGGACCATCCTTGTGTGATTTCAGTGCCTTCTCAGTTCTATTCCCACGCAGTCTCCAGATTCAAGATTTATAAGTAGACCAGGCATGCTCAATGTTCTGTGTATGGGCACCTGTGTCTCTGTTTACGAATGACCTGCTGTGGTTAACTGAATAGGGAACATATCCATTATTACTCAATGATCTCATGTACCTCCTCCACTGATCTGTGATTATAGTGCTTCCTTGACGAACATGTCGTCTTATGATTGGGATCAAGTACCACCGGGATCTCTTTTTTACAAGTTTCAGAATAGGCCTCCACCTCGTGCCTTTTATGCCAAGCATTCCAAAAACTCATGTTCACCTCCTCCAGGTTGGTCCATATCTCCCTCGACCATACTGTTTAAAACAGAAAACACTGTTGTAAAAGAAAGTTTAATACTGTCCAGAAAATCCAAAATTCCTTAAATCAACTTATGAAAGCACAAAGAAATATCATAATATCGGCTATATCATACAATTAAATAATTTCATTCACTATAAAATGTCAGCTGCAACACACAACATTGTGAATTAATGTAATTTCTGGCTTCTATGGAATCACTTATACACAGACCATTTTTCTGACAGTTGCTTCAGGTGGGAGGAGATAGGCAGAACTAACAGGTTTCTTTAACGTACCTACTTTCCAGCTATTGCCTGATGGATTCTGATGCCATGGAAATAGAATTAGGGTATAAATTAGTTTATTTCTGGAGAAAAGTCCTTCAGAAAAAGTTGTCCACAACAAAATCAAAATATCAATAATCGATGTCAGCATTGGTCCGTTTTTGGAAGAGTACTCTGACATGCTTTCCTTTTGAAGAGGACTCCTGAAGTCCTACTTGGTTTACATTATACAAGTGACAACTGGCAGGTGATTAAACAGTACAGTTCATCAGACTCAACCCTAGACTCATCTGACCATATCTGTATACTCCCTCATTATGATTTACTCATATATCAGTAATGCAGTGGAGAAAAAAGTGTGTTAAGTTTAATTTGTCGAGTGCTATGTGATGAAGGTGAAAAAGTTTATCTGCACTGTCTGCAGTATCTAAAGCCCCTTTCAGACTTGCTCTGTTACCCAGACATCATTGACTTTTTGACCCTTATGTCTGAAAGGTACAGTCCAGACTTTAAGCGGGTAGATCTACAGGGACTTTACCCGCTTGAAGACCTAGTACAATGTCCGCTTAATAACCAGGTAGACGAATCCTGTTCAGACATGCAGGTTAATGTGCGGACATTAACCTGCGGGGAGGAGGGGGGAAGATGGGGAGAAAGATGGGAGGGCAGATGCTACCGTACGAAGCAATGACGTAATTTCCAACAAAACGTTAACACGGAGAAAAAAAGATCAAGTTTAAAAGATTACAGGGATGAAATGAAGCTGGGATGCAGCGACAACCTAAAAGAACCCAGGTGAATGGAACTAAACAACCGACGCAATGAACTCTGTTGCGGTTTAATTAAACCTCCTCTCCATGGTGGATGATACCATGCAGGAAACTCAAAACTCAGACAACACTGAATCTGGTAGGTTTTGCTGTCTTATAATGTCACTCAAATGTGACGGGGTGGATGGTGGTGTGTGTGTAAATTCAGGTAAATTCTGTTCTGATCTAATGTGTTTTGTTGTTGTCATTGTCACTGTTGCACAATGTTACAACATATCCGGTTTCCAGGATGACAGTCTTACACGGACAATTACCGCCTACGTCTTACCGTGTAAAGTCCGGGTAATGGAGTTGCATGTCTGAATAGGCATGTCCGAGTAAAGTACGGGTGGTAAATGTCTGGAAATTACCCAGTTACTATGTCTGAAAAGGGCTAAAGACAGCAGTTAGGTCGATATTGACATCGATAACAGAATATTTAGTCATTTTCTTTTTCCATAAATTGCATTTTACATATACTTTGAGCAATTTTCTTTTCTGGAGCCTTGTAATTAGTTTTCTCTTTGTCTTTGTGGTATGCTTTCCTTCTGTTAAGGAAAGTATTTTTCTGTGCAAAGTCATGGCGCCAATTGTCCTTAACACTGTTCCTACCAGTTCCTACTAATACTACTTTGTAAGATATTTCAAAATAAAGGCTTGAAGATTATGACAGATCTTGTTTTCTTTTGAAACAGAGATGAACACGTTTATTTTTACGGGGATTACTGTAAAGTTTAGAATTTAGGGTTTTAGTTTAATTCTCAATCTTTTTGTGCACATCCAGGTAAGAGTCCACAATCTAACATCAATAACTGTTTTTTTTTTTTTTATTTTGAAGTTGCAATCCTGATTTCCAATAGTGTTCCAGAGTCAAAGCAGCAACGTTTGTATTTAACTGTTACTTTGGCAATCTGCGCAAGTGAAAACCGATAGATACAATGTTTCGCAAAGCGTAACTGTTGTGAAGAAACTTGCAAGCACTGCTT
Organism: Pseudomugil tenellus; assembly: GCA_037177515.1. Taxonomy (NCBI): domain Eukaryota; kingdom Metazoa; phylum Chordata; class Actinopteri; order Atheriniformes; family Pseudomugilidae; genus Pseudomugil; species Pseudomugil tenellus. Next base: position 8,195,605 of record JBAMHX010000004.1, on the reverse strand, counting down.
AAAAAAAGTTTTAATGTGTTTCAATAAAAATCCCAAAGTACTTAAGTTTGACCCAGAAAGTAGCTCAAACGCAACGTGACGTGTGAGTGCAGATAGTAGAGACAGATACACGTGCAAGTTAATGTAGTCCAGGACACTATAAATTCTTATAGACAGATAGATTTAATTGGGAAAGATTGTTGGTGGTGGGGGACGAACTTCTCAAATTTGGAAATGACTTTTAATTTAAGCCCTCTCAAGATGTATGTTTTTATTAAAATAAATATTTATAACTTAAATATTTCAGCATGACAGCTATTTACTTGCTCAAATATCTGTCCTTAATGCAGCGCAGACATCTGAGAATGTAAGATTCAAGCCAGACCTTGACAGAGGAACCAGGTAATAATGCTTGCCAGCACCTTGATAGTGTTATTACAGGTAATATTTGTTATTCATTTAAGAAAAAAAAATACATTTATTAGTAATTATTTACAAACAGCTGTACCAGCCACCCTGACCTCTAGATGTATCCTGTTCTAAAAGAGTTGTTCACATGGTCATTTGGCCCCACAATCAGATAAGGCATTCTATGGGTTTGCTATCACAAAGAAAGTCCCGTATTTGTAAGAACCTGGACCCCAGTGATAGTATCCAGGAAAGGTCTGGAAGATAACACTTGGCCATTTGGATCTAAATTCACCACGAACTGTAAAATAAGGAGACCTCAGGACATGGATCCTGCCCCCTTCACAGTAACTCATTGCAAATGACCCCTTTGAAACTCTGAGGCCTGAGATAAGGGACCAGAACTGCATTCCAGAAAAAAAGACACTTATATATATAAACTTACCTCCAGAATTGGACTTTTGGAACAATGATATTTTCAATTGTAAGAAGCCAGGTATGTGGGTTCATCACGACCGGACAATAGAACTCTACTCCAAATGCGAACAATTTAGAAATGATTTAAGAATGATTTAAGATTTAAGAAGGTTAATTTCTGTGGTGGAGCGTGAGCGCCATCTACAGTAAATTCCCAATCATTTCATGGTATGAAGGTGGTGGTTTGTACAAGTACAAAATGTTTGAAAGTTTTGTGTTTGAAACTAACCCAAAACCGCAAATATGGTGTAAAATGATGTTTTGCCTTTTCAGGTTTGGGATAGGTACCAGTATGATTTTAAAGTAGTGAGCTGGGTTTGAATGAATTAATCACTTACTCACTCCACCAGCTAAGTCATGTTAAACACACTGTTTTGGTGCTTATTACAGAAAAAAATTACTCTGTCACTATAGGATTCCCACAATGTGTGTAATAACAATGCGTTTTAAGATTGGGAAAAATAAGTTTAATTCTTCTTAACAGCCAAGATCCCAAAGTGCCGGAATAAGACTCCACATCTTTTTAACATGTCTTGGACCTACTGGATCCCACCAGAGTCCATGTCTGGAGAGCCGTGGAGTTTAAAGTACTGAAGCTTCCGGTTTTATTCAATCTTGGTTTTTGGTTTTGTTTTAGTAGTTTTTCGTTTAGTCAGTTTGTTGTTATTTTGTTCCGTTTTGTTCAGTTCGAGCTTTATGTAGTTTGTCCGTTTCGTACCAAGTCCGCGCTTCGTTTTGTATGTCACGTTTTCTTTCTTAGTCTAGTGTTATAAAGTGAATTGATTCATTAAGGGACGTTGAATAGAATCCGGACTTCAAATCTAGTGATTGGTTAATTTAGTCCACTGGCATATTTGTTTTAGCTCTAGTAAGTCGTTATTAGTGTAATTTTTGGCTCGACTCCTCGTGCAAGCCAGGAACCACATGCCGTCCTGGTAAACCAATCTGCTTTGGGACACCCACAAAGGCTGCCATCACCAGACCGGTGCCGATTCAGCTGGCCCGGAAGACTGTGGCCCACACACGGCTGTTCCTTCAGATGCTGAACCTGTGTTGCTGAACCTGTGTTCCGGACAGAGCTGCAGTGCTGGGGGTCAAGAAAGGGAACCGAGTGGGAACACTTTGGTTCTGATTCTGCCGGACCATCTAACTCACTCTGCGACGATCCCTCTGCAATGAAGTAAAACCGAGCTGTATTTCAACTTGTTTGGGTCAGTAGCTGGTGTCTCAATAAGTAATCTAAACCCTTGGATTGCGTCTAGGAGATGCTTAGATTATTAATATTTGTCCCAGTTAGCCACCTAAGACCGGCCTCTTAAGCTGCGGGCCCCTCCAGCCCACGTGAACGCGAGTCGCGGCCTTATCCACCATAGAGTAAAGTTAATCCCCTCATACTTAACTTTCCCAATCTTACAATCATTTTGAAGACTGAATCTATACAGATAACCCTCCAATAAACAGGTAGTTTCATATTCCCTGTTTCTGTCTACATTTCTCTCCGTACTCTGGTGACATTCTGCGTTTAAATGATAATTGAGGTGTTTGTTTGCATTGTGGATATACCTGTCTGATTTAAAGCAATTTGGTTTAAATAAATATTGGTAAAAATTGAGAAGTTCTCAGGCTGTCTCTGGAAGTGATTTGTCCCTTTCTTCAAGAACTCATGACAATAGGTGTATTCCAAGACTGAGGTGTACCTTCTGATAAATATCGCTAGTGGTAGTCTCTGCCAGCCACTTTTCCCAAATTAGGCAGGGTGGTGCCCCATTCAAGGTGGCGTGTCTAAAGATATCGCCAAACTAATAGTAACATACCCTATATATGAAATTTCCACAACAAGGGATAAAGTATTTGTCATTTCATTCATTTTCTTTCATAACAAATTGAGACATTTAATGTGAATCGATGCATTGGATCAGGCAAGTTTTCTGGTATGACCACATTTCATGTAAAAGACAAGTCAAAGTGCTTTACATAAAGCATTAAAAGCTGTACACAAGAATGTAAGTACATTAAAGGAAGATATTAAAAGGCAATCGATTTTAGGATGTAAAAATAAAAACAAAAAGACAAAAGACTGAATATTATATATGCCATTATCAATTTTCAAAAAAGGATAAAAAGGGCTACACCTATATATATAGGTATATATATACCTATATATATATATATATATATATATATAGGTATGTATATACCTATATATATA
>JBAMHX010000004.1:8128629-8142049 GCA_037177515.1 Pseudomugil tenellus | reverse complement strand
GATTGAAAGAGTGGATGAGATCCAAAAAGTTGGTTGCCTGCGTTTTGCCAATGTGAATGTTCATGTCTCCCATGACATTTAGCGGTGTAAGTAAGATATGTAGCTTAAAAGATAAAAAAAGACTTGAGGGTTTCCTTCCAAGTGGAACAGTTTGACTATGGCTACAGTAACGCAAGTATGTCCCCCTACCTTTCACTCAGCAGTGTAATGTCTGATCACAGAGACCATGCATGGCAGCATTCTGAACAAAGGGTAGCTTGTTAGAGATCGTAAACCACCAGGCACAGTCATCAAGCAGTAATTTATGGTGGCAAGAAGAAGAAGAAAGGGTGTCAATGTGCTCCATGCTTCATCAGGTGAACATAGCCTTCAACAGACTCAGCCAAGCCCAGGAACTAAATGTTTTGTCTTTTACTGTGGCTCTCTAACTCTGTGACTTTACCCATGAGCTTGGAGTTGCTTTCTCGCAGGAAATGTTTTCCAATTCACTGATACCTAGGCTCAGATCTTCTGAGGTGAGCACAAGAGATGAAAGACGCTGGTTGCGTTCTTGAACTGTGGAGCAGACCTGGTCAAGTTTACTTTTCAGCCAGTTGAACAATATTTTAAAGTCAAAAGCTACTGCCTGTCTGTGCTGCTCAAATAGTTCAGAGATAGCCTCCATGGTTAAGCTACCGGTTTGGTCCTCTTTCCTCCCTGGTTTGCAGCAGTGTGAAGTCATATTGATGTACACGTAGATTGAAGGTTTTGGATATTGTTCAGTATAAATTAACCAGTTTGCAAAAAGGAGTAAATGAATGAGAAAAAAGCAGAGTAGACTAGAGCTCTCACACATCACATCTACTCCATAAGGCAACCAACCAGAAGACTTATTTTAAATCATTTAAAATGCTCTTTTAGATATTTTTCTGACTACAGTGGCAATTAAATTATTTGATTACTTCATCTCCGTTCCAGCGATGTAGCTGAAGTAATGTTTGAAGCAAGGGTGTGTATTACTGTAAAAAGTTGACTGTAATCTGCTTTCTCTGTTCCTTTCCTCATTACGAGCCTCATTTTCTCTGTTCAGGCAGAAGATATATCAAGATGAACAGTGATGGCGCAGATAGTCTCCAACACATAACAATGGATATAATCAATAGACATTAAAATTTGACATTTGGACAAAAGCATTCACTAGATTTACCTACCTACTCATGGCTCAAAGACATAATAGCTGAAATTTACAACCCATTTCTGCATGGGCCCCCTGAATTCTCTGAAACTAAACTTTGACCGTGAAGATCTTAGATCAGATAAGTAGGATGTTGCTTGTATGAATTCTCCGAAATCTTAATAAATGAACAGTGATTTATCAGGTTTAAGACTGCATAATTACTTACAGGCAGTGCACCACAGTCCTCCCGTCTCCTCCGTCATACTGCTCCTGCCACTTAGCCAACCTCCTGACCAACTGAAGAATGGAGCGCTTAGAAAGAGGCGTGTCCCTGTAGGCTGGCCAGCCGATGAACTGGAAGTGCTGCACCAGGCGGTAACCATCCTGCGGCTAAGGAGATAAGATTATAATAATGTGAACATCACTAGTAGTTTGGTATGGTGCTGCCTTGTCAGGATTAAGGCCACCAATGACTCTTTAGAAAAGCAGTGAAACTAATTTAAAGTTGGAGGAAACAAATAAGACAAGAAGCCCTGAATGAAGCGTGTCAGCTTTCCAGAGGTGGTCTCATTTGTCGCTTCATGGTTTTGGACTTTTGTCTTTTAACAAATGTCATTTGAAAACAAACAGGATTGGATTCAAGTCATCGCTCATAATGTTTAATTCAATTTCATGGCAGACACGGTGTGTTTTCTGTCTGGCCCCTGGCGGTTGGCAACCACCATGTGGGTGCCAAACCCTGACATCACTGTCAGACTGATTTACTGCTATGTTTGCATCCCTCCTCCTCGCAAACTAACACCATTTCATTTTTTTCATTCATGCCATTTCTTTTCTTTTTTTCCTTTATTACTTTTTAAATATTATCACCTTTAATTTTTTTGTCTGAGACCATTTTCCATCCCCTGGTTTTGCTCCTTATTTGACAGCTTTGTGCTTGGTGGTTCAGACTCAGCTAGCTTAGAGCTGCTCTCAGAGTGAGATGTGCTGTTATGGCAATGATATGAGCCATTTCACACTACACTGATGATGTGTTTGAGAGAGACAGAGTATAGAGAGGTGGTGGGGGCACAGTTCACTCAGTGCTGTAGGGGCTTGCAGACGATAAGGCACTGCTGGAGTTTTACCGTCATGGATGGGTGAAAAATTAGATGAGGAAGGAGTAACTAGAGGAGGTAAGAGAGGAGGGAATGAAGGAAGGGAGGTACAAGCGAGGAAGGTTGATAAGTATAGAAAGTGGAAAGCAACAGCCAGGAAAGGGAAATGTGTCTCCATCACAATTCACCAAACCAGGCCTAAGTTAGTAACTGAATCATCTAAAATGGCCCTTTTTGGGATTTGAATGACAATAATGGCACTGCTAGAGATCAGCAATGTCATAAAATTTAAAAATAAATACATGTTGTACATGTTCAAGGAGACTGTCTTTCATCATGTATTGCCTGTAAACAGTTTGATGTGGACTTTGATTTAGACAAACATTTCTGATTAGAATCCTGGTTCTTTAGCTAAGAAAGTCTGCTTTGTTTAGGTTATGTGCAACCGATTCTGATTTAAGGAAAAGAAGTGAACTTGGTCTGTTAACAAATGCAGGTTTTGATCGGCTTCCAGAAAACAATATAGGAAGTGGATTACAAAGCAAGTGTGCTGTGGGATCAGCACACGGCATTGTGGGTAAAAACAACAAAAATATTTTTACATGCCAGCAGCTCTGGACAGGAAAATGTCTTGTGGCCAGAAATGTAATCAACTAAACACAATCTGATGCAGCTCCACATTTAGCTGTTATGTACTAAAAACCCACAGTTGTTCTCCAAGAACAAAAAGATGAACAAGTTTTTCTTTTTGTTGTTGTCTCTTCAAATCATTTAGTGACTCTTGGTGCAGTGGACAATTGAAGACATTAATTAGATGGTTTGATTTGTTTTGAGAAGTCCACTGAGAATAAGATATCACTCCAAAACTAAGTCCCCAATATGACAGAGTCTAATGGACTTATCTAATGTGAAACAGACTCTGTGTCTTTGTGCCAGTCTTTGAACTTTGACCTGATTTCAGGTCAAAACGATTTTAAAACTAAATGAGGTGATTTGACCTGTCCAGAAGCTGTTGTAAACCTAAACACTATCTCTGTTGCTGCTGAGTCGTCATCTGTTCCACTAAATATTCACTTTTTAAATCTCTAATCTGCCATCTTTGCTAAATTAAAATAAAATGTTCCAAGAGAAACTAAAACTCTGTACCCTGGCCATGTTGCAGATCCTGAAGATTCGGTTTATGATGTCTTCATCGATGTCCGCTGATATGAACTCCACTTGAATTGGACCATAGCAGCAGGAGTTTTTCTCTGGCCAGTACTGCATACATAACTAAAGTGGTCAGACAGTGAGGGGAAGATAAACAGAGTTTTTAATTACTACTTTTAAAGTAAAATCATTTATAGGCAAGCTGAGAATTTGCAGCCAATTTTCAATATCACTGAACAGATGAAGCAGCTACATGTAATGCTACAAAATAGTTTCACAAATCATTTTTAAAAGGAGCTTGCTCATAGATTTTATGTCAGAAAACATGGGGGGGGAGTTTTAGATTTAGCGTCATGATTTTCGGCTCATCTCATTTAAGCTTTAAATCATTGTAAAGTTAGTAAAGCCGCAACATGGAACACAACATTTAAGTGTGTGGACATACCTGCGCTGCATCCATCTCATTCAGCATCACGATGGAGGAGCAGTTGTAGTCAAACGCAAGTCTCCAAAAGTCCCCCATGGTGTTTGGCAAAGGATGCTGGGTAACAATAAAGGCTGCTGGCTGTTTGTGGCTCTATAGGGTTAAAATGAACCAGGAATAAACAAGCATGATATCAAAACTGCAGTGAAAATACCATGAAGAGTCAGAAAGCTGAAGAAAACCCATTTGAAAGATAAACTTACATCCATAAGTGCTGCATTGATGTAATTGGAGCTCTCTCCATCCACAGATATGAGGAAAGGCAGGCATCGGTCTGCTGGTAGGACGTCCATACTGCGGTTCTTATCGTGGTTTCTGGGTAGCAAACCCACACTGCAGTCCTCTGGACGGACTCTCGGGGTCACAATGTTAAGGGTCTGGTAGATGGAAAAACAGTTTTAAACTCACTTTGACTTTACTCTTTTAAACTGAACACGAAAGTAGAGCAAAGACTTTCGCTGAAACCTTCAGAATGTGAAGACCAAGAGTAAGATAATATACTGACCTGCAAAAATAAAAAAGCTGATGCTTCATTCTGTTAAGGTTAAGGTAGGATTACAGGGTTAGAGTTGGGCTAAATGTGTGTGCACTCACCTGGAACTCATCTTTGATCTGGCTAGAGTTGGTCTGTGGGTCCAGCCTGCTGATGTTGTAGTAAATAGCTCTGAACTCACACACTGGTATGGCTGTGTTCCCACATAGACAGGCCTCCAAAATGGCATCATGGACAAACACATACTGCTCCTGCAAAATATAAATATATGGACTATGACCAGAGCTTACTGACTACAGAGTGCATAGTTACAGATTAAATCTTGTTACATGGCATAGACAAAGAATACAGTTACTGTCCTAAGTTTATGTGAACTTTCCAGACTGGACTGTATTTAAAAGTTGGACATCTGGTTGCTTTGTAATTCAGAATAGATTGCTAATCTTCTCTTTCTTTCTTTGTTGCATATGCATTGATTCATTTTGGCCTAAGCGAGCGTAAATGTGAGCAATCAGGAAGTGGAAAAAAACTCCAAATTGTGACAAAGTACAGGTAATGGATGCATTTAGTCTGTTTCCTTTTGTATTGTTTACCTCTTTTTGTGTCCTGTTATATGAGTCAGCTACTCTATAAGATTCCTTATTTCTCAGCATGTTAAGTATATCAGTTTCTACATTGGGCTTTTGACAACATTTAGATTCTACTTAGATTATCTTAATTCGTTTATATTTTTAAATAATTTTCCTGATAAATGAAACTAAGTTTCTAGTCTAATCTGTGCCTATTTGTCTATGACCGCTCTGTCCATCACACATGTTGACTCTTATCTATTAGTGATCTTGCCCTTTTTTTTCTCACTGTACGTTATCAATCATTTTAAAAAAGTTATACAAAACTGCATTTTCAAGCTCAAACAACCACTATGAACTCAGTAATTGGTAGTTTTGTTCATGTACATATTTAACTTGTGTACTTTGATGGTTTACTTGTTGCAACAAAAAGTGAGTTGAAAGGCCATTTGTTCTTTATGTTTTCTGTTTCTTTTGTGATCTTTGCTGCAGATCAGATCTTTTGTTACAAGCTTTCTGATGAATACACTGACTAGCTACTGTGAGCAGAATCAATGCATGCTACCATCTTGCTGTCTGTCCCACAATCTGTTTTATCTTGTGTCAGAGTAGTTTTTATTTCACTGTCTCATGTGCTTGTCTGCTGCCTCTCGCTTTTTCAATTTGCCTCTAACGTTATCTCTCAGCCTCTCTCTCTGCTGAATGTTAATTGTTGCCCTTCTAGCAGAGGAGAGTGTAAAAGCTTCACTGAAATGACCTCTCCTGGCCATTACCTACTCTAGTAGCACACGCATGCACACAAAAACCACATGCATGCACATATACGTGAACCAACACAGATACACAGACTGTTCCTCCCTAGTGGCTTTTAAAAGATTAATTGCTTTGTATGTGTGGAGCTGGATTATAATAGCGACAAGCAGCTTCGACACTCACACAAATTGCTCCCACACTTTCAAAGTCAGGGCCGGATGAATTTAGCTTGGTTTCAAGAGGCATAAAAATGGACGAGTATTCACACAGACACACACACACACACAAAACTAGCCCTTTATACTGCCTCCATCACATGAAAATGGTGTGAAGTGATGCCCTGGATCACTTTTCTGAACCTTGCACTTCTAAAACCTATTCACAAGTCAATCTGAGCCTGAACCATCGGTCTGAAAAAGGGTCTGTTTTTTTATTTGCTGAAAAAGTTGACTTTCTGGATAAGTCAGGTTTTTATAAGACACTAAATGGAAAGCAAAGGAGGGATGGATTATGGTGGTTTACAGTGGCTTAGACAAGAAATGAATACTTCTGTTCCATAATGAAACAGCCAACACGTTAAGGCACAGCTCTGAAAAGATGACGGATGGTGGGAAAATTAAGCAAAATAATTGACTGCAAAAGATTGCCAAGAAAACAGATCCTGCATGTTTTGGTGATGATAAACAACAGATTTCAAGAAATGAAATGGAAACTTAATTTTTGACCCCACATGGATTGGTCAGAATCACTTCAGCTCAAATCAAGCTGGTTCGGTATGCCAAACACCTTAGCCCATTGTGGTACAATTCATTTGTTATCATAAATCATTTTAATCTTTTCTCGAAGATCATCATTTTCGGAAAATGTTTTCTGTGCGTCCATACACATTATTCTCTCTGCGCCGGCCTACCAGACCTACCTCTGTCTGAACCATGTTTACTCGCTGTGACCTCAGCTCTCGGATGCAGTTGAAAATGTCCACCACTCCTTCATTCTCTGCCATGTCCAGCATGATATCCACAGCAATGAAGCAGCCTGTCCTCCCTGCACCAGCACTGCAAACGTACAGAACAATTTGAAATTTGAGAAAAAACAAAATCTGGAATAAATACAGACAGGAAACAAAGGGATACAGCTACTCTGGCTCTGTGGAGACTTCTGTAAACATTTCTAAGTGTCATAACGATGTAGAGCAAAAAAGAAATTCCAGGAACTGCAGTGTTATTAACTATGGGTTTAAGTTTATTACAAATCTGTGAAAAGCTTTGGGTAATGTCCAAAAATAGGCTTTGTATCCAAATTGTATGATGTTTGTCAATTTAAATTATATCTATCCATATTTCTAATTATTTGATAGCTAAAGATACATTTATAAAAAGTCTTCCCCCACCAGGGTATATGAGGGAGATTTATTTTTTAATCAGGCACATCCACTTTCTAAAACCTTCTCATTGTCTCACAAATGTTCAGGCTCCAGATATTTATCTGCTAGCAACATCACAGCTTATTCCAGTTTTGCATCACTCGCTGAAAGTCACTGGTGAAGATCCTGGATGAAAGGAAATGGCCTTAATTTAACTTTAAAGAAATAAGACTTAGTGGAATCTAATTTTATAGAAGCAGGTTTCAAAGAAATCCTGACATAAAAGCATTTTTTACAATATACAAGAAGAGTCTAAAAATAATAATACTTATAATAATAATGTTTTAGATTTATATATAAACACTTTACATTAAACCCACTATTCATTTGTTCCTCATGTATACTCGGTGGTAGTAAAATACATATGTAGCCACAGCTGCCCTGGGGCACACTGACAGAAACCCAACAGCCAATACACTCTAGCAGCCTGTCTGACCACCACTAAAACATTCATTCATATTCATACACCAGCATACAGTGGAGTCAAGGAGGGTGGGGTGTTTTGCCTAGGGGCACAAGTACAGATGGAGCAGAGGAGCATGATTCAACCTGCTAACTTTCTGGTACTTTACCTCCTGAGTTTCTGCCTCCCCAAATTGGCAAAACATGAACTTGTATTGTGGATTTTAGTTCAGAAAAACGTGCTAATTTTTTTCTGCCAATGTAGCACCATTTGAAGGGGAATAAACAGGCTTTCCAACAGTAATATTAACATTGACCCACTTTCAATAAAAAAAAAAAAGATGAAGTTGATTATGTCATTATTTATTTGACAAAGTGACAAAGCTATCCTTTTGTATGGATGACAAAGACTGTGATGATGATAATAACAAATTTTTAGTTCAATAAAGAAACCAAGATTTTTAATTTTTAGGTAATATGAACCATTAATTACCCAGATCTGTGCATTCATGGCCTATATCAGAAGCCTGCTGTCTTAAAAACGACCGCGTAGGCAGTTGCTGCAAAACAGGAGAAAGGTTGGTGGTGTGAACTCGCATCCAACTACGACTCATGCGTTAACAAAGCACACACAACCATCACAGTGTGTGTCCGGCGTGATGCAAGAGCTCAATCATTGTCTGGAGAAAAACTGTGTTGCTCAATTGTCACGCAAACATGTAGCGATTAATGCTCCATGTCAGAAGTAGAGGCAGGCCAACAGATGGAAAGATGGAGAGAATGAGCCGAGGAGAGAAGGAAGAAAAAGGCAGCTAATAGTGAGAAGAGCATAGTGACTGTGAAGGATAGGAGTGGCCATCACAAGGGAAAGACCAAGGCAGGAAACAAGGCATGGACGGAGAGTTGGAGAGGGATCTGAAAGAATGAGGTGGAGAGAAATCAGAAGAAAGGTGGAATAAAACCCATCTTTCATTTTGTAATCTTTCTGACAGTCTGCAGAGACAGCGACAGAGAGAAACAGAAGGAGAGAAAAGAGAGAGATAGTAGAGGGAAGAAGAGATAGAAAGGAGAAGGAGAAAGAAAAGGAGGGAGCGCCTCAGCAGATTACCTGTCAACGTCTGTGATTAATGTTGAGACCAGAATACTGCTGGGCCTCTTGTGTGTGTGTGTGCATGTGTGTATGTGCTTTTGGAAAGCCTCACGACACGGGCCAATAGCGCCAGAGTGCCCCCGGAAATTGGAAGTGACTGCCATAACTTCCTGCCTGTCTGTCCACATACTTCCACCACAATGGTTTGTTGATGTGTCGGTGCTCTTCGTTTGTCTGCCTGCTGTTTCCTTAAGATCTCCAGTTGTTGGAGAACTTTTGTCATTTAATTAGTCAAAAGAGGATTTGGAGCCTATGAGCTTGCAGAGGTTATGAATTTTTCATTATGTAAAATCCATACTGTATTTAAGTAGAGAATTTAATATTTATGGAAACGTTCACTGTATTTTTTTAAACCACTTTTGTTAACGTTAGGTCACTGTATGTTCAAGTATGACAAACAGATAGTTCAACAAGGAATATTGAACAGTTTGATCATGTAACCATGGCAACAGTCTTTCCATAGAAACAAAAATGCTGTCCCATAATGCTAACTTCTGGTGAGTGCGCATAACTGGGGGAAAACATGTTTTTGAAAACTCTATCTAAACTTTTACAGAGTTGTCCCGTTTGTCCACTCCTCTGCAAGACTTTAATGGTACTAATACATGTGGTATGTATGTTCTTGTAGTTCAAATATACTGAAATATATTTTTGATTGCAAAAAGCACATAAAGAATCAAATTGAGGAAATAAGGCAGAAAAGCAAAAAGCTCAGCAGTAATACTTGCATGCTAGGGAGGATGCTTATCATGTTGTGCAGCAGCAAGCATGAGGCAGCGAGCAAGAGAGGAGGTTTGCTGCTTAAATAGACCGCCAGATTGGATGGTTGTGTGTATTACTATGTGGCATGGAGAATATGAGGCAGATTACTCAGGTAATAAGAGAAACTCGATTGGCCTGCCTGATTTAGTGTCTTATTGCCTCTGCCAAGGAAGTAATGTTTTCAGGAGTTTTTCTGCTTGTTTGTCTGTTTGTGAGCAACGTTGTTTACAAACAGACAACATTATGTACATAACTTCGAGTGCAATGGATGGATTTTGGTGAAATTTTCAGGTTATGTCCAGAGTGGGAAGATAGAGAAGTGATTAAATGTAGGGATTTTTAAAGAATTACTTATCGATGCAAGATAGGGCCGTTTTCAACACGTGTATATAACTCAATGAAAAAAATGCAGATTGCTTGCAAAAATAAAAATACAGGACATGATCTTCCATGAGAAAAATAGTAAGTTTGGCAGAGGTCTCCACTCTCAGAGTGCTTATCTAGTAATCACTGTGGTTATTATGTATAGAAACAAACATTTAATTTACCCAATTAACATAACATTTCAATAATATTTTTGAAAATTTATAGATTTTAACCAACAGTATTTTTCTACCTGAATAACAGCAAAAACAGGACTTTGGAAACATTACATTACATTACAGTCATTTAGTAGACACTTTTCTCCAAAGCGACTTAAATCTGAGAAGAAGAACAACACAAGCACGAAATCAAACAATAGGGACATAAGTGCAGTCAGACTGCTGTAAGTTTAGTTGGACACAGTTTTTGTATGCAGTGCTAGAGGAACAGATTTTTTATTTTTGTTGGAAAAAACAAATTTCCAGAGTCAGTAAAGCTTTTCTATTCATCGCAACTAAGTGCGGAAATGCTCCTTAAAGACCTGAGTCTTTACTCTTTAGCCTGCTTTTGAAAGTAGATGAGGATTCTGAGTTTGTCAGTTCATTCCACCACCGAGAACAACAGAGGACATAAGTCTCGCTGACGGTAGTGGTAGATATCTTTCACTCGGTCAGGGTAACTGTCAAAAAGGAGTGTAGCTCTGGATTAATAAATTGAGGTAAACAGAAGCTGTTTAAGTTAATATAAACAAGAAAAGAACAACAAAAGTTTTCTTTAAAAAAAACGCTAAAATTATTACTAAAATTATTGGTACTGCTTTTTAATAGATCCTATGTGAACAGTATACTGTGCAAAGCTGTTTTTTCTCCATCAACCCCTCCAGGGTTTATGCTGTTAATCCCAGTATAACGGCCCATTCAAACCTTCTTTTTCATTGAGGCCTTCCCACCAAGAAGAATACATTAATTTTAAATGCTCAACATAAGATGAGGCTTTTTTGTCCTCAGAGCTTGTCGTCTTACTGACCTTTTAAAGCTTGTGCATTCTGACAACTTGGCCCTAGTGTTTTAAGACTTACATCCAATAAAGAATAGAACAGGCAGGTTAAATGTGCTGTCGCCATGGTGACTCTTAACACTGTCGCTGTTATGTTTTATCTTACATGTATCCCTGGCAGTGGTGGGCTGAAAATGGGGTGAAAGGTAAATCTGCTTTTCTGTTGCCTACTTTTTAAAGGTTAACATTATCGATCTATTTATGGACATGAGATAAAAGTGTTTTTGAGTAGGGGAGGTAGCGTAGTGGTGCTGATAACCTAAGTCTCAGAAGGAAATAAGGTGGCCTACCGGAAAGACAGACATTATTAAAAGATTAAGTACTTTTAGTAACTTGGTCTCTTAATTTGTTTTGTTCAACGTCACTTTTTGGATAAGTAATTTGTGCTATTTAAGTCTGCTTATTGTAAATGTACATGTTTATCTGTCTCTTGGAAATCAGGGGTATATTTTACAGTTTGTCCCTTATCATGTAAAAGAAATGTGAGTTTGTAAAGTTTGAATGAAAAACCAGGAAAATACATCATAAATTCCCTTTTACGTCAAAGAATTGTTGCTAAGTTATGGTGGGAAAATGGTTTCAATAACTGTGTCTTTTTCTTGTGTTTATCCGGTGAGACGTTGAGACATATTCAACAGCGGTAACTAGCACAGTGTTGTGATCTTTGTTGTAGTTACAGACTCTGCTCCAATGTTTTCTCTTTTTTTTTACAGAATGTAGATTTAGATTTGATTCAATGTAGGATCCACATATAGATATGAAACAAATTAAGCGGTAATTGAACATTCATTTCCATTTACATCAAAATCACAAAAAAAACCAAACAAACAAACTAGAATATCATTTAACATTATTAATATTGAGTGCTTGTATGTATTTTATTACTTTTACTTTAAATTTTTAAAATGTCTTCTTATGACAAAGACAGACATTTAATAAAAGGGTGAGGCAAGTGGACTCAAAATACAGCTAAAATAAAATAAAAAACATAAAACAGACATTTTCTAAATAAAATTGTTGAATAAATTGTTGAACAATATTTGCATTTTGGATCGATGTAATTGACATATTGCTCACATGATCGATACACTGATGTAGACTGATGTATCATTACACCTTTAGTTCTTACCTGCAGTGTGCCACAATGGGTCCAGCATCTGGAGGGTTCAGGAACTTGACCTGTCGTATGAAGCCCAGCAGTCCTGTGGCATAACAGGGAACGCCGTGGTCGGGCCAGCTGGTGAAGTGAAACTGGCGGAGTTCGCGGATCTCATGATGGCCCTTCTGTAAAGTATGAGGACATGATCCGTTAAGCTAAATTTATTTTTGCTGCAGCAATCCAGGAAATGATCCTGTCTCCCAATGACAAACGCAAGCCATTTTAACTCTTGATTATGACAAACGTACCAATGTCACTGAGTTTTTCATACTCTTTCGGGGGAGACTGACAAGAAGACATATCATGGTTCAGGACCCTAATTTACAGCAGGGATTTCAGGAATAAAGGAGCCTCGAGGCCTCTTTGGCTTCAGGTGTAAAATAAATCAATCATGTGGATGTCAAGATGGCGCTTTGGGCCACTTCTGGGAATGAGAGGCAGGAAGACTTATTGAGGCTCATTTGCCTAATTTACAGGGGAGATTTGAGGAAACTGAAGGCCATGCAAGCTCCATAAAAAAAGATTAATTGATTTCACAAATCTCATGATGGCCCTTTTTGGAGAGGCTTACAGGAAGAAATGTCACTCTCCAGCTCAGCTGCCCAATTTACAGTGCTCCTCTAACTTCTTATTTTATGAGGTACTTAACTGGTGAAAAGTATGCTAATATAACTCCAACCAAGAAACAAGGTGGCAGGTAAAAAATCACAATGACTGTTGGTGTGATTTTATTTTACTAAATATAAGGTCGCTAGTGCAGAAGAAATTTATGTACAGCTGGATTTAGATCGTTTTGAGCCTGATTTATAGAAACTGAGAGTGGAGAAACACTGACGATGACATGTAGAAACTGATCATCATCTTGTTTCACATCTGAAGGCTTTGTTTAGACAAAAAAAATGCCTGAAAATGTTGTTGTGGTATAATGCAACTCAACAGATAAAGAAAAAAGAAAATGTTATATTCCATCTTGGTTTTATTAAGACAACTGAGCAAAGAAGGAATGTGGTTTTCTACCGCTTATATAAATCTGTTCAATAAAAACCTCTGAGATTTAATGTCTTGCATTTCCATAACTAACTTAAACTTCCTATTCCAGTTTCCTATTTTGAGTTCAAGCTTGAACCTTTTTGTAACCACAAGATTTCTATATCATACACTTTCCTGCTTTAATAATTCATAACAATTGATTTTTTTATCTTGTTCTAAACTAAAACAGGCTTAAATGGGGAGAGCTGTGTCACCCTGGGTTTAGCTTACTCTCCTGGAATAGAGTGAAGATAAAGCCGTTGGTGTTTTTTTTTTTTTTTTTTTTTTTGGGGGGGGGGGGGGGGGGGGGGTTGCCCCCCCCAAAAAAAAATTTTACCAAACCCTTTTTTTCCAAAAAACACCCGCCAACACCCC
>JBAMHX010000004.1:8112008-8123124 GCA_037177515.1 Pseudomugil tenellus | reverse complement strand
CAATTAGTACATAAGCAATTAATTTAGAACTGTGTTATTCCAAAGTAAAAGGTCCAGAATAAAGTGATTATCTTGATTGTCAAGCAGTTAACCTGTTTGTCTTATCTATCATAAAAAATATGACAAATCTGAAACTGTGTTATAAGCTTGAAGATGAACTCACCCTTCCGACTTCCACCAGATTAGTAACCATGACGATAGAGGCTGAGTTCTCCTGCCAAACCATCCTCCAGAAATCCCTAACTGTCTCCTGCATGGGTCCTGAAACACACACACACACACACATGCACAAAAATAAGTCAGAGATAAAAACAATTTGTTACACACACATACAGTATATAGATACAGGTGTGTGTTTCAAGCACAAGCACATTCCAATGACAGAGAAAAATGTCAGCACTGATAACACAGACAGTTGCATATATATGTACATGTATGTAACACACACGAACATGCAAACACACACACACCCCCTACACACACATGTATTTACACACCATCAATCCCTGATAGTAGTTTGGGGGTTTGAGGTAATGGGGTCTTAAATTTGTCAGGGGGATTTTATACAGCAGTTTAGATTTAGGAGGCTGTGGTAATAGCCTTCCAGTCCGAAAGGATGCCTTTTACCAGGTGGCTTCTACACACACACACACAAAAACATGCAGACACTTGCACACAAGCACATTTATATCTCCACAAATGTGCTACCACACATGATGTTGTCACACACTTATTACGCGAGTTTAATTACCTTGTGTGGCGATGTAATGTCTGGGTCTGTGGTACCCCTGAATCAGGAGGGAAAAAAGCATCATAAAATATCTTCACACTGTTCCTTAGTTCTCACAAAATCCAGGTTACTTCCCATCTTGTTAGCTACTACATTTTCTCACTTCTCTTTTCTCTACAAATCATGCAGAACATGACTTCCTCCAATCAAAGTAAGATCTTTCACTCATTCAAAATTAGGATATGTCTTTATAAATAAATTTTCCACCAATGTTTGTCTCATTCCATCTTATTTCCTATCTCTCAATTTCTACCACTTGCTGACCATTTCCTC
Organism: Pseudomugil tenellus; assembly: GCA_037177515.1. Lineage (NCBI taxonomy): Eukaryota > Metazoa > Chordata > Actinopteri > Atheriniformes > Pseudomugilidae > Pseudomugil > Pseudomugil tenellus. Next base: position 8,122,061 of record JBAMHX010000004.1, on the reverse strand, counting down.
CATCTAAATCAATCATCATTGCCTCTCTGATTTTCTCCTCCATCAGCTATGCTCCTCATCTCCTATAGTGATTCTCTACCTTTATATTTAGGAATCAGTTTCAGACCCTTACTGGTTCCTGCCATCAACTACAGTCTCCCTTTTTTATCAGTCTCCTAATTTATCTTTTGTTTCTATCTTCTTCAACTTTCATTTGTTCTGCCTTATTATCCACAACATCCACAACTCCCAAAAACGTAATTCAAGGTCATTTTCTAAATAAACATGAAATATTATTAATAATAAAAGAGACAAAAATTGTTTTTTATTTCCCCGGTTGAGACTGATGTAAAGCAGCGAGTCTCCAAAAAACAATTTTACCCTGCTTGTCACCCTACAATCCCTTGTTAGACAAATAATCTTGCTGAGATGAATACATTAATCAATTTCATACTGCGATTAATATCCCTCTGTGAGGATGGTGGTATCATTGCTGAGGGCATGTGTTGTTGGAATTAATTTGATCAATTCCATCCTTTTTACCGTTAATGTAGAAAAAAAATCTTGTCTGTTGAGACTAAAAGGAAGCATTTACTTTCAAATTCATTAAAGCTGTCATTACAACTTTAAGCTGTTGATGAAAGATTATGTGAATAAGTGAAGCACAAAGCCTGCAGGGTTGAGAGGAAAAGGGGATGGGGTGGGGTGGGTTGGGGGGGTGGGGATCAATGAACAGATCTCAAAAGCAGAAGAGAATAATTGCTGAAAGCAGTGACAGAATCAATGAAGAATCTGAATTGGTAGGCAATAAAAAGTGTAGGATTTATATAAGCAACCAATTTGTCTTTCTATGCTTTGAAAGGAAATTGAAGTTGAGTGGCTTCTATGGAGAATTGGTTTATTCATAATTAAATTTTAAAATAAATATATATGTTGATTAAAAACATAAATATATAATATAATCATGAAATTGTGAAATATAGTTTATTATTTTTAAACATGTTTTTATTTCATAACACTTTTCCACACTGGTTTATTTGTTGTCATAATGTCATTTAATCTGTCAATCAAAGATGGTGGGTTGTCGATTCCAATGTCATGTAATGAGAGAGTTACGACATGGACTTCTGTCCACCACTTTCTTGGTGGAACCCTGTTCTCATAATCCATTGCATAAAATTATGCCGAAGTCTTGTTTCGCCCTTCCGGCTACATTAGCAATATTGATTAACTAGTAGTGTTTTAAAACGTAAAAATGTACTGCTTTAGAAAAAAACCCCATAAAATTAACATTTTTATTACCCAAACAATGGCCAAATCTCAACGATGGATACTTGGATCTCATTTTAATCAAAAGAAGGCAGAGCAGAGAAATTAGTGCCCCATCCGTTTACTCTAACAGAATGAGTAGATGACAGAGTTCAGGGCTGCGGTTGTTTAGCCCCGTTCTCCGTGATAAGAATTCAAGATGTGAAAGATGTGGGTTCCTTTTGGGTCGATCGTTGCTGCTGTGTCCCAGCTTCCTTTTCTGCTCCCTGAAATTTTTTTAAACTTCATTTAATTTATTAATTAGTTTGTCGATGTTACACTCTTGCTGCCGCATACAGCTGCTTGATTTTTATTTTGGCAAGCTGCCATAAAGTCCATGTTTCCTGGCAATGGAAACACTGCTCGCAGAGTATTTGTGGTTTTATAGTCAATTTCTTCCTTTTTATTAAGCTGTTGGTCCATGTTCATTTACTTCACTTGTTCTTTCACTGCGGCCATACTTCTCTCTACACGGTTCTCACGCAGTCCTCTCAGACAGCTGCTTTCTCAAAGTCACATGAAAACCACACATTAAACTTTTAAGTCCACCCTATGGTCATGAAAATACAATACAAAATAAAAGATACCCTTATGAACTAGCCTGCACCAATAATCAGAGTACTTATGAGGCTCTTCATGCTGCACTGCTGCAGATGGAAGCAGGTGTCTGATCAGCTGCATCATGGTATCTAATTAACTTTCGCCATTAGTTTACTGTTGATCATTAGTAGCCCAGATAATTCTCAATCTGGATGCAGCTCTGTCAGTTTATGATCAACGAAATAATAAGTGCAGAAGAAGATCCTCTTAGTAGTGTGTTTTAACTTTAGCGCTGCGAGTTCTTGTTGTCAAATGACTGCATCATCTTGCCAGTGACTTTATGTTCCATTCATAAAATCTGTAAGTTTCCTCGAGTATTGTATGTATCCAACAACAGCACATGTCATTGTAGAAGATATTTCAGTCAATATATCTAATCAAATCGCCCTTCTAAAATATACTGTTTTCCATGCATTTAGTTAAGACCGGAAGTGAAAAACAAACTTCCGGGAGGAACGGGTGTCATGCCGACCTCCAGTGTTTTGTTCGGAAAGTGGTTGATAGAAGGAATGAAATGTGGAAGTCATGCGGTTAATGGAGCTGCTGATAGTTACCTGTTTGGAACTTTTAAAGTGACAGCTTGTCGGTGAGTTCAAAAACTGTCGTAACGTATTAAATCGCTCTACTCGATTCATTTTCCTTGACACTCCGTTTAATTGTTCAGGATGCAAACATCGATGATGGAATGTTCAACAGTTTGAGAAAAATTGTCTTTGAGTGGTTGACGCTTATGTCTTGAAATTCTATGTAGAGCACTCAGGAACTAAAGGTGCAGCCAATCACATTACTGGTTCTGCCTTATTGGCTTTGATTGACAGATCAAGTCATTCTACTGAAAAATTACATGAAATAAATAAATCATTGTGGAAAGAGCATGATGAATTAAAAATATGTTTAAGAATAATAAACTATATTTTGCAATGATGTTTTTTTTATTTTTACAATTTCATGTTCATATCATAAATTTATCTGTTTTTAATTTTTAATTGTTTAAAAATATTTATTTAAAAAGGTATTTATTTATTTAATCATGCATAAAATGGCTCTCCATACACTCCACTGGTTGAGGCCACCTTGCTAAAATAAATACTTATGTGGGTTGATGTACTTATATATCCGTTTGGAAAAATATGTGCAGGTGTGCCACTGTCTTGTTTATATGATTTCAGCATATGAGAGGTGTGTGTTTACTACACAATGAATTGTAGCATCCATTACTGGTTTGGAAATGGGTTGAAACACTACCACAGACACGCAGATCCCAGATAACCAAATTCCTACTGTTCAATGATTAACACAAACTAAACAGTGTTTATCAAACATATTTAATATCCCATATTTAGTTTTTTTTTAACAGCCCTGCTCTCCATGGGCTACAATCACCATAGTTTTTTATGTATAGCTTTTGCTGCAGAAGAGCCTTTAAGAAAACACAACTTGCGTAACTTCATATATTTCTTAGAACATCTGTCTTTTTCTTCTATTTTATTGTATTTCTTTATTGAACTTGGAGCAGTGCACGTTGATGATCAGTACAAAATAAGAATGATGTAAACATGCCAGATCAGGGCAAACAATGCTTATTTCCAGCTGTAGTCCTAAAGCAGACGTGGATAGAATAAATAAAATAATTCTACTAAAAGAGATAAAGCAATGAAATACAGTTTATCATAAAACAGAGAGACAGCACAAGAATTCAAATGATTGCAGGTACAAGGTTTTTTGTTAGACGGTTTTTGAGATAAGCCTTAAAGATGGACATTTTGGAGAAGCTTTTTATAATGCAAGATACACTGATCAAGAATCAGATTATGGAGAGCACAGCCGATCCTAAAACAGTTTATTAAAATTGTCTCACAAGGTTCCTTCTTGTGGTGGTCCTGGTACCACTGTCAAGACTCAGTTTAGGAAATGATGTAAAGAAGGAGGAGTTCATGTGGAACCTCTGTAAATAAAGCAAGTTCATCTCAAATATATGAGGTTATAAGAGACTAAAAATATTGTATTGTTTCCAGGATGTTAAAATGTTTCTTTCAGTTATTAAGATTAATCAGGCAAATTTCATGAGACTAGGAGAATTGATTAGGGGTAAACTCTCTTAATAGACAGCATTTTTCCTTCATTATCCCTTTTACTTGTGTGTCCTTCACACCAACATCTTTTTATATATATAGTTTGTAAGTCAATTTAATCCAAGGTGTGAAGAGCTGATTTCTAGGACTTCAAACAGATAAGATCGCATTGTTTATTCCCTCTTGGCATACATTTATTTATTATTTGTTTGTTTGTTTTCTTCCGTGTATGTTTGTGTGTGTGTGTGTGTGTGTGCGTGGTGACTTACGTCTATATAATTGGCATTGATGTAGTCAGAATGGGGGTCTCCATCCAGCAGCTGCAGTCGGACTCTGGTGTGATCGTCTGTGGGATCAGATAGCACAAAAATACAACAGGCCTAAAGTTACATTTACCCACAGATCGGAGAAGCTAACTCAGTGAAGGGGAACTAACTAACAGGGAAAGTGAAATAAAACAAACAATATAACAAAAACTGCTTTAAAAAATCCATCTAATGTATCTGTTAAGCAGTGTCTTATGGTTTTGTTCATCGTGATTCAACTCCCAGCTTTCTAACTCTGTTCTTCAAATTCAAAGTGGTTAAAAAAGCTCCTTAAAATACTTTAAATAGTTTTAGCTTATTGAAGTCTGAGACAGTTAAAAAATGTCACAGTGATTTAAAAGTCACAATCAAATGAAAAGACAAAACCAAGAAGAAAGTGACTAAAACTATATGAGAGTACCAAGACTACATCCACCTACAGGATCTTGAAAAAAACAACAACAACAAAAAACAACAATACAAAATGCATGATTTCTACTCTGAATAACATGTGTTGCCTTTGCTTTAGCCTAACCTTGTACACACTCAACCCCATCATCATTATCATCATCACCATCTTCATCAAAGTATATTTCACAAATGTGAAGTTTGCTTTATCCTTGCCAATCTAAATATCCTTTATCCTTTTCTGGGCTCTATAATGGTGGTCCGTAAAACTGGGATGCACATGAGCATCATTACATTTAATGGGAGGCAGTGATTTCTGTTAGTCGTTTCATAGCAACAGCAGGTAATTGCAGATGACGTCATTAGGTCTGATTATCCATGGTTTGTTCCCTCTCAACTGGCTTTGTGCTTAATGTTTTTATTTTTAACCCTCAATGAGGAGATATATTATATGATAATGTGGGGATAAAAATAAGAAAGCGGGCAAAGAGAATAAAAGAAACTGAAAATAGGATGATGAGATCTGGAAGCTTACTTAGTGATTGTGTGTCTGACATTATTGATGTTAAACCACTCATCCATACACTTGCTACTTCAGCTACAGCTAACTGCAATGCAAACATTAACCATTAGTTTAAAGAGCTTTATCACCTGGTATTTACAGGAAGGAGTTTCAATATAGCTTTAGGAAGTGGTTTTCCTGTGTTTCCTGAGCTGGGTTTGCCTGTATGTAAAGTTCTGATCTGTTGAGGTATTGCATGCATATGCTACCTATGTGTGTGTGTGTGTGTGTGTGTGTGTGTGTGTCCCTGTCTGGGCACATAGGTAAATAAAAAAATGGACAGTAAAGTTATAAGTAGTTGTGTTACATTTCAAATGCAGTACCTCATAACAATTTACAGAAGTCACAAGAAAAGAACAACTAATTACTTTTTTGGTTTAATGACGCCAGAACAGTTGCCAAGGAGATGAACATGAATGTTGGTGGGCACTTCACTTTCAGACTCCAGGTGTACTTGTGATTCCCAGTGTATCTAAGTGTACAATAAGAGGAAGAGCCTTCAGCTATGAGGACCCTACCTTATAGAACCAGCTCCCAGTGTGGGTTCGGGAAGAAGACAACATCTCTACCTCTAAGATCAGGTTTAAAACCTTCCTTCTGGATAAATAGTTACAGCATTTAGTCATACTTTAGTTGCTGCTATAGGCTTAGACTGCTGAAGGACATCCCATGATGCACTGAGCAGTTCCTTTTCATCTCTTTGCTCTTATCTTCCATATAGAAACAGGTAACAGTATTGCCATCCTTAATGCATTTCTCCTCTCAGCAGGCCTGGCTAGCTATTAAGTTACAGTGTCTGTTGATCTCTCTCTCCTGTCCTCACCACACCAACCAGTTGAGGCAGACGGTCAACTTCCCTGAGCTGGCATCTACTGGTGGACTTTCCCTTCCTGTTAAAAGGAAGTTTTTTTTTCTTTCCACCGTCACACCGTGTATGCTCCGTATGGGGGATTGGATCAGAGCCAATACTCAATGCAGTCTGTTGGTTTTACGTAACTTGGCTATTTATTATGAATTGGCATGGATAATGTCTCTGCAAAGTGCCCTGAGAGGACATTGCAGTGGTGTGGCACTGTACAAAAAAAGTTCAATTTAAATGAATTACTACTGTCTTTTTAATCTAATGATGAGTTTTAATAAATCTATGTTTTGAGGGGTCACTTGGTTAATAAGACCAATCAGACTCACCTGGAGGATTCTTTAGATGGAGGACTAACCCTGTAGATAAATCATGTATTAAAATGATACTATAGCAGATGGAAATTTGCTTAACCAACTGTAGGAGACACAGCGTGGTATGTAACGATAACTTATTTTACATTGAACCACTTTCCTCTTTAGCTATGACATAAGAATATGCTGTCCAAGCTCTGACAGAGTAATGAAGCTGTTTTTATATTAATAAAGCCCATCATGAACTTTTAACTATTTTAAAACTTGAAAATTAGGACAATCAGGAATTATTGCACATTGTAATCATCTTTTGTTTTCATTCACCTTTTTGTTATTGTGTTTTAATTTCTCTTTGTCAGTTTCACTGATAACTGTGTGTGTTTGCACACACCCCAAAGCCTCATGTCCTTTCATGGCCATGTTTTGGACTACTTTCTACACAAAGTAGAGCCAGCTCGTCCGTCCTTTCAACCTAAGAGAGAGATTGGTATTCACCAATCTATGAAGAAAGATTAGAATAATTTTGTGGTCAACAAACAAGTTAATTAATTTGAACTTTTTTGTAAAAAACTTGGATACAAATTTAAGAAGATTTGTAAGATGTTGATGATTTATGTTTCTTTTTTTTTTTTTTTTTTGGTCATGTTAAATCAAAAAGTCTCATTTTCCTGCTCTTACTCCTGCTGACAGGAGTGGTACTGGATGTGGTATTCCACTGCTGTAGACCAGTTCCAGTAAGGAATGGCCCAGTATTATGTGGCTTCCTTGGTTACAGCCTGTGGGATCACCTTGAGATGTATTTGTTCAGCTTCAATCAGAGAGATGTTATTGGTCTGGCTGAATGGCCACAGTGATGTCAGCATGACTCCACTCTGCTGGTACAAGATCCTGTCATCAGCTATCAGTTCACTCACTAACTCTCTCACACACACACTGCATGTAAAAACAAACACAATAGGGGGTAGTCTGCCAGCCGCCGTCTCATTTCTTCTGTCTTTTTTTCTTCACCTATTCTTCAGTTCTTTACCTCCACTGTCTTCCCTCTTTCGCTCCCCTGTCTCTTACCCCATACTGTCTCGCTGCCTCAGAAAGTAGTAATTACACAGGGCTGGTGTCAGAGGCTGCCATAACACTGCAGACACCACTATGAGTTTGAAAGGAGGGAGGGGCCCCTTCTACTGGTCTTTGCCCAGGATGAGGAGCTTCTAATTGGGATGAAATGGCAGGAGGTACTGGCTTGCAAGCACTGCAGATCTGGACACAGGCCACAGGTTTGAAGAGGCTGACAGCATGTGTGTACATGAGTAAGAGAGTAAGACAAAGTGAATAGAATATTTCTTTTAATTAGTAAAATATGTGTGTATATCTGCACAAACAAAAAACACAGGAATTTTTAAGATTTGGGTGTCAAGTCAGCCAGGATGTCGCATTAATATTTACATAATTACCGTCTCAGTCTCAAGAATAGTCTCAGATGAAACCTATAAACTTATACCTTTGCTCTGTAATCTGATTTTCAAAGATGCGCTTGTTTGATCCAAATAAAGATCCACATTAGTGAAAGTTTAATGTGGTCAGCAGCATCACCCAGATCTGGGTATAGATAGACATAGAGTGTACACAGACTCAAGCTGGCATCTGTGGCACTGTACTGGAGTAACAACAAAGTCATCAGAAGCTGTGGTGTCCAAGGGCAAAGAGTCACAAACCCATTACTCATTAATGAGCTCCACTTCTTGGCTGAGACTTCCTCTCTTCATAACCTTGCAACTCCTCCCTCTCCTTTTCTGTTCTCTCTCTGCTTTTAGTTTGGCTCTGTTTTCTTTATTTTCAGCCTTTTTCCGTTTTTCACCCCAGACGTCTTCTTTGAAAATCTTGTCATTACCCTGCCAGCTACTGTGAAAAGTTTTGTTGGGGAGAACTTTTTAACTTTAGGGGTCCAGAGAAGGCCAAACAAAATTGTTTTTTATCTTGGACAGATGTGCAGGGGCAGCTGAATATAGCAGAAAGCTGCAATTTAGAGACATCAGATCAGATTGTATGGACAGAGAGCCTGCGCACAGCAGCTGCACACTAATGAAATGTGGAGGAGCCACCAATAAATGACTGCTGGTGGGCAGGATAGAAAGGAGAGGCTGTTTTTTGGACTTTCTTCAAGATCAAAGGTCACAATGTGATTCTTTGTTGCTCATCACCAGATGTAAGACTCACATTATGAGCCTCTTTCAGACATGGAATTTGTAAAATACAGTCTTGCAGTATCAGTCTGAAGCAACAGCATCTATTAACTGGTCGCTCTTCCATTTATTTCTCACCACTGAGTTCATCTACACCTTTGAAATTCCCAGAAAGAGCATTAGTGCATGTGTTTTTTTTTCAATTGTACAAGACTGGATGGTATAAAGAGTCATGGTTTCCCACAGCTTTTCCACACATTTTCATGGGAACAGGAACTTTGGTTCTGATGGTCACCGTGGCTACCCCAGTTAAGATTTTCTGTATTATCAGATAATACCAGCTTCTAAAATAAAAAAAAAAAAAAACGTAAAGGTTTTCCATCTGCAAACAGGCAGAAAAATATTTTGTTTCTGAACTTTGACCATGAACGTGATCAGTTCAACAAGTTCACCAGACGGTTCTTTACAATCTCATGTTTATGTTATTCTGTACTTGAATCCAACATACATTTTAAAGTTTTATTAAAACATAAGCTACTAAAAATGCATCATTATATCCTCCAATGTAGAGTTTTGCTGATGTTATGGTTTCACCCCAACCGCCGCGCATCTGCCACTGCTGCCACCACCACCGGATGTCCTTTGTGCGAGCCCGATAATTTGAACAATTTTTACAATTGGATTTTGATACCAGTATACCTGTTCAGGTCCCCAAGGGGACGATCTATGTGAATTTCACAATTTGGGATTTACTTATAATCATATTTTTGGCTATATCTCTGGAACTATTTCTCTCATTGACCTCAAATCAAGTGCAAATAAAAAGTCATGACCTCAAGATGCATCCTTTCTTGATACCATACCAAGCTGGTGCAAAATTTTGACACCAGGTGGAGCATTGTGATTGAACATTTGTGGCTTTTTATTATTGTATTGTGTCCATTCGAGGATTGGGGAATAGGAGGATTGGGGCGTTCAATGATATACCACAAGCAGTCGCTTCTGACGGTAGAGTGAGGATGACAACAGTGAACAGCAGATGTCCAGACCTATTTATCTTCTGCCACAACAAACGCCCAATATAAATTACCAGACGCAAAACAAATGGAAAAGTACTTCATAAATAATAAGGTTAGGAGAGGAAAATATATGACAGAAAGATGATGTAACATTATGTGCTGTTTTAACTCATTATCAACACATAAAACAGTAAATGGCTCTGACATATTTCTAATGGAGCAAGCACTGCACACACATGTTCATGATTACATGAATTACATTATGCAAACAGATGCATGTCTACAATCCCAGAAGCAAGGATCAAAACCTTGTGTACAGAGCCTGGAAATGTAAGAGTTTATAATTGGAGAACAGATTTCCACAGCTCTAAATTCTTTAATAAAGGTGGAACTAAGTCAACCTTTAATAAAAAAACAACCTTTTTTGTCTCAGAATTTGTATATATATAT
>JBAMHX010000004.1:8096025-8108876 GCA_037177515.1 Pseudomugil tenellus | reverse complement strand
ACACACACACACACACACACACACACACACACACACACACACACACACACACACACACACACACACACACAAAACCTAGAGAAGCAGTTTCCTGCTGTTTGAAGGCTGTCAGAGAAAAAGGAAGGATGACACGAAGATGAAAAAGAGCAAGAGGAGAGAGATGATGGGGGTAAAAGAAGAGCAATTTTAGAGTTTATAGAAACCCTGCAGAGCTGTTAGTTCACACAGGGTGACACTGAACTGGAGTTCGGTAAATAAACAAGGAAAATGAAAAGTGTCCAGCACGCAGTACTATTAAGACATCAAGACCAGAGAGTAAGTTCATCATCATGTTAAAGTTTAGCTTTTCAACATTAACAAATTAAACAGTGTCAGTTCCTAAATATAAAAGTTTACGATTAATATTACTTCCTATATGTCATCATAGCTTAAGCTATGGATCATATTCATTGCAGCATAATGACAGAAGGATGTGTGAGTTGTCCACGTATGTTTCATCTTCCATGCACTCACAAGATTACTCCTTCAAGCTAACATTTCACCTCTCTGACCAAAAATATACAAAAAACCCCCCAAAAACCAAATTTATTCAATTTAAAAGCAAACGAGTATCTAGCTTAAGTTCCACATGACTGACAAGAGGAGAGGGAATGAATGATGAATGAAGACAAATTTATAAACAAAGTTAATAAGATATTGTTCACTTATCTAGCACTTTATTTTCATCTCTTGATGACCAAAGTGCTATCATCGTAGTGCTTTGGTCCAACACGGAGTAATATGCACGCTATCCACATATTGACACACACATTCACCCGCTGATGGTGGCAGAGCTGCCATGCACACCGGTGCAAGCCAGGCCACCAGCAGCAACTAGGGGCTCACTGTCTTGCTCAAGGACACTTGGACATGCAGACTTCAGAAAGAGTGGGAACCAAGAAAGAGTGGGAAATAATTCAGCAATGTTGAAGTATTTATGTGCATTAAATATATACAGTCAGAAAACTAATATGCCAGTTTTTTGGTCCATTTGATATTTATTCTGTTAATCAAACAAGATCTTTGGGGAATTTGACCACAACATGTGTGGCTCCATCATAACACTCCAGACTGGTGGCATTACAAATCATACAACCCACTACGACCATGTGCCACTGATTTGTTCTGGCCTTTAGACATCTCTGCTTTGTCTTATTCAGAGCTCTGTGGTGCTGTGAGATATTGACAGTGTAGTTTAATCATTCACAGAGGAAAAAACATTTAAAAATGTAAAAAAAAAAAAAAACTAGATACACTTAGCACGCTTACATGAGACTTTTAATTCCTCTTTAATTCTGAATAAGATTTAATTCAGTTTTAAACAGATGAAAAGTAACCATGTAAACAATTAATGGAATCTACCATTTGGAATTAAATTTAATTCTGAATAAAGTGGCTGCTTTATTCTCATTTCAAAGCTGAATTAAAAAATTCCTCTAACATGTATACCTTAACTCCGCTCTTCTCCCGCTGCAATGACGCAAATGTCTTCTGCCTCCTGTCTTGCTCTTTTGTAAATACAGAACTGTTCAATAAAGTTTTTTTTTTTAAAAAAAAGAACAAAACGTTCGCTTCCCATCTTCGATATATTTGGTTTAGTCTATTTTCCTCCTCCTCCTCAGCTGCTCAAAAAAGTGAAGTATACTTGTGACATGTAAGTACTTCAAAAACGTAATCAAAATTGAAGCAAAAACAGTTTTTGTTAAGCTGTTTTTCACACAGCGGACAAAGCTAAAAACAGGAAGGGGTTTGTGTATTTACGGTATACGTAAGTGTGTTACGCTTGACGTCTCGTCTTAATTAAGAGAAGGCGAATAAATGTGTCTCCATGTAAACCTTAATTTTGAATTATTATTTAATGTGAACTCAAAAAGAAGAATTTTATTTGGAATTATTTAATTTGGAATTAATAATTCTGAAATAAAAAAAAAACATCATATGATCGTCAATCCACACAGAGAGAAACAAACAAACAAAATTTTCCATTTTGTGTTCATTTTTCCATGCAAGTTCTTATTCGCTGCTTTCATTTTTGAGGCAAGTCAAGTTCATGCAGTCAGGTTAGCTAAGCTGACACCATAGGAGAGTGGTCTAAACTAAAACACAACCATCAAACTATTCACACAAAACATCCGTCATGAGATTAATTAGCCTTTTTTTTTACATCAAATCACATCAAATCCAATTTATAAGAATCTGAAAAGCATAGCCTCTTTTTTAAAAAAAAGTGTTCACTTGTATGCAACACCAGATATAGAAGGAAGTTCTTCACATCAGTAATATCATAATAACAGCCAGCATAAGAAGGGAAATTAGATGAAATGAGCTCAGCTTGTTCCTGAGAAACATCCTTCTGGGTACAGCTCAGATTTCAAAGAATCTGACTCAAAATAGTGTCATAATATTCAGATTTCTTTTAGCACAGGCAGGGAGAAAATCTGTGGCCAATTTGTGGCTCAAGTCCATCTGTTAAATCCTGATTGATTAATTTATTGTCAATTATCACACTGCGAGTAATCAATGTTCCTCAAAGCTGCATATGAACAAACGTCAAACTTTAGACCGCCTGACATTTTAGAACAATGGCATTTAACATCTGCCGCTTTCCTCATCTTCTAATCAAAATGGAATAACTGTTAAAATCAGTAGGTCATCATCTTCATCCAACACCAAATCTGTTTTTGTTAATAAATAATAAGTCAGCAACAAAGTTCTACTTGCATCCTATTACAAAGTCATTGTTACTCCCAACTGCTTCTGAAGTGGAACAATAATTAAGAGCGATAATCATCAGCATTATCAATAATGCTGATGATGATTTTAAAAATCACCTTCATTATCAGCATTATCTCAGAGCGTCCCTCCTGCTGGGAGTTGCATCAGATATCATTTGTTTAATGAGCTGTTCTGTGAATAGAGCAGTTGACCAACATGATCAGTTGTTAAACAGAGAAAAGGAAGATTTGTGTTATTGTTTCACAAGAAAAAATACTAATCAATATGGAAAACAGCAATGTGTATGGCAGAAGGAAGTACCATCACATTTTCTAAACTAAAGGAAACCCCAGACTATGCTTAAATACAGGGATCTTAAGGCTTTGCTGGTTTGGCATTATTTAACTAAGTGCATTAAAACAATAATAGTCAATTACTGGTGGGATGAAAACTTGCTTTCAGACACAGAATTTTGCACATCCTTTTTCTAGGTGAACTGGAGCTTCTTTCTTTTTAACCCTTCTGTTCCCAATACATGATGTATTTATTTTTAAAATATGATGTCTTTATTTAGCTTTTTAACTAAATGCAACATAGAATGGATATTTACTCTTATGACCATGTGTTATGCAAAAAAAAATACTATATTGTAGATATATATATATAGATATATGTATATCTCGTGTGTCTATTAGGGAGCAGAATACAAGCATCAGATTGTGTTCAAAAGGTTTTGAGCAAAGCTTTTACCATAAACTAATGCAAAATGTCTCAGAAACTGTGTGTATCAAATATGTCACACTGAGCTCTATAGTTTTAAGTAATCCTACTAACAAATCAGGGCTCATGACTATCTTCTTTTTAATAATTTGTCACATTTCAGACTTTCATTAAAACACTACCTGACACTGGTCTTCTGCAATAAGTATTCTGTGCTAAGTGAGTAAAAAGGACAGTTTGATGACATATATTCTAAAAAATTCTAAAATAAAATTTACACCTGAAGTGCAGCTTAAAAACAGAGTGATAAACTGGCAGCACCTAGAAAGGATGGGCTCCATGACTCCAACTGTATGTCTGAATCTGAGAAACAGATTAATTAACATATAAATAAAAACGGTTCTAATAACTCTTTATTACATTATGTTACTTCTAAGTATCCAAGTATTTAGGGGTGGTCCTACCTCATATATTAAATGTATAACTTCATTAGCCTTGCCTCAGCTGTCACATTTTCTTGTGGAAAAGAGCAGTCCATAAAACATCTTTCCCAGTTTTCATATGAACTTGAAAACGTGAAACTGGCCACTGTGGCGATTTCACTCAAATGTGAAACAACTTTGCGATAAACTGCAACACCAACTGCAATCTAGGCCTTAACCTGCACCATCAGTGGGTGGAGTCTTGCTGATAGCATTACAGTTGAATAAGAACAAATCCCTGGAGCTATGTTATGAAATTTGGTGTTAAATCCTCTGGGATAAGATGAGCCTGTTATTAAGCAACGCATTAAAACCCACGGTTACTACTGGCTACAAAACAACTTTGCAAAAAAGCACACTAGATTTACTTAAAGCTGTAAGGTCTCATACTTACATAAATCACCATCTGTTACAGAGTATATGCTTCATTTCAATAATTAGCAAAAAAATTAGTTTGCAACCAGAATACGCCTTTCTAAAATCCTTCTTTCTGTGGGAGGAATAACGCTGCAGCCGCGCTACAACTAATCAAACACACATGAGGCTGCTGCATTTAGAAGAAGTGTGTATGTAGACTGCAGGTTGGACTTTACTGGATTTGTATGTGCCCACATGCTTATATAGTGTGTGTGTTTATTCATGAAATACTGTGTGTATAAGACAGCTTGGAGGATGCTAATATTTGTTGTGATTCTGTGGTCAAACACTTCAGAGAAGTTGTTGGCGCGCTGACTTCAGAGCAGCTCGGCAGACGTGGCGTGAATCAGAGCCAGAGAGAAGAGAGGAAATAATATACCCTGCTTTTAGCTGCATGTAAAAGTAACACCATTTCTCTCTCTCTCTCACACACACATACATTGTCTTGTGCTTGCTTTTAAACCATTTTTTTACCTGCTTTCTGTGTTCACTTCATGCATAACACAAACAAGATATCCTCACACACACACATACACACATGCGTACAAATCATTAACCTCTTAACTTCTGCTGTAATGAGAAGCAACAAGATGTGTGAATGACATCTGATTATGGCAGAGATGTTTGGAGGTGTAACACCAGGTGAAGGGTTTGCCTTACAAAGGCTGACAGCCTGCATAATGATTGTCACGGACCGGAACGCGAGGGCACTTTAGCAACGGGAATAAGGCTCGGGTGTATGTTTATGCGTGAGACAGAAGATGGCAAGAGATTGATCACTGAGAAGAGAAGAAGTGAAGAACAAGAGGTAGCAAAAGGTGGTCAAAGAGATGGGAAAAAAACAAATGGAAACAGGTGAAGATGAGAGAAGCAGGACAATGGCAGAAACAAGAAGATGATTAAAGCAATAAAGCAGAGAACAAAGACGCATTGTATATGGTGAGGATGTGCAACACCAAGCTGTTAAAAAAAATAAAAGCTTGACTTTTTTGTTTCATGATTATTAAGTTTTGAGGTGAAACAGCTTCAACTAAGGAGATCCAGCTGCTTTGTAATCAGGTAATGGGGGTATTTATATCGTGAAAATATGTAGTATAGGAGGGACCAGCAGTTCCGGTCCTAAAGAGCCACGGCACACTTAAGCCAAAATCCTGCAAGTGTCAAACTTGACCTGAAACTTCCCCCTTCATCTCAGTTTGTTTTTAAGCATACAACGTACTTCAAGCTGAATTTCCACGCAAAATACACTCATTGCAAATTAAAGACAAGATATCTATCTAAGACAGGGATGGTCAACTGAAGTCCTGAACAGCTGCTACCTGTAAGTGTTTTCCTGCTGCAACACACCTGTAACATATCAGACTTAATTAGCAGACCTGAGCAGAGCATGACATCAAACTCTGCACGTCTGCTAATCACCCACTGATTTGAGTCAGGTGTGTTGCAGCAGGGAAACTCTTGCTGCAAGAGTCTTGCAGGACGGCAGCTCTTTAGGACTAGAGTTGGCCATCCCAAGCATAGAGGGTTTGAAGAACATGTTAAAATGAGAAAAGAAGAGATGAGACAGCTACAGTTTAGCTCTTATCAAACAGTGAACTACTGAATGTAAATATGTTTGTAAAGCTGATTGATATTGAAGTTGTTCTTATCTTTATCCATTCATGTATCTTTGTTTTGTCTCTGCACTTAACATCATTAAGCTTCTGAATAGCAACAATTTTAAATTAAATTTCCAACATTTACAGTTGTGTTGTTGTGTGGTTCTCTAAAGTCCACAGCATACTTTAATATTTGCTTTTTCACTGGAAACTTTAGAGAATGAACACAGTATGCCAATAGAAACTGTAGGCAACAGAGGTGAAAAAGTTAGCTGAATAATAAAACTCTGTCTATATGGGGAGATACACATCTAATTCTCAAGCACTCAAAACACTAATAAATTCAATCACAAGTAATTTCCTGAAGTCTGATATTTTTTGAAATTGTAAAAAAAAGCATTTGTTTATTACGAAGGGAAAAGTAAAGCAGCAGCTGCACACAAGAAGGCAATAAAAATTTCCCAGAGTTTAAAAGTGAAAATATGTTTTGGTTACATATACAATTCTATTCACTTTTATACATAATTTTCAGGTTGATTAAGTATATTTTGTAAAGAACCACCTATTGCCTACCTGCCTCTTTGTTCAGCCATTGAGTGAGGAAGTAACAATGTTAAAACAATAGACAGGAAATGTATCCTGTTCAATAGTGGAACTATGATTGTTTCTGGGGTTTATTCTGCAATATTCCCAAGAAATGAAGAATGGGCTGTATGAAAAAAAATCAATGATTAAATCAATGATCATTACAAATGTGCAGGTTAAACAGATTGTTTATACATTTTATATCAAGTAAACACAACAGCGTGACTTATAGCTGCATGTTATCCATAGTATTATCTTCTATAGGAACAAAGTAAAACATATATGAAAACATATCAGGGACAAACCAGATATATAAACTTAGGGCCACTTAAAAACCAAGGGGTCTTGATTCACTTGCAATTGAACCATGATGTGGTTCTTTTACAGTGTGAAAGTAAATGGACCATCCAGTGAACAAATGGAGGACATTATGTAGACTGCACCGTGGTGTAGTATGCTGGATAGCTCAATGTTTCTCAATCTAAGTTCTGCTGAACTTTTTAAATGACTTTCTGGAATTAGGAAGTGTTTTGGTGTGTGTTGAGTGATAGTGAGTTGTTTACACTTACAGGGGATGATTTTCTAATAAATTAACACTTTGAAGTGTTTTAATTATGACTGCAATGTACGGTCTTGGCATGGTTAGAAATGGAGGTATTATCAGTTTGAAACAATGGAAAACCATATAAAACAAAGAGCTGAAGTAGCAGCTAGTTTGGGGATGAACACCTTTCACTTTACCCAGCAGTGGTGAAGCAGAAATGGAACTCTGCTTTGTGGTGCTATTGCTAAAGCTTGTAGCAAAAACCTTCATTCAATGCTAAGAAATTCCTCACAGCTAATGTTCTTTGCTCAGACATCCCACCGCTGTGCGTTCCTATCTCTAGTTGTTTCTGCTGTTCATTTAACAAGGTGATGTAAATGATGTTTCCAAAATCAAAATAAACTATTTACATTTAAATGCAGATGAAGCTTAACATTCTAATTTCTTAATCCGTGTCTAGTGATTTACACGTTGGTGCATCATAAACATAGTGTACCTGCCTATTATATCCTTCTATTTTAGCCTATTTCATTAAGACAAAAATGCCACTCATCCTGACTTTATTCTGAACTCCAACCTGATACTCAACTAAAACCAAAAGATATTGATTTGCCTGAAATTGAGCGATGGGCCAACAACCTTAAAAAGTTGTCTTTGGCTCAAGGACTATATTTCAGTTTGGAGTTCATATAATAGCTGTACAGACTTACACACACACAGAAATACGCAGGCGCTTATGTAAATACTTTGCAATAAATCTGTTTACTTCTGAAGGAATGCCTCTGTTCAATTATAAATGACCATATGGGATGGTTGTTCTCAGAACTGTGGACAGCAAAAAAAAAGAAAAGAAAAAGAGAAGCATAAAAAGGGGAAGGGAAGAGGAAAAGGGAGGAGGAAAACGAAGCAGACAGATGCCTGTAATAAGGAAACACTACTGCGCTTTGCCCCAGCCCATAAACTGTCAGAGGCAATCTGAGAGGATGAACAGACGAAGAGAAAGAATAAAGGGAGGAGAAGAAAAAAGGAAAGGTGAGAAAAGATAAAAGGGGAGCAGTATGAGTGGCGTTGGGAGATGCGTAGGGGTAAAATCTTAGAAAGGAAAGGAATTTAGTGACAAAAAAAAGGATGTTACACTTTCCAGAAAATGAGATGAAGGTAAACACAGTGAATTTAAAGAAAAGCAGAAAGAAGGGGGATGTAAGGGAAAGAATGTTAGGAGTGCAGTAAGAAAAAAAAGGAAAGAGTTAGGAGGACCACAAATTTGTGAAGTGAGGAAAAAAGTGTATAAGAGGAAAAAGGAAGTTGAAGAAGGATGGAGTAGAGAACAGGAGTTTGGTAGATTAACACTTATTCTGGGAGCTAAGGAGATGTCAAACATGGCATCCAGTGTTTGTGTTTGGCAGATGGCCGGAGGAAGAGTGTTAACATTTCAACTCAAATCAACCCTTCACAAACTGTTCCAGAGAGAGACGAAGAGACGGAGCAAAAGGTGGTAAAAGTTTGTGTTAGGAGAGGAGAGAATCATCATGACTGCCTCTGAGCAGATTTAGTGGATTGGCTCTTCTGTGTTGGTTTAAATCATCTGACCACACATTTAAGTCCCTTCATGGTGATCTGTTTTAGCTCAGTAAGCATTTACTAGGGTTAGAGGTGCTGCAAACAACAGCCCCAGCACAGCAGCTTAACCTCCTCAGATAAAAACCTTCACATATTACAATACACACACACACACACATATATAGAGATAGTTCTGGGAGCGTGAGAGTCCTGCGCAGTATCTTAGCTGTTCCTAGGACTGTGCTTCTGTGGACGGAGATGTCTGATGTTTCCCCAGGTAGCTGTTAGAGCCATTTCTCCAGTGTGGGGGACACACCACCCAGTGCTCCGATGACTACGGGTACTGCTGGTGCTTTCCCCCTCCAGGTCTTCTCCAGTTCTTATTTGAGGCCTACGTACTTCTCCAGTTTCTCATGTTCCTCTGATATTTACATCATTGGGTATGAATATATTGATTACTGCAGCTTTCCTTTGTTGCTTATCCATGATCACTATGTCCGGTTGGTTGGCCATTACCATCTTATCCGTCTAGATCTGAAAGTCAATCCAGGCTTCTCCAGCCATAGGTAGGACTTGTCTATATCGGCCACTTCGGTGATCTGCCGGTGGTAGATCTCATGCAGGGGCTTGTCCTCCCATGATGGTTCTTCTTCCATCTCGTGTTCATCCAGACTCCATTGTCTGAGACATTTACTAAGTGCTTCATCCCTTGGTGCCCTACTCCAGATATATTGGTGGAGCTTAGATGTTGGTCTTGATGCTCACTAATCCTCGGCCTCCTGCTCTGTGCTTAGTGTATAGTTGCTGGACACTGGACTTGGGGTGAAATCCTCTGTGCATGGAGAGCAGCTTCTGTGTTTTGACATCTGTGGCCTGAGCTTCCTCCTTTTTACCAGGTTATTATCCCAGCAGGGTATCTGATCACTGGCAGGATGTAGCTGTTTATTGCCCGGATCTTGTTCTTGCCATTGAGCTGACTTCTCAGTACTTGCCTCACTCGCTGTAGGTATTTAGCTCTGGCAGCTTTCTTTGTGGCTTCCTCAAGGTTACCATTGATTATTTTGGGATGCCATACAATCAAGCCTGATCGACTTTCAGGACAAAATCTCATACTTACGCTTATTTCTGCCAAGTAAACTCCTTTCACCATTGCTGAAGTTAAACTGGTGTGAACACAGGCTTGTTCTGAGACTCCAGAACAAAGCTGCAGCCAGAACCAGAACAATAACCATGTCTGTCTGAAAGCACCCTGGATGACAGGGTGCATATTCCCTTCCCTTTTGCTTAAAATTGGAATAAAAATATGGCTTTCACCCAGTTATGACAGATTTTTAATTGATTTTTAAGCTGTGTTAATATGAAATTGAACATTCATTATTTTTTTTCTTCCTTTACTGCATGTGCCAATTCAGGGATGTGGGGGTTTTAAGCCCATCCCACCAATTACATTCAAGAGGCAGGGTACACCAAGTTCATTGTGGTAAAATGGAACATAATACAAGATCTAAAAGATAAATAATAAAGGGCAAGTTAGTGATTTGATAAGATGGTGAGTCCCTTGTTTCCAAAAGGGGAAATAAAGTTCAACCTAAGAAAATGACAAAACTGAAGAACCTTTTACCTGTATTACAAGTTTATAGCTGAAGCCAGTCCTATCTTACCACATTTCCATGTTCTAATAAAGACACTGCACAAAGTCGTTTCCCTCAGGGTCTTTTAAAACATTTGCTCAAGAAAATGAGCCTTTGTACAATCACGGCAAGCAAGATGGACAGTTTCCATTACCAGGCCCTTGTAATTAAGGGATTTGTACTAATAGCAAATTTATCATAATTCCTGTTGGCTATCAAGTCCTTGACAGGCTAATTCATTCCAGCTCTATGTTTCATTTAAAGCCTTCAGGTTAGCACAGTGTCTTTTTCTTGACATCTAAACCCTCATAATGAAATATGTACACACATCTAAACCCATGCACGTCCACACCCACCGACACCATAAAATTTAGGGACACAAATGCAATTTCACTGGATCATTCCAGTCATGTATGCACATTTTCAGAGTGGGCAGCAGTCCAAGCTAACAAGCACGCATACAGCCCTAATCCAGCTAATAAAACTTCAAACAAACTGCTTTACTTGTTCTAATACAATAGAAGCCGAAGGTTGCCTTAGGAGAGATAACAAGCACACAGATAAATATCAGACAAACATCATCAGTGAACACAAAATGATAACAAACTTTTGACATGTCATACACTGTTACATTGAAATGTTCATTCTCACTTATGGCTACACACACAAATACTATCTAAAGCTACATGCAGTACCTCACTCTGAATATCATTACTGCAGTCTGACTTTCCAAACTTTCATTTTGACAAAAGTCTTTCAATAAAACAGCGGCTGCAGCCTTTGATCATCAGGTAGCATGGAAATAAAATCCCTCTGCAAATGAAAAGCAATTTTTTGCAAGTTTACTTCTATTAGGCTAGCAGAAATTCAAATATCATATGACTATAAGACTGTGTTAAAAAAATGAGGAGGGTAAGAGAGCCCCAAAAAAATCTAATGTCCAATTGACAATTCTCTTTTGGCAGATACACACTAAACTTCCTTTGTTTTTCAGGAATAACTACATGGGATGATTTTCAAGGATGTAACTTTTGCATAATGGGATGAAAACTGCCATGTTGCACCACAGTGTTTCTGTGTGGAATCTATATAAGTTGAAGGAAGAAGTACTCGTTTACAGCATCAAACAATGGTATGCACAATGTCTCCTTGCTCCCTGGTAAACACCAGAAACAAGAAGACTGTACGTTACAACATTTTGACCTATTACATGATAAAAAAAGGCAAAAATGATAAAAGAATTGCTCACTTTTTTTCCAGATTTTTTAAAAGGGTGAAAAAACACATTAGATTTTAAAGATTTGAGTTTTCTGAGTAGTTGTTTTTAATTTTATGCATTAAGGGGTTATTGCCACAAGTGTTCAGCTCATTCATGCTGTACAGAAAGATACTAGAAAGAATCAATTTTAAATGGTGAAAACATGCCTCCAACTGATGAGAATAGGCAGATGAAAACTGTTTAATTACAGTTACAGTGTATATTTTGTGACAGTTGCATAACAAGAAAACATTTAGCTATTTTTCTGTATATATTGTTGATAACAATCCCACTGAAGATGAGCAATGTGTGCTTTCTATCTAAAAGGATATTTGTACAGGCTGTAATCTCATTACACAAGCCAGGAAGGGGTCATTCTAAAGTGAATAACTTTCGCCCCCTGAGCTTATTATATAATTATTATAAACTATTTTCCAAAATTTTGGGATTGAGTCTGTAATTCTTTGATTCATTTTGACCAGGTTGGATTTATTAAGGTGATAGCCTTATTGCTGGATGCTGAAAAGACTATTAATGTATATGAAAGGATATATATATTTATATATCAAAAAAGAAAAAAAAAGTTTTTCTACAATGACTGTGGAGCCATCAACAAAGCATTGAATTACTCACATGCGATGATGTTGCCGTATCGATTCTTGTTGCGGTTCTCATCCTTCTTGGCCGTTTCCCATGGTGCCGTCTGTCCTTCTGCCAGGGCCTAAACATTCATGTATACACATGCATACACACACACACACATACACACACAAAAACATAATTACATACTAAGGCATGGATCCACAGAAATATGCATGCACATATGGTGTGATGCACAGAGCTTGTAAACCAGCACATGCTGGCAAAAGTTCAAGATGTAACATGAATGTGAATGAACATTTCTCCTTCACACTTACCAAAGGTGCTACTCTTGTGGCTTTAAACCAACAGGAATCCTTGTGTGTTTTATGATTTACAGTTTAAAAGCAAACACACTTTAGTAGTTTGGTTGTAATGCGGCATACTGGGGTGTCAAAGATAATAGTTTCCTTTGCATTGCACCAACAAAACTTTAACTACTGTTTGACAGTAATGCTTAGAATTTATATTTAAACAATATATGTCAGTGTGCTTTGAGATATGTTCAGAGCCATGCATAAAAGATGTTACAATACACATTAAGTTTGCTGTTGACAGTTTAGGGCTTGAGTATTATCATTCAGGATTTTATTTTATTCCAGCCAAAAATTTGGTTCGGACACATTTTCCCATAATAGGGTGGGTATACAATATATATATATA
>JBAMHX010000004.1:8083634-8095980 GCA_037177515.1 Pseudomugil tenellus | reverse complement strand
TGTGTATGTGAGGAAGATATGGTGCATGTATTACCATACAGTGTTTCTTTCAGACATCAGAAAATATATGTTGACATTAATTTGTTGGATTGTACAAAAAAGCCTAACATACAAACCACTTACTCTTAAAAAAATACACAGAAAGGTGTGAGCAAAATGTTGTGTGATGCCAGGAATCCCATGTGTATAAATCCCAACTGGGTTTGTCCTTTCAGCAAGGTTTTAAGCTTATATTTCTGCATTTGGTATGATGATAAATGGTAACATTATTAATATAATTTATTATCATTTATCTGTTATAAATATTTATGTGGAAGAGTTGATCTTCCCTTTTATTGGGGGAACGCCTGGATAAACATTTCATAAAAGCAATGTTGCTTCAGCATATCAGGGCATTGCACTGAATCACTTTTCTTTTTACCCCTGACTCCCCCCCCCCCCCACCACCACCACCACCACAATAGTTGTGCTTTTCAAAGGGGCACTCTGCAATTTAAAAACAAAAATAAAAGCAAAAGAAGGACCACATTCTTTACTTTAAACTGAAATGAGTCAAACCACATATCATTGGTAAAATTGACAGCGGATGCTCATAATTAAATAACTGCAGATTTAAATTGAATGGAGCAAAGGAAAAAAATTAGTCAGAAAGTTTAGGTTAATTGTTCTGCTGATTTTCTCTGAAAGAGGCAAATTCATTTGGTGCTTTGTTGAAGGGGAGCAGACAGATTGTCTCTGCTCCCCGCTGTGGTGCTGGTGTATGCAATGAACCCTTCAAACAGCAAGGACAAAATATGAGAGAGCATGCTTATGTGTGGCGTGTCTACCACAAAATGTTTCCATCAAACATTTGTTTAAACTCTCTGTAATAACAGAATATCTACACAATACTATATTGTATATATGTGGAATACGTTTTGCACCAACATGATAACATGCATATACTAGAATAAGGTTACTCATAAGCCTTTGTTCACCATCCAAACCCCAAATCTCAAAGCTTGCCATACGGACACTAAACTATTTTAGGACCACCTCTGTAATGCACTCAGGTCGCTCACTATAGGGACAAGTGAACACTCCCTATTGAGTCCATTAAGGGCTTAAGAAGGCCAGACAACAGCTTTCACTTTCAGACAGTGACATGACCTATATACACCTCCCTCCCCACATCCTCACCCACCCCCATACACACATGTACACACTATAAATATATTGTGACAGGAAAACAGACATCTAAACGTATTGCTCATTCAACTAGAAAATTGATTCTTTTAAAGTGTCATATGGGCATAAGAAAGAATGTGCGTATGTATGAAAATACAGTGCCCTGTTGCATGTTCTGCATTAATTGACAAAACCTAGCATAAAACTATTAGGTAGGAATATTCTGTATAAAGGTTATGTACATGTGGGCATGTTTACAATGTGCGTGGTTAAATGCCCTTTTTAAAAGCAGGAAAAAAACAACTTTATTAAACTTATTTCGCTTTGGATTAATCATGTTTTATACTGAGTGGAGTGGATGGGCCTCAAATGCCAACACCAACGAGTGGGTGCTTTTGCTTTCCTAATCAGTTATGGAGAAACTAATTGTAGAATACAAACAAAAAAAAAATGACAATAAGTTGACCTTTTGTTGGCTCAACTTGTCTAAACATGTTGGTAAAATAAAGAAAGTTTCTCTATGTTTCATTTAAAGCCTTCAGCAAAGCACTGTATTTTCCTTGAGATTTTAACATTCATAATGAAATATGAACACAAATCTGAAACATTTCATGCCCACACACACAGTAACTATAAAATTTAAGGACCGAAATGCAATTTTATGGATCATTCTAGTCATGTATTTGCATTTCTAATGACAGAGCCCGAATCACAGTGAGGGATACATTATAGTCTGGACATTGTAGTTGCTTAACATATCCAATTCATTATTGTTATTTTAAATGGAAAATGTTTTTACCCCACTCTTGGGGGGTGGGTTGAATGCTGACAGTGTGACTGCTGTCAGTGTTACTGAGGTTAATGGGTTTCAACACTGTGAGGTCAAATCACAAAGCTATTGGAAGAAGATGGAGACAAAAAAACAACAATTTGCCCTCTTTTCATTGCTCCTGTTTTCTGACCTCTAAAACAGGCGGTACAATGCAACATCCCCCTTCTCCAGGCTTGTACTGGGAGTCAGCACAGTCACAGAGTCACCAAAAAGGTCGCTAAAAGCATTGGCTAAGTAGCTATGAAGCTACCTGGAAACTTCCAAAAAAACTTTTGAGGGTATAAGGGTCTTTAAGGACAATAAACCCTTCATTTCTGCTGCAAGAAATGACTTAAAATGCCCTAGTCATGTATGCATTCCCACTGTCGCAAAAGATTCAATAAAGGCTGTAGAGGAATTTCATGTATTAGCTCAATTACCTTGCTCTTAATTAATGTCTAGCTGAAAGGTTCGACCATAAGGCTCCTAAACTGATGTCATTCTGACCTTAGTAAACCATCTTCTAAGACCTTGGTTGTTGTAGCCGAAGCAAGGCTGGCGTCCTTACATCAGGGAAATGTTTAGAAACAGATTGACGCACGTGACCAAAGTCTTCAAACAAAGCTCCCCTATCTGACTAGGGCAGAATAGTTCCATAATATGACCAAGCTAAACTACGGATGAAGTTTTTCATTAATTATGAAAAGCAGGGGCAGAATGAACATTTTGTTGTTTTTACCACATCAAGGAAACAACATAGTTCTCTATTCTGCTGGTGAAGACTGCTTGGGCTTTGTAAACAAAACTAAATTAAGTTGTTCATAAACTTTTGATAAGCTAAGAAAAATAGACATGAGCTGCAGTGGTAAAGTAAGATCCAACATAAAGAAGGAGAGGAAGTTAAATAAGAGGAATAAAACTCAGGCCCTCAGATTTTTCATAGATTCATAGATTATCAGTCTTTGTACTGATATTTTCCTAAAGACTGTTAGAGAGGAATGACCCACTTTAATGTAACAGTTGATTAACCTAATTGTCATGTTCCTAAGAACCTAAATGATCCTTTTGCTTCCCCGGTTGTTAAGGTTTTGGGGCTGTTGGTCACCATGCGCCAAATATTAATGTAAAATGCTATAACCTAAACTGTATTAAAGAAATATTCTTGTTCTGCAAGTCGGTCACAAGACTCCAAGACACCACAGAACCTGGGCGAGGTGGTAGTAACTGCAACCTGTTTTGTTGTAAGATCAAAGCAAAGTAGACCAAACAATTAATTTCAGGTCAAAACAAAACTGAGTTTTGAACAAATGAGCTGAATTAATCTGTTATTTGTATTTCTGTTACTGTTCCCAGAAAGGAAATGGTAAATGGTTTATTTAAGTTTTTAAAAAAATATTTTATTTTTGCAATATCTGCAGAAAAAGATGGTCATTTGTTTTCCATTGTAAACTATGTCAGGGTAGAGACAACATTATGAACTTAGTTTTCTGTACTCTTTGGTTTGTTTCTTATCTGCTGCTGGTGGCGACAGGTGGCACCTACCAGGACTTGAATTAAAGTCTCATTCTGTCTCTCTCTCTCTCTCTCTCACACACACACACATACACACACACGTACACACCTGCATTCACACATACTCAACAATAAATCATATTCTCTCTCCCCTGAAACGTATCAGTGGGTTTAAACCCAAATGACAGGAGGCAAATGAAAATATAAGTTACAGTATCACAGAGAGACAATTTCCACCACGCATGCAGTCAGAAATAGAAAACATCCATTCCAGTGAATAGGAGGTTCAAGAAGACAGAAACAGTCTTTCTACTGCCTTCTTTATAAATGTATTTTTGGTGACATAAACAACAGGGGGAAAGGCTGGGAGAATAAAACGAAGATGGGGAAAAAAGATTGGTTTAGTAGAACTACAAATGGATAACAGCGAAGGATGTGGATTTGGTAGTAAAATGAGCCTCTGGCAGAGAACCACATACAAAGAATGATCATGAAAATGTTATGTGATAAACTCTAAACAGCCAGCCGGACAAAGAAAATGGAAAAGAATATCAAAGAAAAACAATAGTTAAGGTTTTTTTGTTTGTTTGTTTTTTTATAAGGTGGCAAGAAAGAAAAAAAAAACAAACAAGAATGTAAAACAAATAATGAATAAGTCGTCTTGTCCCAACCAACAATTCACTCCGACACAAATATCATGTTCTTTATATTTGAGATGGTTTCAGATTTCCCTGTTATTTGTTCTGTTTTGAACATGTTTTTAAATTCCTGGATTATTGATCATACCATTAAAATATATGCCTGAGATTTAACTAAGCATTGATTTAGAACATGATGTTAACCCATTTAAGGGATGTATTACACCTAAACTGATATATGTATGTTTTTATTACATTTTAAAAATACCTCATTGACTTGTTATTTTACATAGAATCATATTTTTTTAATTCTAGCTTGAAAAGGGCATTTTTATTACCTCCACCAAGGAGGTTGTGTAATCGTCAGCAATTGTCTCTTTCTGTCTGTCTGTCTGTTTTTTTTTTTTTTTTTATCTGACTGTGTACAACATAACTCAAAAGGTTATAGACAAATTTGCATGAAAATTTCAAGATATATCTAGTATGGGAAAATGAACAAGTGATTAAATTTTGGAGGTGATCAGAATTAGTGTCGGGATCCAGGAAGGATTTTACGGATTCTTTAACATTGTGAGGTAACCACTCTTGTGATGGCAGTTGACACCTCCCACAGGCTGGTTCTGTCTGCTGTTATTCACTCTAACAAAGATAATGTGTGACTGAGCTCTAACAGCCCAAATAATAAGCTTGGCGGAGGTCTGCGCTCTCCGAGTGCATTTCTTGTATTATCACTGTTATCTAAGGCTGTAACTGCTGCAGCTCTGGTAGCTGTTACTACACGTTATGTAAAATACCGAATCGTACTTTAATTGACAAACAAGTGTTGCATCCCAGATTGAACCAATACGGGACACGCTTTGTTTTGTATTTTTATAATTTGCCAGTTGCCTTAGTGTCGTGCCTTAGTGTCATGGTCACACTAAAAATCTAAAATCTAAAAATGATTAACACCATAAAACAGGAAATACAACAGGCAGCAAAAAAGTTTTTTCCTAGTGGGATCTTCGCAGACCCTTAGCATCCTCCTGTCTGTGCTTGTGTGTTGGGAACTGATGGGGAAGTCACAGTTGTCTCGAGACCATGAGACAGACTCATTTGCGGTCCTCAGAAGACACGTGCCTTTTAAAAATGTCTATTGTACCAGGTATTCAAACTCCTCAAAAGCAAAAGCGCTTGCAAAAATACAGTGGGAAGACGTGCATCCTTGGCTGGGCATCATCAGTAAGAATGCTTAGGAATTATGCCTTGTGTCGGCGAGTATATTTGCTCGTGCACGGTGGGCTGTCTGATATCAAGCAGCATGCATCAGGAGAGCTGCCATACCCTGTACCTCAGACCTTAAAGCAGCTTATAATGCCTATTTCTTTACTGTTTACTTTTGTTAACATATTTGCATGTGTCTGTCTGTGTTTTCACCTCATATTCTTCCTTAAATCCATATCCCTGTCCACATTTCATCTGTGTGATATGTTGCAGGAGGTCTGCAACCCTGATGGCTGGCTGAAACTGGCCTGCCTGGAACTGACCTGCAAACACAAAAACACAGAGCATCTTGAAACATGGCATTTCTCCATGATTAGATTAACAAGTTCTTCAACACAAACTGACTAGCAGCTGCAAATATGTTGTTTGCACTCAAAAAGAGACAAAAATGTAATTAAAGCTCATAAATATCTCATTTTGTGAGTGCTGACATTGAAGCCACATATTAACCACTCAAAAAAAACTTGTATTTTCAGGTCAACGTAACACATTCAGCTACATGTCAATGTTTAAATAACTACGTTGATATGATAGTAAATGATTTGATATGTATCAATTTATTCAGTCATTGATTTAATTTTTAACTCAGGAAAGTTTTGGAACCAGAGCTTTTATTGGAAAATTCCTCACAAAACTGATTATTTGGACTTTATGTTACAGCCTTTGGCAAATTAAAATATGGAATGATTTAATATAATTTAACTTAAATTTTTTTCCAACTATTTTCTATTGCCATTCATTATATCCCTGAATGCAAGTGTGAGGAACATAATGGCTCGCCCCAACTGCGCCCGCAGAGTAAAACCATGATATACGAAACACTGCGTTCGGGGATATGATAAAGGAAACCACGTTGGTTAACAAATACATTAAGTGGCAGATTATATACCTGCCTTTCTACCAAACTAACCAACTCATCAATGCAAAAAAAAACTAACTTATTCATTGTCAGGCTTCTTTACTAAATTACTGATAATATTGCTAGCAGCTAGCTAACCAACTAACAAAGCTACAAACCATTAGCACATACCGCTCTGGTAGGAGATCTCCACAGACTCACAGCCTCCATAGGGAAAACTTTGCAGTGTCAGAGAGGGCTGGGCAAGCGATGGTTGGCTGCTATCTGTCAATAAAGAGAGAAATGTTGTTATGACAACAGACCTCCCCACACATCACATATAAACTAAATACACATGTGCTCTATATACACTTTATATACACTTTAATATGTACCTCCTGGAGATTAGATATATATTAAATGATAAAGTGAGAGAGAAGCTAAATATGTCTAATGAGGATTTAAATATTGAATTAGTTACCTAGAGTATTGGTCTTTTATTATTGGATTGAACAGCTCAATAAACTGAATTATGGATGTAGAGGTGGCTGGTTCAAGGTTCTAAGTTGTGGAAGTGGACAATAAAAAAAGACAAAATAAGAATAAAAAAGAAAGAAAAAAATCTCTATCATAATCTTTAATTTAATGTTACATTTGTTTTTTTGCAGAACATAGAAAAAAAGTGTATAAAACACATCTGGGGAGAAAACAAGTGAGAAACAACTATTAGAAAACTAATAATAAATAAAAGGCGAGAGCATGAAATGAATAAGTAATAAGGCCCCATTAGTTCTTACGTCTGACGAAGCCTGTTTGAGTTTAATATTTAAGATGATAAAATCTCAAATAGGGCATATTTCAATCTCCTCATGCTGGTTTTAATAAATAAAAAGTCATTCTGCTCACTGATGAGGTAAAATGGTTTCTGACAACAAGACATGTCAACTCACTCAACAAATGTGTGTGTGTGTGTTCCTGTCTGCATGTGTCTCAGAAGGAACAGTTGTAATATGAAAATGCATGACTCCATGTTTTCTTAATCGAGCTATTTGCATGTTAATGATGGCTGTAGATTTATTAGTGGCCTTAAGTGGCTTCTCTAAAAATCCAATCCAAATGCTGGCTTCCCTTGACAATTGAAAAATGAGCCGGCATCACAGGTCACTCGACAGCTCCTACTTTAGTGTATGCTAATGTGTGTACAACAACACAGGGCCATTTCTAATTGACTTACAATGGTTAATTCAAAATACATGACAAATCTTGTGTCAGTGAGGCAGGGTGATAAAAGAGTAACAGAGAGAATGAGAAAGTGATTGAGAATTAAAGGAGAAAACAGTTGATACAAGTGGTGTTTGTGTTGAGGAACTAAAAAGCAAAAAAAAAAAAAAAAAAGAAAAAAGAAGAAGGACAAATTGATTAAGGTAAAGAGGAAAAAGCAAAGTATTCAAAAAGAGAGTGAAAAACAAAACTATTGCAATTT
The DNA here is from genome assembly GCA_037177515.1 of Pseudomugil tenellus. Classification (NCBI taxonomy): domain Eukaryota; kingdom Metazoa; phylum Chordata; class Actinopteri; order Atheriniformes; family Pseudomugilidae; genus Pseudomugil; species Pseudomugil tenellus. The sequence continues at coordinate 8,088,268 of JBAMHX010000004.1, read as the reverse complement.
TTTTAATACAGTAGTTTCAAATATTTGTTTTTAACATTAACCAATGAATCATTCAAAGAATGAAAAAAGACATCTAAGATAAGGGGCTGTGTCAATGCATAATGGATAAAAAGTGTGTAAGTTGTGGCAGGCAGATTGATTCAAATGTTAACATAGATACCAAAATCTGTTCTGACTTTGAACTGATACCAATACTTTAGTTTCATCATCTCTCCTTTAATGTAATGTGTGTTGCTGCATATAAAAAGCATGTCATCACAAAAACAACCTGTCTGTCTTTATAAAATGTCATATTTTGCTCCTCCTCCCACCTCATGAGTTTGGATGCATTGTGACTCAGGTGCGCAGATAAACAGGCAGTTAGGCATATACCTGCCGGCATCAAACACACAGTCAGCACAAGGAGAAATGTCCCCATCCCCAATAGACTTGTGCCTTGTCCACACAGTCAGGTTTCTCACAAAATAAAAATATTTTTCTTTGCCTTGGCCTTTCATCCACTCAAAAATGCAGATTTACCTAATCAAAAATTATTCTTGTAAAAACCTTCCACAAAAGTGAAGATTTTCAAAACCTTGGTTTCTGCATGTGAACATATGTAACCAGCATTTTCAGTGTAGAAACATTACTGTATGTCACGAAAAATATTATGACGTCACATGTGCAGCATTTGCTTAAAACATGAATGTGGTCAAACTCTGTTAGCTTGATCAATTGTTAGCCTGTCCTACGAAGCTGGACTTTCACTTATGTAAGGTCAGGAATTACTTCTGTATTTTGTGTGCTATGAAGCTGTCTTACTTTTGATCCAGCTGTATCACCACAGCAACACATGCTGAATGGCTAACCTGCTCCGGGTTATGTTCTAGGATAAGAGATCAGTGAGTAAAAATGCACCACCGCCTGCCCAATCAGATCTCAGAAAATAAATGTCCTGGTCATTTTTAAGGGATCCCGTTGATGTTGTTGAACAGATAGTGAGAGATTTTGGAGAAAACTTTCTTTCAATTCCAAGTAGATGTTTTACAGACTGATTTTATTTGTCAAATTCCTTAAGAGCAATGGACATTAATAATAATCTATTAATAATAAAAAAAAATCACACAAAAACACTTCAAGATCAAGAAAATTAATTCAAATTTTAGAAATGTATCATTCATCCATCTTAAAAATTGAAAACACATCTGTCCATATCGGTTATCACTAATGGACATTTATTTACTAGGAATCGGATCAATACCAAATTACAGTATCTTTCACAAGTTAGTCATTATTTATTTATTTATTTTACTCAGAACCAAAAGGTTTATCTTCAACATTTACAACAAACTTAACATGGTCCTGCTTTTGGGCTTTTACACAAGAAACAAGCAACACCTGTGTTTTTAGCCAACATTGTATGCTTCTTTTAGGATTCAAAAAGCAGCACCAAAATGCTGACACAATTTTTCTGTTGCTTTGTAACATCTGACAATACTTGAAGAATAATTTACTTTTTTTTCTCTCCCATATTTTGTTTAATTGAATTGCTTTTATAGTAGACACCATCTGCTTCTTTTTCTGTTTTTTAGTGAAAATAAATTTAACCAAAACAAGCAAATCACAGAGCACTTGAATCCATCTCTAATAGTGGTTGTAGACAGATTGCATGAGCTGCCATATCAGATTGTGACCAGGGGGGGGAAACCTGAGGAATTCCATACCTCACTCACCTTGAGCCATAAAATACCATCAAATAGTAATGTTCAAGTACAACAAACACAGCCATCTGATATTAAATGCCATCAGTCACAAGGGTTTTATATACAAATACACACTCATCAACGCTTCCCAAGGTTTTACGCCATTTCACCCAAGGTAAAAGTCTTTTTTCCTTTCTTTTATTCTGTCTTTAAATGGAAATACTTGAGTTTGTGTTAGACACACGGATATATAGAACTTCTTTTATTCTGCATCAACACACTTTTACACACTTGTGTCTGCAGACCTCTCAGTGTGTGTAGATGGTAAACTCACCAAGGTCAAATATGCATTAAGCCAGGCATGAAATGGAGTCATAGCAGCAGCTCCACAACACTGACTATGATGAAGACATCTCAATGCTAATGGGTAGATTTATTGACCCCGCAGGCACAAAGGTGTCCATGTGTGTGGCGAATAGACATGATTGGGCACGGCTAGTGCGTGTTGACAATATAAGAGAGGAACACTGTTTTAGAGACAATTGTGTGTTGGGAGGTTGTGAATGTATGTGTGTGTGAAGGCCATTTATGCTTTCAGTCAGTGAGTATGTTAATGCAGTCCTTCATGCTTGGCAGTGTGCTATAAAGTTCCTTCCTCCTACCCCATGACTTTATTAAGACTCAGTTATGGATGAGTTTGGTTCTTGGTATTACTGCAAAACCTCTTAACCCTTTCCACACTACCACACTTGCATGACTCAACCATTTCACATTGAGAGGCCTATATTTTCTTTAAGACCACTGCAGCTTTAGTTTGCTTGATGAAGAAGGTTAACTTCACCAAGAATCTGTTTTTAACAGTAATAACATAGTACTGGAAGTGAGTGAATGTTGTGTGTGTGAAAGTAGTTTATGCCTCTTTGTGTGGCGTTTACAGGTTAAATGGTCACTCTGAAGTGAGTGTAAGTGCCACGAGTTATTTCCCTGCGTTGGCCCTGTGATGGACCAGTGAACTATCCAAGATGTACACTACCTCTTGCCCGTTAGTTGCTGGTATTAGCTCTAGCCCCCCAGAATTGGACTAAACAATGAAGAAAATGAATTAATGCATGATGCAGGAGACTAAACCCAGCAACATGTTGAATTATTATAGGCAAAAGTAGGCTAAAGATTAGGAATTTGAAGGCAGAAGTTGAAAAGTTAACATTTTTAGTGCTGTCCTGCTGTGAGACACAAAGATGGCAAAAATCACAGCTGGAATAGACCGAAAACTATACAAATATACTGACAAAGCTGACAACAGCAGAAGAAAAACATTTCAACAGAGTAAGTGGAGGTAGGAGCCCACTGATGTAAGTGAGAATTCGCAAAATGGAAAAGAGTCATCAGGCGCTGAGTTTCAACACAGCATTATCAGGAGTAAAACCATTAGCATAACTAGCAGTTACCGAAAGAAATGATTAGACCATTCTTGTTTTCTAAACAAATGCATCTTTTATTGTACCAAGCATTAAAAATTAACATGAAACAAGGGTGATCTAATCATTTTCCTGACAACTGCAGAATTTTTATGCAGAATTCTTACAAGAGAATACTGACAATAATCCTGATGCTCTTACTGCCTGCTTGGGGTGCGCTCATGCTAACTCACAATTTCTATTTGTAAGACACATTTAATTCAATTTCCAACCCTGTTGATCAGGAGATTAATCCTGCAAACTACTTCCATCTTAACAGTTGCTGCATCAGGAAGGTCCTCTGTTTTGTTTTAATATCCAATTACTGCTGTATCCAGTTGTACAAAATATTAGTTGAAACGTGTCCCTGCTTTGATAGGAAGACATTATCTGAATTAGTTTTCATTAATTACAGTATCTGCATCAGCCAGCACATACACAGCCTCAGTAATTATCTCCTGAAGAGTCAGACTAATTGAAACTTAAACCAAATTTGTGCACACCACAACACACTTTTAAAGCATGAACATCATCGGTCATGCACTGACTATTAATAATAGTAGGTAGATTGCAATAATTAGATATTATGCTCTACTTTATCAAACAAATTTGCATTAATTAAAACTTATTATCTAAGTTCCAAAACTGGACTTAACAAATTCAACAAAAAATTATTTTGTATTCTGAGCATCTCCGTAAATGTACTATGCTTTATATGTACTGAAACAGAAATAATGTGCCTGAAAACCTTTCAACATTAAAGGTTAAGAGCTGGATGCGCTCACGTTGCTTGGACACAGATCTTTTTAACATCAAGCATCTGAAAACAAAGTGAAAAAGCTTTGACGATCAAGTTAATCCCTGTACCACGCCTTTTTTTTCTGTCTTTGAAGCATAAGGTCAAGTTCAACTTCACTTCATTGCAGCAGAACCAGGCCAGTGAATTCTCCTCGGTACGGATGAAGAATCTTTCCAATCTACGAAATGCATTACAGTCAGTAGAGGAACAGCAAGGCACTCACAGAAACAGCGAGAACATAAGTGTTGCTGCGTAGAGGAAGGAGAGAGAAAACTGGAGGGTATGTAGATAGAATGCAGATGGTGATCAGTTGATAAAGTACAGGGGAAGAAATAAAACATCCCAGTGCCCAACAACAACACAAATGCATCATAATTAAAGATCTCCAAGAAATCTAATGTATTTATGTGCTTATCTGAAGTAATTCCTAATATATTCAATAGATTCTGTCGTCCATTTACAAATGCAGAATAATTAAGAACAAGCCAGTAATGTGTATTCGAGAATAAATACAAGAAAACTATTGTACTGACAATGGATACAAGTCTTGTTAAGGTGATATCAAAGAAAGGCTGTGGTATTAATTTGGAACACACACACAGTTACAAACACACACACACACACACACACACACACACACACACACACAAAAGAAAATTGTTGTACAGATCCATCTCCCCAAGCTTCATTCCAGGT
>JBAMHX010000004.1:8070681-8081309 GCA_037177515.1 Pseudomugil tenellus | reverse complement strand
CCACAGCGTTTCTTTAATATCACCTTAACAGCACATATGCATTGAACTGGATCTTTCAGACAGTCATGTACAGAAAAAAAATATGATGAGAAAAATCCACTTCAGTGAAACAAGGCAGAAAAATAATGATGCAGGGACACAAAGAAAGATCAGGGAGGTCAAGTCGCCAACTGCAGTCTTGCAGAGCTGCCGTGCTGCAACTGCTTGGAGTTTCCCTGCTGCAACACACCTCCCAGGGAAACTCCCAACACGTGCAGGTGTGAAGCTCTTGAAGACCAGAGTTGACCATGCATGTCTTAGCCTCGTCCACACATAGCCGGGTATCATACAAAGTGGAGATATTTTTATTTGATTTGGCCTGTCATCCACACCAGAACGCAGATTTATGTCATCAAAAACGATTGTTTTAAAAAACTTCGATCAAAGTGAAGACTATAAATACTTCCAGTTATAAATCTGCATGTGGATCTGCGACGGAAAATACAATGACGTCACACGCGTGACTTTTGTTTATAACAAGGACGTCCTCAAAACTCTGTTATCTTTATCATTTGTCCAGGCACTTTGTGTGTTTGTTATTACAAGGACAAATACTACTGCACATAGATCACAGGTTAATTCCTACATCTTCTTACATAGAAGGATAGTCTACTGTCATGGGACCATTGGTCAATGTTGTAATAGAAGTTACCTGCACAATGTACTATGTAGATGACGAGGGTAGATTACGAAAATAAAGGTTTGATATAGTTATGAATGTGCTTAACAGAGCATTATGTGGATAGGTGTGGATGTTTTTTTTTTAAGAGGTAATGTGAATGTGTTTTTTTTTTTTATAATACCTGGACGGGGTAAGATATGCGCTTTTACAAAAACCTGACTGTGTTTTTTCTTTAATTACTTTGCAGTGAAAGTATTTTGTTTGCTTAAAGACAGGAGTGAATAAAAAATAACTTTAGATAAAGGAGGTGAGACTGATGAAAGATAGAATAAAAAGTGAAGAAAGATTAGCAGCAGACTATATGCCTGGAATGAAGGTTGCAGGGATCAACTGGTCTAGACACTATCCCTGCGGTTTACCTCATTTCATGATATGAGGAAAGGAATCAGTGACTCACAAAGGCCAGCTCATACTCTGTGTGTGTGTGTGTGTGTGTGTGTGTATGCACAGCAACTAACGTGGATTTGTGTGAGTATACACTCTCCTGAAAAGAGATGTCCAACTTTGTGTAGGCAGGTGTTTTGTATGACACCCATTCAGATTGATGTGCAGAATCATTAAGCTGCTGCACAGCAGACACACAAATCTGCTTCACAGGACAGTTTGAACAAAAAGCTCTTGTCACCAGTTAGCAGCAGCAGTTCCTCCACTTATTTGTAACTTTATAAAAGGTATCTTCCTTCCATTTTGGAAGGAAAATACACGTATGAGGCTTGATTATGACACTATGATGTAATATTTGTATGTGTAATTTTTCTGAGTATAAGTCGTGTGGGGCACGTATTCAGCAGTGTTGGCTTGTCTTTTAGCAATGTAAATAAAAATGTTCTGGATGGATATATATATTTTTTAATATTGGAAAATAATGATAATTTTGCCATTAGAGTGTCAAACTCATAAAAAAATGTCCACCATCAGTAATAAAAAAATTACAATGGCTTGTCACAGGTCTGTCTTCTGTTAGTGCTTCTAGTTATTATTTTACCTTATTTCATATCTAACTGATGTTCATCCATATGGGTAATTATGATTTCTTTTTATGTGTGTCCTAATTCTGCATCAGTACTTAAATGATTTTATTTTTGCTATATATTCTTACACTTGAAGTCACTTAAGTTCATTTCAGAGGCACAGCCAGACTGAAGAACCATCTAGCCAAATCATACTACGTATAGGCTACTTCTTTGTTTTGTTTTTGATGATGTTGCTACACTCGTGTTTATTCAGTTTACAGACAGAGTACAACTAACAGACTGAAAAAGGAAAAGACACTAGAATATAAACTGTGTAAGCAGGCAGCCAAGATGTGGCTTTTAAACAGCACAGAAGCTAAATCTTTCTCGAGAACATAAAGGTTAAAAATTACTATCTCTTAGCTGCACTCACCTTCAATTACCCAGCGGTGCCACATTATGGCCAAACAAAATGACTGCCATTAGCTATAATCACCTTACATGCAGCCTAATGCTAGGCTGAACTAGACTGTGAAAATAATTGCCTTTCTGTAATGCTGTGGTAGAACTGCTTCCAATACCAGCAGGAATGTGGACAGAAATGATGCAGTTTTTGTACAGGTGTTATCTCTGGATCATCTTCCACTTCCAGTATGTAGAAAGTCGGTGGAAAGTGCTCCAAGGGATGTGCATTCACAAAATATTGAGAAAAACAAGACAAAATTAGAGAAAAAGGTTCTCATCTGCTGGATGAGACTGTAGCAACAAAAATGCCAGAGGAGCGTACACATCTGCATTTATGTATCCCTACATTTACAATTATTAATTTAATCATCAAACAAATGGGACTAACTGATTTATGGCAATGTCAGGGCTACTGAGCTCACCTGAATATAAGCTGCACTGTGGAAGCCACATTCAGATCTATTCCTGCTTCCAAAACTAGATCTATCACCTTTTTATAAAAGGCTACATCGTAAACATTTATTTGTGTGATTTTCATGGTGACGGGGTGTGCATGAAGAGCCAAATGACTTGTTAGCCCATTAAAAAAAATCCATATAGAAACATCATTGTTTAAACTGCAACACGGAAATTGTGTAAAAAAGTAGCGGCTTATAGCCTGGAAACTACGAAAATGTTCATCCTATCTATTAAATATTAGTACATTTTTTTTATTTATTTATTTATATTTGCTTTAAAAGATTACCGTAGCTATTTTACTCCAACTATTCAATAGTTTAAAGACACTTGCTTTATGTATTGATCTGTTCTGTGGAATTGAGGGGATCAAAGGGACATTACTCTGATTATGCATAAAGATATTTATTATAGCATTTACTAATATTATCTTTTACTTCATAACCATATATATCACTGCAGATTAAAACAGAATAGGATAACTTAGCTTTAGTAATCAACAGAGGTTTTAGGACAACTTAAACATCACCATAAAAACCTGAACCAGCAACAGACAGATGTAAATACTCCACGAAAAACCAGTAATTTTGCTACAAGTGCGCTTTTTCTTCCTCAATAGTACCTGACAGCACATATTGGCAGTGCCAAAAAACAGTAATGTCTAACAGGACTTATCCTCTTCCTCTCCTTTTTAAGTCACATCATCATCACCCAGTGTTTCTTAAAGCAGGTCCTCAGGACCCACTGCCCTGTATGTCTCTGGTTTGTCCCAACTCCAACAAGTTCTTCGCAACTCAGGTGTGTTAAATATCTAGAGACCAAAAATAATTATGAATAAAACAAAAAAGTGGATTTGGATTCTCTAAAATCTTAACACATTGGCAACTCTGCCTCCAAATTTCTACTTTTTAAGCCTTTGTTTAAATTTCCTGGGCCATTCTGTTTTTTTTAATGATACAGAAAATGTATTTATGGGAACATGGGAGATTTTTTTTTTTTTTTACAATGGTGGATTACCTACATAGGTTTGTTTCTGTTGCTCTTTGTCTTCTTTATTTCTGTTTGTGGCATGGTATCTGTGCAGCTGAGTGTACCTAATTAACCACAAAAGATTACTGATCCATGGTAAATCATGACTTTGGTGTAAACAGCACTGGAGGCCTGTCCTTGGCACAGTGCAAAAGGCTGATGCTTGCTTTGTGAGCTCACAGAGAACAGCGTTGCGTAACCTTTTAACGCACATTTGGTATCTAGAAAATTGATTTTTTTTAAGAAAACGTGTTTGCACATGAAATGTGTGCTTTGCTGTGGTGGCTTTCTACTGATCCACTGGATTTATGTCACATCAAGTGTTGAAATTGTGCAGGGTTTATGTGTATGTGGATATTTGTAGGCTTGTCCTTCTTTAAGTACTTGCAACTTTTTCATGTGTCATTGTTTGTCAGACATCATTTATTTGTTTACTTGTGTGCTGTATTATGCATGTTGAAGCAAGACACTGTGATGGCATTTCAATAGCCAAAGAAAACACCTGCGCTAAGGGACACACAAATAGCTAAACCCAGCTCTGCTTTGTAAAGTGGATTTCCCCGAGCTCCTTTTCCCTCTCTTTGATCCTTCAATCTGTACGTCTCTTTTGGTATCATCATAATAACTTTCATCTTACTCTGCAGTTCTGTCTCTCCTGAAGTCATTGAAACATGATTCTCACTTCCAACATTTAACATGCTGGTGCTGTTTTCCATTTTCAAAAAGCCTAAAAGGTGTTGGAACATGTCTCAATGTTGGAGTCTTGCTTCCAAATTCAAATAATTTTCTTTACAGATAAATTTCAGCAGCTTTGCTGATGCTAAGTGAGAAAATAATAGAAAATAAAGCTTGTATGGCCAAATATATATATAGTTCTTATATTTAAATGAAAATAATTTGCTTTCCTGGCAGGATTTTCTGACTACTTCTGGTTTGACTATTGATTTTGTTTCCTACCTCTTTGCATTGTTAGAATATTCATCAGGTTCTAGATTAATATCTGCTTCCTGTCTTGAGGCAAAAAAAAGCAATTTTGTTTGTTATTTAAATGTATGCCAATTTTAATAGATGATACACCCTACTGTTACAAAGCAAGTTGGCTAAAAGTAATTTGGTAAAACCAATGATATACACCCACATACATTATTTCTATCATTTTATATTCTAATCCTATTAAATTTTTTTGTAAAACATTTCAGCTTGGACTAAACTAGAACGCAGACTGACAAATGTTTCCTTTTGGAAATATATTTGTGTATTTTAAGGCATATTATTTTCTTTTCTACTGTTACATTTTAATGCTCTTCATTCATCTATATCTTTAATAATGATTGGAGATATTGAAGGAGACTTAATAGTCGATTGTGCAGATTCATCCATCCACAAATTTACTACTTCTGTCAATAACATAATTGCACTGCTGAGCAAACAGCTATGAATGCTGAAGCTGAATAATGAATATGGAGACTGGCTTAAATATGATGATAAAAGTCCAAGATTAGTGGGGTAATACCTCTCCAGAGGGATGACCATGGAGAAATATCGAGAAAAGGCAGAATGATAGAAATAGGGGGCAATAAAAACTGAAAAAGAGGCTGACTGGATGGAAGTAAATGGATTAACAATAGATAAGAAAAACAATTAATATATACAGCAATGAGTGAAAATTTGAGCTAAAAGCATTACATCCTTCCCACTGTATCATTCATCTACTCCCATCTACATTTGCTTTCCAAGTAGCAGATTTTTTTTGTCACAGTAATGATCAAAGTTTTGTTTTACATCTCTTGGTTTTCTGTCTAACTGTAACATAAGCAGATGGATCCATAAAATGCTAATGTCATTCCATGAAGATGTATGACAGGGAATTTATGCTAATGCATAAATCACTCAAGCATGTTTTTGCATTCTGCTTCATCATGCCCTGATGTGCATCAGCAAATGGCACAGAAACCTACGCAGCCATTTGTAAACACTCAGTAAATCAGGTGAAAATATGAGAAGCTGTTCTAAGCTTTTTTTAATTATTTCCCCCCCCTCACAGTTTTTCTTTGGCTGTTTTATTAACTCAGATTTGGTCTTAATAAAAGCAAACAAAACATAAAGTGTGTGACAGCTATGACTAAGTGTCTTTCTTGACCACATGATATGACAGGTAGAATACCTATCTGATTAATAGAAATATAAAAGAAGGAAAGAGGCAAAGAATTAAACAAATAAAAATGAAATTTTAAAGCCTTATTTTTATCATTTTTAAGAAAAATAAATTCAAACAGAGGGGTCAAAGAAAATAAATAAAATAAAAGAGAGGAGATTTATGAGTTCGACTGAATGAAGAAATGAGCATTAAAAGTAGGTAACAAGAGAAGATCTGCACAAGAAGTGTGGCAGGAAGATGACAAGTGAGATTATGATTAATTTCACACATAACAGAAACTCTAGAAGACTGGCAGACAAATGACACTACAGTACATACAACTGCATCTGTGTGTGTTTGAGACTTTGCGAAGTGCTGTACTTGTCCTAAGACTTGCTACACAAACATACACATCGCATTTGGCAGAGGCCAGAGCCAAGCTTCTTGGCATAGAGTTGATCAATCTGGCCACAGAAGGATGGAGAAGGACAAAATGGAGAAAACAACTGAAAGAAGGTAGCAGAAAAATGCTTTTTTCATTTGATTTGGCTCATTTGTAAAATCTGGTGTGAACATTTGTGATTGTGCATAAAGCAGTGGTGTCCACAGTTGAACCTCAAGGGCCGCTGTCCTGCAGATTGTTGATATACCCCTTTTCCAACACACCTGGCTTCCATTAAATGGATACAAAAGCCAATGAAGTTCATCACAATGACTGATTAACTTGAGTCAGCTGCTTTGGACCAGGGATACATGGAAAACCTGCAGAATTGTGGCCCCTCGAGTACCAGAGATGGACATCCCTGGCATAAAGTGTAGAGCACCATGTGTTTTTTGAGCCACAAGAACACAGATAATCAAGAAATTAAAAGTGTTTTTCCTACCTATAGATGTTGTGGCTGGAACCGGTTCTTTGGAAACTGCACAGTAGATATTGAAAACAACACACATTGACAATTAGAGACAATTATTCACAGCAGTAAAGTGCAGTGAAAATGCAGATAACAAGCCTCAAGTCAAGATGAGCTTAATCAGTAAATGCTTTGAATATGTTTGTTGATTTTGTTGTTTTGATACCAACGAAACAATTAAAAAATATTCCCATAATGGACTAAATGAAAAAAACTACACTAACTAAATAGCCTTTCAAATTATAGTAATGTCCTACAAGCTATTTTTAGTTGTTCTGCCAAAGACAATCACAAGGTTTACATTCACCTATATAAAATAAGACACCTATTTCAATCATACAGAGAATCTGTTAAATGCTGCTATTTTTGTTTCAAAGTCCAGAAACAGTCTCAATATTTGTCAAGGGACTCATGTTTTCATTTGGAATTTCAACCAGCAGACCTTTACCTGCAATACTAGAATCTCATTTTCCATTTTGACTCTATTACACCCAACATGTTTAAGTTTGGATTTCTACATTTGAATGTAATTTTGTTGCCTTACAACTTGATTTATTTTAGGCAACAAAACCAGATGATATTCAGCCAAGATCATTACAGGAATGATAAATAAATTTTGATTCTACGCTGACATGGCAACAAGTTCCTGATAAAGAATAGTTTGACAAAATTGGGCATGTTAAAGATATTTACACACCTACTCTCAATAACTCGCACAGTAGTATTTTTTTTTTTATCAGATCAGTATCAAGTCAATGGGAACGTTAAGATTGGTGATGAAATTCCATCTTTTTCTTTATATTTACATCCTACAGATACATAATCAACCAATCACCGCAAGCTCTGAAAGTGTCTCTTTATTGCTGCTACTTCATTCTAACTTGGTATCACCATGCAACCATGTCTTGGTTTGTTTGCTTCTTCAAGCTGGGAGCTTATTGTTAAAATAAATGTTCAGTTGTCCCTAAAATAGATCCTGAAGCGGCAAAGGTTAACCTTTAGCTTCTGGTGCAAACCTTTCCAGAGTGTGCTCTTCTTTCTTTTACTTTTTCCAGCAACGCACAACGTCGTCCTTGCTTGATGTGCAATCAGTGTTTGTTTTTCTCACATTGTGGGATTTTTCAAAATTTATTTGCACTTTCGCATTGCACCTGTGCGTACACAAAGATGTTGTTATTTTGCCTCAGAATTATTCATAGTGTTGTTTCGTTAGTGACACAGAAACATGTTGGTTTTATGTGTGCTTTAACGGGAAAAAAGCAATGATTTATCGAGAAAGCTTCCTACAATTAGGTTTATTCATTTTCCATTCAACTTAGTACAATTCAGGGTCGCAAGAAGTTCACTTTAGGGAAGACTGTTCCTTCCTCCAACACACCTCATTCAAATACAGAGTCTGACAGCTTATTTTCATGTGCTTCACAATAACTCTTTCATTTCAGTCGATTGTGTTGAAGCAGGAAAACATCTCCTGCAAGGCAAAGACCTTTAATGAAAAGAGTTTAGAATCCCTGAATACAGAAAGAAGAAGACAACTTATTTTGTACTCTTAATTTTAAAAGACAGAAAGCAACTGGGAATAAATCAGCTGTTTTTTTTCTGTTTAATAATATTTTATTGTAATTTATAAATATAAAAACAAATAAACATTTTCTTTTATATTCAGTCATGTTACATTTGTACACTTTATATTATGATGATCCTGACGTCCTAATAGTCTTAATCAGTTTGAACCAATTCAGATTATATTCAGAACAAACTGTAAACACGACATGTTTGAGGGAAGAAGAATTCAAACCTCTGATGACCACAGATTTGACTATATTTTCATGCACTTTTTAGCTTAGTTCCCACAGAACCAAACTGTTGAGGGCCCTCTAATCATCTTCAAAAATGATGCATGTGCATGTGTATGTTTAGGCATGTACCTGAATAGTAGGAATTCAGCAGGGATTTGCTCTGCAGAGTCTTGCCTCCCTGCATGGAAAAGGAGCAGGGGGAGGGCGAAGCTGAGGAGATGTAAAGCAGGTGTGTAGGAGGATAAGAAAACAGGCAAGAGTTGGAAAGGATGTAAGAAGTTTAAAAGTGGACAAAAGAAGATGATAGAGTAAAGAGAGGAAGGTAGGGAAAGATGAGAAAACGTTTGGGGAGGGAAAATAGGAGATGGAAACAGAAGGCAAGGATAGATTAGAAAACAGGAGCAAATAAGAACAGGGCAGAAAAAGGCAGATAGCCCATTGTGAATTGTTTAGGAAGCATCAGAAATAAGCATTACATTGGTGACCACTTGGTTAAATCAACACTCTATCATCACAGGACACAATTCACAATGAAAACAAACACAAAAGCAGATCAATATTCAACAGCAAAGGGAACAATCCAATAACACTAATGGCACCATCTAAGCAACTAACATTGAATTTTGAAACATTAAAATGGTTATAGCCCAATGAACATGCACTTAAATCTGACATGTTCTCATTGTGGGTCAATACATTCAACTGGTTTTATTGCCTGCGTGAGGAATGAAGGTGGCAGCAAATAAAGCAATGGAGTGGAAGAAAGTGTTATTATAGAGCTGAATGAAATCTACATTAAATGGTTCAACAGCAAGCAGCCTCGAATCAGGAGGATTCAACCTTTTTGTGATTTAGGTGTAAAAAAGAAAAGTTAGACACACATCTGCAGTAATGGAGGCTTCACACCAGATTGAAATGATAAAAAGAAGAGTATTACTGTATATTACATATTTTCAAGAAGATGTTTGTTCAGAAAGTCCCCAGACATGAGTCATTTTCTGATCCAGGTGAAATGCAGTGTGTTAAAGGTCAATAGACCAAGCCCTCATGTAACAGCAGTATGGCAGAAGAGGTGAGGTGACATTGGCTTTATATTGCTGGATTTTTCCAAAGCAGCTTCAGGGCACTTTGATAAAGTCATATCTGCCTGGGATAGTTTTTCCAAGACATGCTCTGTCATTATTGTTTTAATAGTGATGGAGAAGTAGATAAGAAATAAGGGAAGACCTGGCTATTTCTCTCTCTTGTTGCTGCATGCTTTCATTTCTAGTAGATTAGATTACTGTAATGCTCTACTCGCTGGTCTTCCCAAAAAAAACAGGATTTCCAATTTGCAATTACTCCAGAACTCAGCAACACAAGTTCTGAGGAACACCAGAGGCTGGGAAGACATTATGCTAGTTTTTAAATCGCTGCATTGGCTCCCCGTGGTTTCAGCATGGATTTTAAGGTTATTTTAGTTATAAATGCCCTAAATGGTCTTGGGCCTTCTTCTTTATCAGACCCTTTTGTAAATTATGAACCTTCACAGACCCCGAGGTCCTCTGGAACTGACCTCTTAGTTGTTCCTAAAGTGAGAACTAAAATGTACTGTAAGTCTTCGTTCCACTGCTACAACCCTCAACTGTAAAACAGCCTGCTAGAGAAGCTCAGAGACTTTTGATATTTTTAGAAAGAGGTTCAAGTTCAGTTTTTAACTGACATTTCTGTTTATTAAGTCTTGTTTTTATATCTCATTTTATTAGATTTTATTAGGTTACATTTTTATCTTTGAAAATGACTTAATGGTAATCTTATACTTGCCCTTTTATCTTCTGTTCTTATTGTTTTTACATCATTTCTTATATTGTGTTAACTTTTTAACACTTTTTTAACTACAGTCTGTTCCTTCTAGGGATCCTCAACACCGGGGCCAGGACGGCATGGATTGTTACCAGGGGTGACTGTGGTTATTGCACTGCAGCCTAATGGCTGTGGTCTGGGCCCCAACCTGCCTGCGGTGAGGCCCTCTTTGGCAGTTGATGGGCTGACTCCTGGTGTTAATGGTTCCCCATAATGTTGTTTCATAGTAGTGTTAAGCTAGATGTTTACTTCTATCTACAATTTATATATACAGTTTGGTTAAGAGAAAGTAACTATGAATGGAAATGTGTATAT
>JBAMHX010000004.1:8015281-8042700 GCA_037177515.1 Pseudomugil tenellus | reverse complement strand
TGTGTGTGTGTTTCCGTATTTTCTGCATGTTTCGACATTTTACATGTGTGTGTGTTTCTATGTTGTCTGCGTTATTCCATATTTTACATGTGTGTGTGTGTGTATATATATATATATATATATATATATTCTTGCATTAACAGCATTTGTTTCCAATGTAGAACTCAAGTATTCTCAAAATGAAAAAACAACATAGGTGACTTTAATAATGTGCTGCAGCCCTAAAAACCAAAACTAAAGTACGGTAAGAATTTTGTTTATTCATTAATTCACTTATGTCATATATGGTCAAAAAGCATTATTATATATTATAAACCTCTAAAGATTCATTATAGCACTCACTGGACTGACCAACATTACACACAAGGGAGAATCCAACAACTTCACTATAGGTCTGAAGAGTGTTTCTTCTCTTTGCTCTAAACTAAACAGAAATAAATCAGAGGGTTTTTCTTTTGTTACTATTGCATGTTTCAGTAATATGTGTTTAAACAGCTTCATGTGAATACAGAGTATTTGAGGTGCAGTCCCAAATCCCCACAATTTGACCCAAACAATTACTTCATCTGAAAAGAAACTGATTCAGATTGCCAAAAGAGGTCCAACTCAACCTTGAAGTTGAACTTATGAACAAATAGAACAATGGAAATGTTTTTTTTTTTTTTTTTTGGCCAAAATGGTCAGATTCAAACAAGCCACCATAGTTGGAATTATCTAAGACAATTTTGTCTAGCTTTGTAGTCAATCTGGACGGCATCAAATTAGCTTCCAGTACCACATAAGGAACCTTGGAGTTATTCTTGACCAGAATTTGTCCTTTGGCTCACATTTAAAACAAGTTTCTAGAAACGCTTTTTTCCATCTACATAATATTGCAAAAATTAGGGACATCCTGTGTCAGAGTGATGCAGAAAAAAATTATTCATGTTTTTGTTACTTCTAGACTGGATTACTGCAATTCTTTATTTATAGGCTGTCCCAAATATGCCCTGAAAAGTCTCTAGTTGATCCAAAATGCTGCAGTGAGGCTTCTGATGAGAACCAGCAGAAGAGATCATATTTCTCCAGTTTTAGCATCTCTTCATTGGCTCCCTGGTAAATTTAGGATAAAGTTTAAAATCCTTCTCCTTACATATAAAGCTCTCCATGACCAAACTCCATTGTATATCAGAAATCTCATGGTTCCATATATTCCAAACAGAAAATTTCGCTCTCAGACTGCAGATCAACTCATGGTTCCTAGAGTCTATGAGAAAACAATGGGAGGAAGAGCCAACGGCTATCAAGCTGCGCTCTTATGGAACCAGCTCCCACTGTGGTACGAGAGGTGGACACCCACTCTGCCTTTAAAATCAAACTTAAAACCTTCCTCTTCAACAAATCTTACAGTTAGGGATAGTCTAGCCGGACATCCCATGATGCACTGAGGACTTACAATTATTATCTCTGCTGCTTATTTTCCATATATTGGACAGTACTGGCATAATTAACCTATTTCTCTTTTTTCTGCAGGTCTTATTGCTTATTTCTCCTTTTTTGCAGGTTTTATTTCTCATTTCTTCCTTTATCTGCAGGTCTTCCTGGATAGAAGCAGCAATGTATATTTATCTATCTTTCCTGTCCCTGTAACGCTAGTGAGTCAAGGCAGATGGCTGCCTTACCTCAGCCGGGTTCTGCCGGAGGTTTTGCCTCCCTGTTACAAGGGAGTTTTCCTTCCCACTGTCGCCCCATGCTTGCTCAAGATGGGAGATTGCATGAAATCTTGATCAAAGTCAAGATTCGATGCAATCTTGATGGTTTCCTGTATAAAGCTATTTTTTTAATTTGCCAATCTCTGTGAAGCGCCTTGAGACGACATAGTCGTGAAATTACGCTATACAAATAAAGTTGAATTGAATTGAATCCACCTTGAAGCTCACATAATATGGGAAAATTACTCAAGTACATTAAAGTAATTGACAAATTAATCCTGTGTAACAATGGGAGAGTATGAATATATAAATCTAATTAAAACACCACTTGAGTCCAAGACAAATTTCCCCACAGGGATAATATTAATTCAACTGCAATGTAACACATCTCTGTGTAACGTAAACACACGTCTTGAAATTCTGCATTAAATAGTTTGATGGCAAAGTGACATTATAATGTAGATATCTGGAGCTATCGCTAACCAGTAACACTATAAGGTCAATAAAAAGAGACTTCACAACCTTTCCCGATGATGAGGTTGCAGGTGAGCAAAGCTTTACTAATTTCACAGTAGCACGAGGATATGAACACCTTGACTGTTTTGAGGATGGTTTTTATTTAGTAAAGAAATAAATGAGGACATATCAAAGGAAGAAGTAGAAAAAAAGAAGAAAAGATTAAGCAAAAGATGAAATAAATTAACAGAAGATTAACTTTTGCTGTCTGGGAAGTGGTCAGAGTACATTAGGGTGCAAAATTGATGCCAAATTAACAGATGTTAGGGGACACCTCACTGAAACAAAGTTTCGTATTACCTCTTTAAAAGATGACCTGCGCCTGAGACGTTTTTGGAAGCACCATATAAAATAAAGAAAACTGCTGAGTCAGTGAGTTGAGTTTAAAATGGTTTTGATGAAAACAAGTTACGGTGAAAAAGTTTGAAAAGCCTTTTTTCAATCAATTTGCACTTTCAGAGATGTCACTCTTTCTCACTTACTTAGCTGAGCTCTGCTAGTCTGCTGCATTCACAGAAATCAGCCTTTGTTTAGGAAGCTTCAGGAACATTAATTATTCATCGATTCTCCTTTCAACCTTTTTATGAAAAGTGTATCTTGTGGTGCTGGTTGTATGTGCCCTCTGGGACATCTGGCAGTAGAAACACTGAATCCCCATTAAGACTTAGTCCAGTCCAGTGATACTTAGTTTTATACTGCATTATCAGAAACATCCCTCTAGCTTTCTTCAAACGGCCACACTCCATCTGAAACATGTGTAACAATGCTATAAAAGATTAATCGGACAGCTGCACATGTTCACTTCCTAAAAACGTTGTCATAGAATAATTTAAGAGGATTGAAAAGCATGTAAAACATGTTAGACTTAAAAAGCTTTTTCTCTGCGTTGGGTGTAAATGGCTGAAGTGAGCAGGTTTTGAATTATAAATTACCTAAGAAAATGGCATTGGATATTGTAAAACTCCCTCTGTGTGAATCTGTTTGTCTACAATCATTGTGTCTGTTTTTTTTCTCTATTTCCTTGAATCCTCACAATATGTAAGTACAATTACTGTACTTGTTTTGTAAATGTATGTATATGTCTCTGTTCTCTTTTGAAAAGTCTTATTTTACTCACATCCACTTCATCTCTCACTCCTGTTATAAATGCAAATCAAATTATACATTTCTTTTCAATATCTCATCTATCAAATTTTTTGCTGTTTGTGTCCTTTGATATGTACATTTCTCTCACAATGAATGTGCTTCTACTGAGTAATATCATTTGATAGCATGGCATAAATTTGCATTGGTACAAAGATGACACACCTTTCCACAAAGCCTGATGAAACCATTCAGTGAATCAGATTAGAAGGATGCTTTCAAGACATAAAGACCAGGATTACTATACATTTTCTTCCTTTATGTTCAGACAAACTAAGAATGTTTTCTCTGGACCTGAGAATAAAAGGACAAAACTGCCTAGTTAGTTTTTTTTTTCAATTGACTTCAGTTCTTGTCACAGTCCATAATGCATATCATTTTCAAGCATAAGAGTGTCCCATATGTACACCTGGAACTACACTGCAAAAACTAAAATCTAAGTAAGATTAAACATCTCAAATCAAGGACACATATGCTTCTTTTTTTAAACGTAAGGTAATTATTCTTACTTAGTAGGTTTTTAAAAGATTCGTTTTACTTGTTTTAGGAATTCTTGAAGGTTAATGTTCCTTGAAATAAGATAAATTATCTGCCAACAGAACAAGAAAATTTATCTTATTTAAAAAAAATAACCTTATTTTTGTAGGTTTTTTTCTTGTTTTTTAAAGCCAGTTTTTGTAGTGTAGGACACTCTAGGCCACAGTTCGATAATGAACTTTGTAGTCATGTCATCGCACTTGCTGCTGCATTGCTTGAACACTCGGATGAAGACACAGACAGAGCTGTGAAGTGATCTGGGGAAGGACACCGGTCAGGCCTGGCAGGCCTAAACAGGTTGTGGGGATCTGCTGGGAATGTTGGGCAGAGTCTCGCGTCAGAAAGGACTTCAACTCCCTCCTCCAGCAAAGCTTTAACAACGTTCTGAGTGAGGAAGATTCTGGTTCACCATCCGGTGACTGAGGAGGGGGAAGCGGTGCAAATACACTGTGTATAGTGGGGATGACGGGTTGCTGATCTCAATTTGGGACATTGTGGGTCAGTAGAAGGAATAGCTCCTCAATGTCTTCCGATGAGAAAGCAGCACATGGAGAATTGGAGATAGGAGAGCAGTGGGCTCTCCTGTCTCAGGAGTTGAGGTCAATGAGGCGGGTAAAAAAAAAATGTTGGCAGGATTCTGGGGGTGGATGAGATTCACTCAGTTTCTTTAGGTTCTGGATACTGTAGAGATGCCGTGGCAAATCCACCTCCAGAGGATTGGGGACATGATTTTCCCTTTTCAAAAAGGAAGATCTGAGAATGTGGTATAACTACAGGGGGATCACACTCCTCAGCCTACCAGACAAGTTAATTCCACGGTCATGAAGTGGAGAATCCATTAAATAATCAAACAGGAGGAGCAGTGTGGTTTTCTTCCTGGCTGTGTAACAGTGGGCCAGCTCTATACCTTCTTAGGGGTCCTAAAGGGGGCCTGGGAATTTGCCCAACCAATCTACATGTGTTTTAAAGACTTGGAGAAGGTGTTCAACTAGGTTCCTTGGGGACTCCTGTGGTGGTGTTCCTTGAGTATGGGGTACCAGACACCCTTGTTTGAGCTTGGTTCACATTGCCAGCAGTAAGATTGATTTGTTTCCAGTGAGGGTTGGACTGGGCAAAGGCTGCCCTTTATCACTGAAACTGTTCATAAATTTTGTGCAGCTGGGGTGTTGAGGGGATCTGGTCTGGTGACTTCACGATTGGGTTTCTGCTCTTTGCAGATGATGTGATTCTGTTGGCTTTATCTGGTCATGATCTCCAGCTCTTGCTCGAGCGATTGCAGTCGAGTGTGAAGTGGATGGGATTGGGATCAGGACCTCCAATTCTGAGACAATGGTTCTATGGTTGGGAAAGAGGTCCTGCCCCAAGTGGAGGAGTTCAAATGGAAAATGGAAAATGGAGTGTGACATCGACAGACAGATTGGTGCAGCCTCTGCAGTAATGCAAACTCTGCTTTGGTCTGTCGTGGTGAAGAAGGAGCTGAGCAAGAAGGCAAAGGTCTTGATTTACCAGTCAATCTTTGTTCCTACCTTCACCTATGATCATGAGCAAGAGATCGCGAGTATAAACGGCTTAAATGAGTTTCCTCCACAGGGTGGCTGGGCTCTCCCTTTGAGATAAGAGATAAGAGCTGGCATATGTGGCTTGAGAGAGGGAAGTCTGGGTTTCCCTTCTTAGGGCTACTGCCACCACGAACCGTTCCGAGAAAAGTGGAAGAAAAATGGATGGATAAGCTGTCTTATAACTCTGGATGGGATAAACTTGGCTCTCACCAGTACAGTGAAGAACCTTGGAGTTATTTTTGACCAGGACTTATCCCTTAGTTCCTATTTAAACAGATCTTAGAATCACCTTCTTCCACTTCCACTTAAAAGTAACAACCTGTCATAGAGAAATTCAGAAAAAGGAGTACATGTTTTTCTTTCTTCCAATTTAGAGTGCTGTAATTCTGATTATTCAGCTATGATTATTCAAACATGATCTGAAAAGTCTCCATCTTGTCCAAAATACTTCACCTTACACACAAACCTCACTTTAACCAAACTTTACTTTATATGAAAAACTTTGTAGTTCAATATATTGCAGTCTGATAGCACTTTGCTCTCAGACTGCATATTTACTTGTGGTTCTTAGAGTGTCTGAAGAGAGAATCGGAGGCAGAGTTTAGCTACCAGGTACTTTCTCTACCTGTTCATAAGTTTCACAAATTTCACGGCGGTGGTTAAGCATTACGTTATGCTCCCCTGTCCACGGTTGTCCAAGACTGTATTAAAGGCAAGATCAAATGCCATGTCTTAGCTATCCTTAGCAAAGGAATTCTTTTCTACAAATGACTTATAGACACATTGATTGTTACTGTTTACATTTGGTTAATCTTGGTCATGTCCACTAGCTGTCGGCAGAAGATACAGCGTAACTCGTAATGTTTACACGATGGAAATTGAAAAGAAGCTAAACTCAAGTCACTTAAAAGCAATAGAGAACCATCTTGACCATTTATCAGAGAGAAATGGTGAAAGATACGAACAGAAGTTGTATGTGCGTGGTGTTTCGTTGCCTGATCCATTTAAATTGGTCAAAAAAGCAGTGGGACAATATGTCAATGTGGGCCCTTGTGCAGTATGGTGACATCTGGACCTATTTAAAAACACTCCTGGGTTGTACACATTGAAAGCGTACAAATCGCTGGATGGATACCATTTTTTAATTTCTTCGCATGTTCATGAAGTTTTATACTACAGTGCAAATGACCCAATATGCTTCCTACAGAGTTCCATTCTTCCGTCTGCACTAAAGGACCACAATCGAAATAAAGGCTTGACTCTTTGTTTTAGTTTGAAGAAAGCGTGTGTATATTTGTTCTTTTTTGGAGAACTGATTTGTATGGACATTTATAAAGCTCAAAGAAGTTGACTACCAGCAGTGGACACAGAGCAGGGTCGGACTGCTGTGTGTCCACAACACACACGCTGCATGTTGGACAGAGGTGATAGTTTTAGTGCATCTATTTCACAGTAATTGTCGCCTAATTTTCCAACTTTGATGGAGGTCTACCAGACTTTTATGAGCAAGGACGTTTATTGTTTATCAAAGCCACGACAATCTGCAGAGCAACTCAATTCAGTGGTGTGCATGTGCACCAAATAGGGGTGGCAGCTGACAACAACACACGAAAAGTTTTAAGGCTGGAATTAATGAAAGAATTAATGATTGGTGCAGCGTGCTCATCGATCGCGAAGGTGATACCAGTCAATCAAAAAAATATATATATACATACGTCAGTCTATCATCCATCTCGTCACTTTACAGGGTGGGCAGTACAACAGTGCTGTGCAAATAAACACTGTGTCGTCAGTTTTCAATTAACTGACACACAGCAGTAAAAACTAACATTCGGATCTGTAAAATCATTAAACAATCTCCTCCAGCATCCTGAAACGCCGTAAAGAGAGGCACGCATATTGGGCAAGCAGCAGATTACCTCATTTCCCTGCAGGATAACATCTGGCAAAAATAAGATAGTGCCCACTGCTTGTACTCACGATCATAAACATGTTTAGTGCAAAGACAACATGTTCATAATGTTTTATTTGTGAAACCTACTGCACTACACGAACTTGAGATAATCTTTGTTTACAAACTGTAAAAAACGTTACAAACAAATGACACTATGCTCTGGTTAATATATGCAATGGCACCGACGGATGTGTCTTTCTCCCACCAGCCCAAAACTAGGTCAATGAGCACGCAATCATGACGTCATTTGTCAATGTGTCTATATGAACATTAAGATTATAAAGTAAATGTAACTGAATTTACTACATAAATTCTCTTGAATTGGATTATGTCTGTAAAGTGTTTTAGCAGTACTATCATGAATGTGTTGCTAAAAAGGATAAAGCTCAACTGAAAAATCCTTTTACAAGTGTTGTGATAATCTCTTCATGACCCCACAGCCATTCTATCTCCCCTGTCTTTACCTGACCAGTATGTGACCTTTAATCCTGATTCATGTTTAAAAGGCTCAGAGCACCTGAGCAACATTTCAATCAAGTCTTTCTATTGTCTTTTTAATCCAATAAATCATAATTTTTTCTTTGCTTTGCTCCCTGCTTCATTTCCACTGCGGCTGACCTTAATTGTCTCTCTACATATATCGTAGCTTCATTAGCATTTCCGTAGCATGTCTTCTCAAACCATGGGTTGACTAATCCACCCTTTGTTTCTATCTTAAAATGTTTTAATTTCTTCACACCCTTCTTGTTTTCTTTTCATGTTCTCTCTCATACTATGAAGTCTCTACCTCTCTTGTTGATATTATCTTCTCTTTTTCTTCTTTGACTAATGGGTTTTATCCTCCTGGTAGTTAGGATTTTCTCTATTAGCCTGCATTAGTCTCTGATTAGCATTGCAAACTGACCCCTGTGCCAAATGACCCCTGATCTCTCTCTAACTTCTCAACTTTTTTTACTTCTCTTGAAAAAGATTTAAGATGCTCATGTGTTCAGACTAACAACGGTTCATATATTTTTCTCAGAAATATGGTGTCTGCATCAGTTTCAAACTTTACTCATGTTTGTACAATCAAGTACTGACTGTACAAACACATTAAAGTGTGTGAGTTTATGATGCAAACAACCTAACCTACTGCAAATACATTTAACACACCATCTTTTTATAATTGTTTTTTTAATAAATAAAACAATTTAAATATAAAATTTATCAATATTTATTGTCCAGCTCAACAATTAAAGGCAGAAATACCTCTATCTGTACTTGTCAAGGTATTTAAACCAAATGTAAAAACTGAGTGTATTTTACAATAAATAATAATAATACATTTAATTTATAGAGTTCTTATCTTGAAACTCACGGTGCACAGCAGAAGAACAAGCATATAATGCAATGCATTCAAAAAGACCAATAAACAAAGTCTAAAACCTTTAAAAATTATTAGGATATCTCCTTATATAAAAACATTTAAGATCATTAATAGTATTAAAGGTTACTGAATAAATATGTTTTGGTGACTATTTTGAACAATGTTCATTCAAAGCAATCACAGATGTGTTTGAAGAGTGAAATCCAGAGAATAAGGGCAGCAAGGACGAGAGCTTGGTCCCCCCAGTTCTCTACTTGGTCATGGTGGGAATAGAAAGAAGGCTGGTATCAGATGAGCGAAGATTTTGTGAGAGTATGTGGTGTAGGAGGTCAGACAGGGAGGGAGCCAGGTTGAGTGCATTGAATGTGAGGAGAAGGCTTCTGAAATGAACTTAGAATGCTGTGTTGTGTTCTTGTTTTACCATAGTTTACCAATCGTTGATCGGTTTGAGACAACACTTGCAGGAGTAGTATCAAGCTTTTGTCTTTGTATCAGAAGAGCCCTAATAGTAATTTATAAAGTAGATTATAGTAGACATAGAAACAGACGATTTATTTTATTGTGTGGAACACTAGGCCCAGATTGTCCCAATTAACTCTGAGTCAAATATATATTTCTGTTGCTGGAGTTAAATAATTAGGTTATTAAAATGACAGTAGGTGTTATATGTTTGTCTTCCTCCTGCTCTTTTTCATTTGTGGTGTACAAAAAACAAAATAACCCAAAATATAATTATACATGTGTTTATGTAAACCATGAATGGAACACAAATAAATAAATACACAGCAGGGAAATTAGAGACTATGATGGGAAATAACAATTCCAAGTATACACAGCAGGGGGCCAAGCACATAACCTTTGTGGACCCCTATGTGGAAATGAGAATACTGAGAAATTAAGGATGCTGATCTGGGGAAGGAGAGGTTACTGGTTAAGCTTCCAAGTTGTTATAGGTAGTATTGAATTTGGACAGGAAAAATGATAGGAATGAGCTGCATTTACCAACAGTGAAAGATGAAGAGGTGTTGTGGGATTTCAGGAGTTGATTTATGGTGAAGCAGAGAGACTTTAGGGTTTTACAACATGTATGGATAATATGGGATAAGTAAGAAGAGTGGGCAGAGGTGACAGCATCTCTGTATTTGTGGATATAGTCTGTTTAAGCCTGAAGATGTATTGTACTGGATTTCTTGTAGGGTGTCTTCAATTTATGTTTTTGGGGTTTGTGGCATAACTGTCACATTAATAATATCTGAAAATAGGGGATTGTGTCTTTAATTAAAGTGTTATGAAGGTAATTATGTTTTTCTTTTTCATAAACAATAAAGTTAAAATGGTGACTTTTTATAGCATTTTTAATCAGCTGTAAATTTTTTACTGTTTGTAAATATTCACTTATCTAAACCTATTCCAAAAAAGAAAGAATGTTTGCACATGTTTGCCTCTCTAGTTCTTGGCCTTTCCTTTAAAAAAGTGTTTGGAAACTGAGGTCACTAATTTTAAAGTTTTGAAAGGGGAATTATTTCTTATTCTTGCCTGATGTAGCCTACAACTTCACTTGCTAAACAGTCCAGGGTCTCTGTTGTTGTATTTTGTCATCAATTTTTTTCTTTAGCTGCGGCTGCATGGTGACACAGTTCATAGAACTGTGTCTCACAGCAAGAAGGCTAAGGAGAGGTCCAAACAGTGGCATTTCTGTGTGGAGTTTGGATGTTCTCATTGTGGGTTCTCTGGCGGTAATCTAAATTGCCATCAATACTCCTGTGAAATGAAAACATGATCACAATTCTTTGATAAACTCAATAAAAAGTGTTCTCCAAATTGGAGGTGTAGTGCAGAAAAATGGTAAAAAGGGATTGTTGGAGAAACACATTAAAAAGCCTTCAAAACAGAGACTGGTTAGGCAAACACCCACACACTTTCAAGTATCCTTGCAAGGACAAAGAGGTGGTCTAGTGTTTCACAACCATGGTGAAAAGCACATTCTTTTATCTGAATTCAAGGTTCTACTATCAGCTGAACTCTGTGCTTATACACTGTGGCCTCCAATGCTGTATTGAAAATCTCTGCATAGTCTTCGAAAACAGCTGGTTTATGATAGAAAAAATACTCAATACATAGAGCTATTTCCTAGAAAAATCCACTGTATATACTGGTCATTTCTCAAACACAAAAAAAGCTTATCAGCCATAAAAAAGCAAAACACCAATGTGTGGTGCTACTTGCCGAATTTTGCACTAGGTCAGGGGTAGGCAACTCCAGTGCGAGTTTCCCTGCTGCACCACACCTGACTCAAATCAATAATTAGCAGACTTGTGCAGAGTTTGATATCAAGCTCTGCACAAGTTTGCTAATTAAGCCTGATCTGTGTCAGGTGAGTTGCAGTAGGGAAACAACATTGCAGCTCTCTGGAACCGGAGTTGCTAACCCTCTCAGTGACCATACAGCTGTCTGTCCTTTTATGTTTTAATGAAATGTGAAAGAAAAGTTTGTTTCCCTTAATGTTAAAGAAATATTTTTTCATGAAAGTTTTAAAATCACTTAATCTTTATTAGCAGAAACAGGAGCTCAGAGCTCAGTACTGATGCATATTGTGTTCAGGATTTATCAAGTTATTATTGGCGGTATGCATTTTGTTAAGTCAAAACAGAAAAAAAACTGCCGATCTTCAAAATGATTTGTAAGAGTAAAACAATTTTTGTACGTTTTTTAGCTGAGTGGGTAAAAAAAATAAATAAATAAAAATAACATAAAACTATGATAAGAACATTAAATGCACGTGAGTCCCAGCAAATCATATTGTATAAGCAGGTGGAGTTAAGAAGAATATATATAAGGGTTGATGAAGCAATAAAGAGAATAGGAGAAAAAAGGAAAGATAGACAGGTGATGGTGGCAAGCCAGTGTGCAGTAAGCTTTTTTATTCTGTTAACTAACTGGAAAGTTCATACAGTTCATGTGGGTTTACATATTTAAACTTGGAGCACCACTTTTCTGTATCACTTATTTTGTCTGTAATATTATGATTATTAAGAACATTTTCTGGGAAATATATTATTAAAATATTTTCTGCTACCTTAAGAAAACAATAAAATAGCTTTGACAATCATAAGCATCAGTTTAGAACCAACAGTATTCTCCATATACTGTATGAAGGATATTTGTCATCTGAATTTGTTACCAAATATTAAAATATTCAACTTTTTATTTAAATCAAATCTAGAGATATTTGGGTTTTTTTTTATCAAAAAAAAATGTAGTGTTAAACTAAGCATCTGTCAAATGTATTTCACCTGCATACATTTTTATTTACCTACACATGCATTTTATCTGCATAGAAATAATGAGGACACTTCTGTTACAATTTATTTACATCTGTCTTTCAGTCTGCTGCGCTGTCGATTTGATTGACAAAAATTGTCAGTAATTACTCTTATATCATATTTTTAGTTGGGATGGTAAACACTAAAACACAAAAACAAAATAAATACTAATTCACTGTGACTTGAATCCAGTAATGTTAGATAATATGTTATTCTGCATACCCTATGTAAGTTAATATTTGGTTTATCTAATCTATTTTATTTATTCTGTTAATTTACATCCATATTAGCATTTCAGCTTTGCAAAATAGCCCAGCCTAGAGAGGGTGTACCATTTTGTCTGGACAACATAAATACTCACTTTCTTTGTATTATTCAGTATAGTCTCAAGTAACATTCATAGATGTTCACTAATAAGTTCTTCCATGTGCAGCACTTTCAGCTGGCAAGAAATGGTGTACTTATTTGCTGTTTATGCACTGAAAGACTTAATATTATCATGCAATGCACAAGAAAACAATACAAGGATATATATTGGATGTTTCTTTGATTTGCAGTTTTTCTAAAATAAAATAATGTTCCAGGCTTTCTTTGTTTACCACATAAGAGTATTACGGCCCTTTCTTGGAATAAGAAAGAAAAAAAAACGATTTTCTCAGAATATTTTAAAGTCAAAATTCTAAAAAAAAAAAAAAAAAAACAGAACTCTGGAAAAAAAAAATAATTTATTTTTTTAAAAAGGCAGAATTATATTTTTTCAAGAGGCCTTAACATTCTTATGTAGTTTAAAAATGGTTTTTATACAGTGCGTATAAAATACTTATTTTACTGAATTCTTTGTCTTTACCAGCACTAAACAGTTTTTTTTCTGTTTCTTTCTTATTAAATTTTTAATTTGCTAGTCTGAAATGAGAAAAATGGATGTATAGTCAATGGAACAAACATTTTGTTTTCATAAACAAAGAAATGTCACATCCACACAGAGAAAGATTTCTTATTCCAATTCATAAAAGTTATCCATAAATGTTCAATTGTTTAAAGATATGTTACACTGAAAATATCTGAAGTAGCTCTATTATACTGTATAATTCAGATCTGTAATGTTTCTATGACGAAAACAGAGACACTTAAAGCCATCTCATTAACTTGTATGATGCAAAAAAACATTAGAAAATAGACGGCCCAAAATTGAAGTAAAAAGGAACAAAAGCTGGCTATGGCTATTGCCATTGTTGTAGCTGCGTACTTGAGGTAGGGACATGCAACTTAGCATTTTGCTGCCATGGTACTGAATCCGAACATTTTCACAATTCAGTAACATTATCAGACTCCCAAAGTTTCATTAATTTTAAACATTCAGAGGGATAAATGTGAACTCGTCTCTGTGTGGACATGATTTAAATGTAAGAATCTCTGCATTTCCTAGTTTACTATTACCATCCCAACTTTAAAAAAGAGTCTATATATATATATATATACATTATATATATACTCTATATACACATTATATATATACTCTATATATTTATATATATATACTCTATACTATAATATGTATATGTAAATTGTACATAATAATAACACTTACACTACTGGTAGTCTCTCCTATTCATACATTTTTCCCTGCTGGGGATTATTGCTGACTTTCAAATCAAGGCCTCTATTCTTGTTTGGGGCCAAAACAACTAACAAACAAGCTTGCATTGACATGTAGTTTTAGTTCAGTGTCAGACAAAGCACCAGGTCTGACAGAGAGACTACCAAATGTCTTGTCTAAAAAAGTTACCTACTGCATCTGCAAGGAGCTTCACCTAGGTTTTGTTTGGTCTGCTACTTACCTTCGCTTGAAGGTGAGGACAACTCCGAGGAGGATAATGATGAACATGAGAATCCCTGCAATCACTCCAGCCATTTTCACCGTGCTGTCCACCTGCTTCTCGGGCTCCATGGCGTCCGAGTCCTGAGTGGATGCACCTACACACACATAAATGCACACGTGCACACACACACAAAGTATGCACATAGTCATATCAGCAAGCAACTTCTAAAAGATACAAATAAAAATTATCATGAATGTTTGCACACACTCAAACAGAAACAGACTGCAATATGGATACTCACACACAGTGCATAAAACACACACACAAACACACACATTAGGCAGCTACAATGGAAAACAACTGCATAATTTGTCCCATGGTACATATACGTCTGAGCACCTCATAAATTTGCGAAGACTTAAATAAATAAATAAAAATCTGCAGGGGAATGAAAATACAGATGAGATGCTAAAAAATGTATATAAATGAATCAGTAAACATAACCAGAGTTTTATCCAAAAATAATAAATCATTCTTATTAAATTAGCATTAAAAAATGATGTAAGTCTTTTGCAAAATTTCAACAATAACATTAACTTTGAAATAAAAGTGCTAAATCCATTTAATTTAAGTTGTCAGCATAGCCACAGCAGGGTTTTAAGGACTGTTATTTCAAATCCGTCACAGGACAAGGTATGAACATTTAGGGGAGTGAGAAACATAAATCTGGCAAGCCCTGTAAAAAGTTGGCACTCTGAGAATGTGTGAAGTCTGCAAATTTTCAAAGGACTAAGTATGAAAATCTCTTTCGTTCATCCTGATGAATAAAAGATAAGAGGATGAAACATGCCAACATTTTCAAAGCTAGGTGTCATTAATGCATTTATTTCCTTTTTTTTCTCAAAACTGCCCAAAAGGACAAATAATGATTTTATGTGAAAGTCATGGGACGATCAAAAAGAAGATGAGACATGGCGGGGCTTTATCTGTTTCACTCTTTTGTATGGAAGGATAAAATGATGTGGCAAATGGATCAACAAACGGAGGATGGAAAACACAAGGCAGCTGTGTAGGTTTTGTGGTTTGTGTGAAAATAAAATCAGTACTGATTTATAATGTATTCATTTTGATAATCCGTATACCTGTTTATGTCTCCAAGGGGATGACCTGTATTTAATTTCACAATATTTAGATTTATGTTTTCCCCACCACGTGGCGCTTTATGCAGAAAAAATAATATTTTTGGCTATGTTTCTGGAAATATTTCTCTCATTGACCTCAAATCATGTACAAATAAAAGGTCATGACCTCAGGATGCATCCTGTCCTGACATCATACTAGGCTGGTTCAAAGTTTTTACACCAGGTGGAGCTTTGTGACTGAACATGTGCGGCTTTATATTATTGTATTGTGTCTATTCGAGGATTGAGGATTAGGAGGATTGGGGGCATTCGGGAATATACCCCTAGCCGTCGCATAGGCATAGGCTGTGTTATTATTAGTGGAAATAGTAGACGTTTATTTAGCAATTACTTTATTTGCATTGACTGATATTTCGGTTGGTTGTTTGATCGAATGGATTGGTCTTTTTAATAATAATAATTTCCCAGCACTCATTTCACTGTAACAGTAACTTAGGAATATGCCTTGATGTTCATATGCTCAGATAGAAAGACCGTCAGACTTTCATCACATTCTGTACGAGGACTGAGAGTGAAAACACCAACTCCATATATTGTCATAAACAACACAAAATCAGAGCCGCAGAAGTCTACTTCCAAGTTTTCATATCACATATGATGTCAGTAGTGCATGTCTTAATGCTTCAACAGGTGGAGGACATGGAATGTACCCACTGCTATTTTCAACATCAACACTGTGGTCACAGACGTAAATTACTCTCTAAATCCTGGGATTAATGCTGACCTTAAACATTTTTAGGGTCTAGTCAAGAAGAACATCTGGCACCTGATGGGTCACACTAAAAGGGTCAAATGTTTCTTTTAGACATTATTACCAGTTCAGTTACACATTCATCTTCAAACTATCCGCTATGTTTATTACAAAAGAGTTACTTTCTGTGGCAGTATAAATGTAAGCGCAGAAAAGATTAACACAAAATTTTTACTAAAATATGAATAAATTTGAGAAAAGACTCACTTTAAGGATTAATTATTTGTTAAAAGTTTACATGACAGCAAAAAAAAAAAAAAAAAAAACCTTCAAAAGAGAAAACAAGGAGGAGAAAGAAAAGAACTGGACTGAAAAAGACAAGAATCCCTCAAGCTTGTGATCAAGCTCCTGTCTTCCTGCAGACGTGCACCAAGCGGACTCTTGTTATAACCTTGATAGACAAAGACAGACGATTAATAGAGTAATACCGCTGTGTGGGAGTTCAGTTAATCCCTTGTCTCTCTCATCTTCGCCCCCTCTGCAATAACAACACAAGGTTGGCAGCAGAATGCACTGAGCTAACGGTTTAAGTACCTAACCTTGGCACGCACTGTAAATGCTGCCGCAGTCCTTAACAGCTGCAGTGATGAGATGTTCTTCTAAAAACCCTGAATACCCTCCGTGACAACACACTATCTTTGTACACTAGTCACGGAAAACCTCCACTCTTTCAGTTTTTGAACAGATAAATATTAATACATCTGTTGCTCTCTATCCTTCGACTTAATGTTGAAAAAGAAATGCCTCTTCACCCTCCAGGTTTTTGAATGAAATAAGTTATTTCAAATGAGGGATTCGTGTAAAAATAATGTAGATTTCTTGAAAAGCTTCAAGGTGTCCACATTTTTGCCATTTTTGCCAAAAGACCTGAAATTCCACTAGTATTGTTCAATTTGACCACAATATCCTGAATCTGACAAGATCAACTGAAAAGTACATTTAATCACTTTTGCTTCATAAATGAAATCCAAACAGGGGTAAAAAACCAAAAAAAAAGGATTATTGGAACAGAACAAATCTTGAAGCGGATTATTTCTATGGCTGAGCATGGATACACAGTACTAGAATGAAGGTGTTTTTCTTGCTTTTCAAACTGTTTCCTCATCTAGTCGCTGCTTTTAAAAGCTAAAAGACTTTAATATACTAATACTTGTGGGAAAAATCTATTAGTTTAAGTAAATATTACAATAATTCAAATTCAGGTAAAATTTTATTAATTAATTTAAATACAGCATCTTAACACAAAAAATAATTGTTTTGACACCTAAATAATCATAAACTTCCATGTATAATAAACCAATAATACAGTAAGATTAATTTAATTAATTTCAACTTTAAAAGTAAAAGTTTTGCGGTCAGAGTTGTAGCAGAATTTGCATAATTTAATCCAAAACTTCAGAAACCGTGACAGGTCACTGTGGCTGCTAAATATTTAACTAAATGATTTAGCCTTAGACAATAACAGATGATATGAGTCATGTTAGCTCTTTTTTCCTCCTCTCATCAGTGCCCTAAGGAAAAAAACTCACTGCAGGTGTTTCTCTGTAATCAGTGGAGGTGTGCACAAGTTCAAACCTGCCTGTCTGTCAAGCATATTATAGTTACATGAGAGCCTTGGGCGATCATGCAAGAGACGAGTTCCCACATTTCCCTGTAGAGTGTGCCTCGGTAATCACCTTGCAGGAGTATTAAACCTCAATTTCCCCCCCTACGATATGCATCGCCTGACAAAATTTCCAGTGACCCCATTTGTTCACAATTGACTGGCTCACGTGTTGATTGGGGTCAACAGTTCATGATGTAACAGCCGAGGACCCCCATCTGGTGACGGGTTAGGCTTCATTTACCACAGCAATTGGCCAGTTTGCAAGCTGCTCAGCCAATCAGGTGAACTTTGGCAGCATTCTGACCGGGGCAGATGAGAAATGATATACCGCTGGGTCCATTACATATGGGGTAAAACCTGACGCACATGAGATTCACAATGGCCATAAATACAATACAGAGGATGCTAAAGTCACATTTATTATTTTATTGCTAGCATGAACCAACATGTAGCTTTTATGTGCAATTATTAGATTCATATTAACATCCACATTATCAGGTATTGTTGGTGGTATTTTCTTGGAACATATCAGGTTACACATAATATTAAATCCAAGCAGATGCAATTTAAAGAGTCAAGTTTTAGAAAAACAAAATCTTCTTGAGTTGATATATAGTGAAAAAAATATTTGATCTTGGTTGTCGACATTTGCTGTCCGAAACAATTTAAACTATTATATACGTGCCTTGAGATTTAAAATGTCCCATCCAAAAATATTTAGATTTGATCATATAAATGTATAATCATTAGATCAATTTTATTTGGTTCTGCAGTGATCAAAACTTTAAACTAATTACAGATGACTATCCTTCATACACTACAAGATGAAAAGGGCTTACTTGACTTGACCTGCCTGCCTTTAATGACCAATGTTGCCACAGGGTACCGATTTGTGAAGCTAAGACCAGTTTCTCTGTTAAAAGTAATCTGCTGTTTTAGCTAAAAAAGGATTTAGTGCATCTTAAATGTTTATAAACTTGATAAAAAGTAAATCGGTTTTCTCAATAATCTAATCAGGTTCAATGTGGTTTAAATCACAGACAATAACTAGCAAACATTTTTCCACAGCCCTTTTTCTGTTCAATTATGAACATGCAGTACAATGTTTAATATATAAATAAAAAGACCCTCCCCTAGGAGGAGACTTGAAATGTTGATGTGAGAGCTACAACTTCTCTGGCTGTCTCAGATTTCACAACCACTTGGCATTCACAGTGTCAGACTGACATACCAGGGGAGAACTGTACATGTGGACAACAAAACCTAGTGGAGGCTAAAAGGGAAAGAAGAACAGAAACATTTTGTGTGAATATAGTTGAGTATGATCCATGAATGATAAACTTGTTGTTTCACTGATATGTATAGCTTTATTTTGGTTAAGTTTAAGGTGAAGTAAGGGCCAAATATTAAGTAATCATTTATTTTGCTCTAACATTAAAGACAAACAGACATCTGCAGAGTGACAGACCCTCTGCACTAACTTAATGTATAATTGAGTTTTTATTTTTACATTACTGCAGAAGAAAAGTGTAAACTTTTTTGTAAAGTTATTAAAACTCCAACAAAATTGGCTTGGTGATGAAACCCAGTCCTTCCTGTAACCATTAATCCTCAGAATTTCTCGGCTGTGCGTGTGTGTACAAGTATGTATTTGTGTAATATCCTTTTCATTTATACATCTCTTTGCAATTTTTTTCTTTTATTTCTCCCACTAGAAGAGCACAATAAAATTACCAAAGAGGAATTATGGGTAAAACCAGAGATATTAAAAACATAATCTCATCCAAATGGAGAGAAGATTGATTCTCCCAGCAACCAACGCACTGCAGCAGACCTGAATGGCATATTAAATGCTGCATTTGTGTGTGTGTTTGTGTGTGTGTTTCACAGATAAAGATCACTGAGGGTGGGCATATAATGTGTATTTATATGTTTGCACATGTGTTCTTCATTTCCATTTGTTCTTTGTTGGATGTTTGGACGTCATTGACATCTATGGTGATACTTCATTCTTCTGGCCATGAATCAAGTAAATAAAATATGCAAACTACATGTGTGTCACAGGATGTAAACTACGTTTATGCGTGCATGTAGTGAATATAAAGGCTTCATTCTTTCAGTTTTGTTTGTCAGCAGCAGGGAGCTTTCTCTGTGGATTAACTTTATCTTGGATGAGTGTTTTTAACAGGATTATTAATCTGGTTTAATGCAATGCACTGCGTCAGTCTGTGCGCATAAATATACTGTATCTCTTTTTAAATGTACCTTCCACCATGATCCGTAATATCTGTGGACATGCTTGGGTTCACATGACACTATTAGTGCAAGTTCATCTGAACACAGTTAGCATAAATGTGTATGCTCATGACCACAATGTTTACCGTAAATTAGAGTTTTAATAAGCCAAAACCAGTCTGCTATTAAGGCTTGGGGTTAAAGGGTTAACAGTGAAAAATTTGTACTCATCAATAACATCTGAAATTTTGACCACTCAGTAAAAGGGAGTCAAAGCCTTTCATGACCCAGATGAGGGGCATTTAATTGCGAAATGTGAGAAATGTGTAACATAAATGTAACACATTTGCATGTGCATGCCTATTTGTATGTATGGTACTATATGTTTTTTTAAAGAATAAAATCAGATATTTTAGCTTTCTTTTGAAAATCTAAAAGGTAAGAGTATTTGTGTCTTCATATTAGTATTTGATAATCCCATGTCTTTTAAAAAGTCTGTATAACAGTGTGTATCATGCCTCCTGTTAAACTAGACTTGACAGGTACATGGTATTTTCTATATCCTTACTGTACTTATTTCCTGAAAGAAATCCCATAACGTAATGCAACTCGATATATAGTGACCAACTCTACTATCAGGTTTGACACATTACTATGTTCAAATAAGACTGATTCCTTTTTCAATGGAATTTATTTCTGACAAGTTAAATACCAAGTACCAGCTTCCTGTTAGAGAAACAGCTGCTGTAAGTTAAGGGCCACAAAGGCACATATACTGAGGGAGGTGACGTAATGAGATTTTCAATAATAATACTAAAAGAGCAGTTGTAATTTATCATCGGGCTTATAGTGGTCATACAAATACTTCATTTCATTTATACCCTGCATCTCCTTGCAGAACTACCATAGTAAAATAAAAAAAATTATGCCGTTGGAGGCGATGG
The DNA here is from genome assembly GCA_037177515.1 of Pseudomugil tenellus. Lineage (NCBI taxonomy): Eukaryota > Metazoa > Chordata > Actinopteri > Atheriniformes > Pseudomugilidae > Pseudomugil > Pseudomugil tenellus. The sequence continues at coordinate 8,022,053 of JBAMHX010000004.1, read as the reverse complement.
CAACAGGTATATCCTCGAACACCCCCAATCTTCAATTTCCCCAATTATCAAATACATTTACAAATACAAAAACATTCAGGTATAACATCATTATGTGACAAATCTTCAGTTCATGACCTTTCATTTGCACTTGATTTGAGGTCAATCAGAGGAATAGTTTCAGAGATATAGCCAAAAGAGTTTTCATTTCTGAGACCTGAAACCTGAAAATGATAAATTGATCAAAATCAAATCAGTTCAAAACATTTGATTAAGTAATGTTCAAGTTGCGTTAAAACGAAGGATCTGCGGCGGTGGAATCATACCGACACTACGTTTGAGGATATAAATAGGTGTGAAGAGGACAAGGAAGAGGCCCGTATGATTCCTATATTTAAGTAATTCTACACTCATGAAAATAAAATCTGTGTCATGTCATAATCTTTAACCTTATAAAGTCAAAAGACATTATACATTTATTTTGCCATACAAGACCTTTTGATATGTTGTCTGCAATCTGATACTTGTCCCCTGAAGGCTAATGGATACCAAGAAACAGAACACTACACTACAGTATTTTTGACAGGTAACACGATAATAAGTGGTAAAATTATTCATTAATTTATTTTTTACTTTTTGCTATTTTTGTTAAAATACTAAATAAAGACTTCATTATTAATAATAATAATAATAATGAAAAAAACAATCAAAAGATCTCTTCTCGGTTTTGCTGTTTTCTAGCTTGAAAGGGTTAACGGTATGAAAACCTGAATAATTGAAATACCAGGGTCATATAATACCACGCTCGCTGCTTCTCTTTCATTGTATTTACAGATGTACCTAATGACTCCACAACCATGCTTTTAATGTTTACATATAATCCACATGACGGAGCAGAGTGTTATAACGGAAATCTGGATTCAGTGGTTTACTCTCGTTTTACTGTAATAGAAAGTGAAGCAGATACTCCCATCACTGACAAATGTGCGTAAGTAGAGAAACTAAACAAATCAATATTGTTCCAAAGGCATCCTGCACCAAGCTTAGGTTATCATGCAAGCTGTGTTGAGAGTTGTAAAGTTTTTAAGCTCTCTAAACATTGTTTTGATAAAAGTGTCTAATTAACCATGATCATTTTAAGTAGGACTTGACTGATCAGGCAGTGGTGGTAAACACATCTGGACTTCATGAGATCCTATGTGTGTGCAGAGTATCAAGTAGACATGTTGGATGTATCATCAAAAAGAACTTTCTTTCCAACAATTACAACTTATTTATCATTGATCAACATCAGCTATCTAAATTTAAGGTGCAACATAAAGTTCCTCAGTAAGCAAACAATGACAAAGGAATTCCAGATTAATGACTAATGATTATAAGGTGCACTAGCACTTCACCGGTCGGATACACTCTTTATTTTTACCTTCAATTTTGTACGTTTTTCAGTGCATCCCAGGTGTTGATTCATTCTCGTTTTTCTTTTTCTTTCTTTTTTTACACAAGTATATCGCGATCATGCAGATGAGCCTAACGTTCTTAATGCACAGGTGCATATGTTTCAACCAATGATTGCTGGTACTGTCCCCTCAAAGTGCCATATCATTTCCAAACATCTTTCTACAAAAAGGCGGTGAGTTTTTATCTTCTCTCCCTGAGCAAACTGCCTTTTTCAGGGCCAACAGAGTCAATAAGCAACCATTATAGTGCATTGTTATTGTGAAGACAAGGAGCACAGGTTGCAATAAAAATGTGTGTTTGTATGGGAAAAGCCCATCAGTGAAAAATATCATTCAGACATGATTCGTATAATGTTTCACTTAATGATCCAGCCACATTGATATTTCTCACACACATACGGTGACAGCAAGCAACATGTTGCATCATTATTGCACAGAACTGGAGTCAGTTATAACACAACTCTGTAGACCACCAATTACAACCAACCTCGGGACTAATGGTAATGGGAATCGAAGCTGACATGTAACACTTGTGCGTGGATGACAAGGGGTGAGTTTGATGCTCATGTGAGCTCCAGTGGATGAGCGTGTGCAAGGCATACAAATGCTGCCAACTTATTGGTGCTATCTTCTTCACTTTTTCCCTTAAAGATTCTTTGAGAGTTACTTATATTCTAAAATATCTTTTGACTCAGACATATGAAGCATCATCTTTGGGAATTCATTGTGACTCATATCTGGCTTAAATGATGCATCTCATAATCAAGGAAACCAACGGTTTGACAAAACAACCTATAGAGAATAGCACAGGCATTATTTTTTCTTTTATATTCCCACCAGAATTGGCGTTTCACAGTTAATAAACCTTGCCCTTTTAATTCTAAATTCATAAACTACTTCCTATCCTTCATGTTTTAACACCAACCTCCCACATCTAAAATATTATTTCTGAGATGGGAAGTATGTCTAAAACTAAGGGTATATTTTAATGTCAAGAGTTGATAAAAATGTCTGGTTTGCATTTGGTCTTAGGATGTAATTCAAGCTTCATTATGAAGTCGGATCAGATATTTGTGTTATTCTTAAAGTTAAGTTTCTGGAGAAAATGAAAGAAGACTTTGCCAGTTCAGTGGGGTCTGTGAGGAATTACTTATATAAGAACTTCACTTTCTGTGGATAATCTTAAGGTCAGTCGGTTCAGTTAGAAACCCAATTTAAAAAATATCAAGTTCATATTAAATAGTCATATTAGGACGATTGGCAACTGAATAAGGTTAATAAAGTGTTGTGAAAAGCTTTATTCTAAGTAAAAGCACAAGTTATTGGTTGTGTTTCCAATGGAAGCTCTGATTTGCATTTTAATAAGAGAAAGTAGAAATGATGAAAAAAAGAAGGAACAATACGCTTTGCTAATGTAAAGAAATATGTACTATAGAGATGTGCAGATTTTTCTCAGTGACACACCCACAATCAATGGCTATCAGCCTGTACTGAGAGCTCAATCCAGCTAGTAAAAATTTTTTTTTTATATTGACTTTTATCTGCTCTGTCTCTTTCTCTTTTTACATACCTCTCTTCGTCTCGAAATATCGTCTAGCTTCTTTCTCTGGTAAATCACAGCAGTACAGTGTGCACTTAAAATGGCCGGTGTCTTGATATTCACTTGTTGCTGTGTGACAAAGTGCTAAAAAAAAATGCAGTTGCGATGTCATGTGTTGCGCAGAAAGAAAACATTGTGCATATTTGGGTTAAGGGAAGTTTAAGTGTTTTGAGAAAGTGCAGAATAGCTGGAGCAGTTTTAGAAATTGTCTCCGATCTTACAAAGATTAAGACTCACCAGCTGTTTCTTTTTGGAGCTGATACATAAACACACACATACACACGACTGAATGACATATTTACAGATGTAATTTTGTCGATACTTTTTGATGATACATCTGTACATGTGTGGATCAGTGGCATCAAACTTCATACCTTAATTTTAACTATCCTGCAGGTTTCCTACTCCAACACAATTGATTCTAACAGCTTCTTCTCATTTTCTTTACTGTGACGCATTAATCTCAGTTAGGTGTGTTCAAATAGGGAAACATAAAACGTGCAGGCCAAGCAGCGCTTGAAGACTAGTGATGTAGTCACTAGTAATGTTTACCACAATTACATCTTTCATTGCTTCTAGTTGAAATGCTTCTAAAATAAAAGTCACAAAGAATGTAGTCTATACTGACACTGCAACCTTCTTTACTGTCTTCAATCTGCCAGTGACTTCTTCACATCGTGTTCAACCCTAACTGTTTTCATGGTATAGATTTAACAAGGTGTTGAAAACGTTTTTCAGAGATTTGTCAAATTTCACCATACCCCAAAGGTGTTGCATTGGATTACAATCTGGTGACTGTGGAGATTACTGGGAACTTATTTTCATGTTCAAGAAACCAATTGAAGATTATTTTAGCTTTGTGAAAACATGTATTATCCTGCTGGAAGTACCTATAAGAAGATGATCAACTGTGGTCATAAATGGATAGAGATTGTTAGCAACAATCTTCAGGTAGCTTGTAGTGTATAAACCACTCCACGTTGGTACCATAGAAGCCAAAGTACGCCAAAAACACAGGTTCTCAAGATCTGCTATCCTAGCTTTTCAGTTTCAACACACCTGATTAATATGATTTGGATCTCTGACACACTCTGCACAAGTCTAGTTATTGAGCTAACAATATGACTCGGGTCAGCTGCAGAAGGGAAACATCAATCATGTCCTGCACAGTGGGGCTTGAAGACCAGAGTTGGGGATACTGGTCCTATCAAAAAACACCGCCAGGAGCGTGAAGTGTTGATCCATGTTAGAACAGATCCATGCTTTCATGTTGTTTCTACTAAATTCTGACCCTAAACAAAAGGTTGGAAGTTCAGGTTCTTGAGGGCCATAAAGTGTTTTCCTGCTGCAACACATCTGACTGAAATCAGTGTTTAATGAGCAGGCTTGTGCAGAGTTCAATGTCAAGCGCCGCTAATTAAATCTAAATATCAGATGTGTTGCAGCAGTGACACTTCAAACACTTGCAGGACTGTGGCCTTCAAGGACCGATGTTGCCGCCCCCTGTGTACCTACGACTGTGGTACTTTACATGCTGTATGAGAAATTAAGACTCAGACCAGGCAAAGTTTTTCCATTTTCTACTGAACCGTTTTGGGGAGTTTACATGGAATGTAGCTTCAGCTTCCCGTTCCTAGGTGACAGACTGATTCAAAGTATTTAATCTAAACGTTTAGGTAAAAAAAAAAAATCTAACTTTATTTGAATTCTGAAACCTTTCCTTTTATAGTTCTTTTCTTGTGAATTAATCCATTTTTCATATCTATTGTACTGGAGTTGGCTCTTTATAAAGTTTGAATTGAAGCAAATTACAGATAAATGAAAATCACGTCCCAGCATGTGAGAGTGCAATCATTAACATTGTGTGTCACTCTTATTAAGAAAAGAAGAAATCTGGTTTTACTATGAGTATCTACATTACATTACATTACATTACAGTTATTTAGCAGACGCTTTTCTCCAAAGCGACTTACACCTGAGAATAAGAACAACACAAGCACTAAATCAAACAGTAGAGGACATCATAGATAAGTGCAGTCGAACTGCTGTAGTGTAGTTAGGCACAGGTGTTGCCTGCAGTGCGAGGTGCACTATTTTTTTTTTGTTCCCTATGTTCATTAGATCTGAGAGCTATAACAAATTTCTCAAGTTAGTATAATTTCCTATTGATCACAACTAAGTGCAGAAATGTTCCTTAAAGAGCTGCGTGTTTAGCCTGATTTTGAAAGTAGATAAGGATTCTTCAGAGCGAACAGAATGTGAGAGGTAAACTGTTTAAAAAAGCTCAGAGGTTCTGAAAATAGATTGTGTAGAAGAAAAATGTTTTTTCGGCATTGTTCAAGCCAACACTTTGTTGTGTTGCTGAATGAAATTCTTTTTCTGCATCTCACAATTTCAAACAGAAATCTTAACAGGGTTAGCAATGACACTGGTTTAACAACACTTAATGTCCTCATTGAAAACTGAGACATGTGCTGCACTGAAATTATGACACTATATTGTTGTAATTATATCTAACAACATATCATAATTACTAACAATTACTTCACTAATATTACAATTAACCTTTTTTTTTATCTTTTTTGCGGACAGGAGTAATTTCAGTTGGAGTTTCCAGTAACATGAAAACATTCGGGCAACCCTGGTCTAAATTAAAGTTATCTTAAAAAGTTAAAAAAAGTAAAACCAAACAAAGTTAAAGACAAAACATTATTTTTAACATGTTTAGCAACATCAGTGTATTTCTTTTGATTTTACAATGTTAAATTGAAAAAGATTGCACCTTGCAAATGTATGGGAAATGTCAGTTAATGGGAACAGTGGGAAAGTGTGATCTTCTCATATAACTGCTGGAAAGACAAATTAAACCTGTCATCTGACTCCAAAAGGGCTCCTGGAGGATTCAACAGACTGCCGAGATGTGGTACACTGATCTACTGTGTTACATCATCTGTACAAATATGGCCTTCATCGAAGAGTCAGCTGAACCAGTGTCCACACACAAAATTTGGCATGAGGAGTTCACAAAAGAACATCTAATTAAGCCTTATGCAGTTTGGAAATGTTTCGTGGACTGATGAGGTTAAATCAGAGCCGTTTGGCTGCAAAGAATAAATACATATTTGAGAAATAATGGCCCAAAATTTAATTACAATAAAACCTGTTTGTTAATGAAAGGTGGATGTTTGCTTTAATGTTGTGTTGCATCTACTGACAAAGCCACCATTCCATAACAAGACAAAAGAATAAGTTCAGTTAAATTCCAGCAAATTTGGACATGAAACTGTTGCTAAAGAAGTTGAAGATAAAAAAAGAAGGATTCTATAAAGTTTTGACAATTAGAAGATGACCCCAAACACACCTAATGTTCCATAACTGAATTCCTCAAGAGGAATATTGTGAAGGTTATGCCACTGCCCTGAACACTCCCCAGACCTCAACATCATAAAAATATGTAGACTGACATCAAAAGAGCAGAGCATGTCAGATAAACAAGGAAGGTCACAAAACTGGACGAACGTTGCAAAAAAATTCCCCAGAGAAGAGAATTCCGACTGCTGGTTGGCTCCAAACCACAATGTGATTAAATTGGGTAGAACTGGGTACTAAACATGCTGGGTTTTCAAAATTTTGCTTTTAGCTGTTCTCTTTTTCAGTTTTATATATATATATATATATATATATATATATATATATATCTATATATATATAAAAGAAAGCCACCCACATCTCTCTA
>JBAMHX010000004.1:7999505-8015168 GCA_037177515.1 Pseudomugil tenellus | reverse complement strand
AACTGTGTATGAGACGTGTGTGGTTTTCGAAATTTTGCTTTTAGCTCTTCTCTTTTTCGTTTCTATATATATATATATATATATATATATATATATATATATATATATATATAAAGTAAAATACGAAAATAGACAATACGGCCGTTTTTGTGAGTCATTTCATCTTCCCCTTTTTAGTATTAGCACACGTTTTGACCAGGTTTGCCCAAACTTTTGCATAACATTGTTTAAGTATTTCTTCTGATCCTAGAGGTGAAGCTACCAGCTGTAATTTTGTTGATTGAATGGGTAATCTGATATCCGTTCCTCCCTTCCAATACTACAGGTCATTTATGACATCTGAGGACACAACTGTATTAGATGTTTACCATTATTAATTGGTCAACAACAATTTCAGGAATTCATAAACAAAATCAGGACAGTTGGAAAAGAGCTGAGTTGTCACTTTTATGTAAATGGGAATGGCCACCATCCCTTGTTGTTCAGGGAGTTTCTTTTTTGGTTTTGCTCAGAATATGAATACCAATAAAAAGCTTGCTGTTAAATTTATTCTTCTATGCAGAAGGGGGGATATTAAAGGTCTGAATGCAAATTTTGCTGTGGACTTTCATCCTTTTGTTGTTGGCTGACTTTCACTAACGGTTTCCTTCACATGAGAGTCTGCTTTATTAGATAGGAAAATAATCATGTGAGCTTACTGTCACAACACTGGAGGTGCAGTTTGCTTGTTCTTGTGTTTGTGCACTCATGTTAAAACAGACAGACAGAGAGGAAGTTCAACCACAGCCAGCAACATTCAAAGCAGAGCAGACATGCAAACAAATGCAGTAAGATGATGATGGAAACCGACAACAACAACCAGAAAGCAAAAAAAAAAGGAAAAAAAAAAGAAAAAAAACAGAGAATCAGAGGGAGGAAAAATAGAGGAGGGGACAGGAAGGAAGGGACAACCAAAATGAAAGTGTTTGCATTGTGTTTATGATTGTACTGTGACATAACATTGGGAAGAAAATACGCCTATGAAGCAATAATCACCTTCGCTTGGGATGACTAGTATGTACGGCGTTGTTATTTGTCCCCTACCTATTACCACTAAGGCCAAGGGCCGCACGTCCCCGCCGGAAAGCATGAGAGAGAGAGGAAAGAGAAAAAACAAACAACAACAAAAAGGAAAAGAAAGAAGAAAAAAGTCTAAGAAAAAAATATGTATATTGGTATTTCATCAAGGTTTTTTTTTAAAAATCTTCCTGCTTTTAAAAATCACAATCTGTCTGCGAAGAGAAAACTGCAGTAGTGAGATGGCACTATCACAATGAAATCAATATCACTCAGCTGGGATGTGATTTGTCCTTTTTGCCAAGAAATAACTGTCAATGAGCAATTTGACAGAACCATTAACAGGAAGAGGCCTAACAGATGTGTTGGTGGTGAGGATGTTTTTAATACCAGAGTGGTCAGCGAATGCAGATGTGGTGTTTGGGGTTAATATTGGAGCCTGCTGACTGTGTCAGCCTGGCTTGACGGGATTATTAATAACAAAAAAAAAAGGAGAAAAAGATGTAAGATGAAAAAATAAAGTGATGGTCAAAAGAAAAATAAAGTAGAACTTTGTGGCTCGGCTCGAAAATCTATTCAAACCTTTGGTTTGAAAATGAGTTTTTAACAACAACATTGAGGTAATTAAGGGGGCAGTTTCTGAACATGGGATGATTCTATTCTATGGATACTTTAAACAGTTCACATTTAGACAGATCAGACCAACATTTTATCATCTATTACAGTTCTATTTTGATTTCAACTCTCAGATGTTTTGGCATTTCCGAAAGGCAGAGCAGAGTTCAGCCGAGTAGCGTATCTCCCTGGTGCAAATGAGTCTAAGAAACAGATTTTTAGAATAAGTAATGCAAGGTCAAAACTGTTTTTCTGGACAAAGTATCCTACCATGAAAATCTAATAGTTCCTTACAGCAGATGTAATGTTTAGGTATAACTAAGCTGCGTCAGATGTTTAAAGGAATAGGCATGTGATGATGTTTAAGGTTTACTTAATGCAACATCAATAGGAGCGTTTACAGATGTTGCTGACAAACTGAAATCATTAGTTTCTGAATGATGTATCCCCTTAATGATACATTTCTCATGTGCCAATCCACTTAAACTCTAAATCTCACTCATAGGGTCTTGCATGTGTTATTTGTCTAAATTACTAACCGTTAAATGTTAAAGCTGACAAGACGGAAAAAAAACTAACACCTGAGAATTTTATTGTGGAAGCTTTACTACATTTTTTTTTTGAGCATGGGCAGCAGAAAGCACGTAGACCAATTGTACAAGCAGTAATCTGCTCAGACTACATGTAGAAAGGTTCATCAAAAGCAGATTCTTATTCAAGAATGGAAGCTGATTATTAAACAAAGAGTGGCTGTGGATTAGGATGTCCTCAATGAAATACAGAGGTACACTTCTGTCCACTTACATAAAAAAATCAGAGATTGAACAATAAATTACTTCCAATAAGTCATAACTGTAGTGTGTTTATGGACTTACATATTGAACTATTATTTTTAAATAACTAAATTAAACTAAAGTCCACACTGTTATTTTGCTGCACATGTAAATAGTACTTAGTACACTGTGTTTTCTTTTCTGTTTGCAGAGATGATGGCCACCATTTTGCATCTCCTTTTAACTACTTTGTGGATTCTTCATTGCTCTGCAGGCCCTAAATAAAAACACATTTCTTTGGCCTTGTTGAATAATTTAGACAAATAATATCTGCTCCTGATTGGTGCTTGAAAAAGTAAACTTTAATCATGCACAAAATATCTGCCAGCATTTGTATTTGCACAAAAATACACTGCATCGCTGCTTTTGTGAGCAAACTGATGACTGTCTTCTCTATTTTTTTAATACTATCAGTTGCTCTGCGGAATTTTTGCAGAATCAAATAAGTCATTTGCTAAAACAGTCATCTGCATTGCCTCAGAACACTGCCCACCTTTTATTTATTTTTTTTTTAAGATTTGGGAACAAGAATACTTTCACATAGTAAAAAAAAAAGTTAGAAATTCATCATTTTAAGACAGCCACAAAGTTAAAAGCATGTCTTATCTCCAGCACACTTACATGCAGACAAAGAGCAGTGTTTATACACTGAAAGACCTTCACCACAGTGCATCTCAAAGAAAACTAAATTGGAAGGGTTGGAAATGGATAGAGCAAAAAAAAAAAAAAAAAGACAATATGTAGAGGAGAAAAATGTGCTTAAATGAGCAATAAAAGCTTGATGCAGACAAGAAATAATAAGACAGCCTGAGAGAGAAACAGAAATCAAAGATGTAGAAAAATCAAATCAATGCTTGATGCAGATGAAAAATACAGAAGGCAAAAAAAGTGAAGGTGAGAAAATCAATGGCAAGCTGAAAAGCTTTCACAGCACACCGTCTGGCACACAAATAAGTGCATTTGCAAGAGATGAGCAGCAAATATAGATGGGAGACATGGGGAAAGCAAAACAGTAAAGGATGGAATGGACTCTGGAGGTTGTACTTTAGTCTCTGGGTCTGATTACAGTAGTCAGACACCATGTTATGACTGAGGTGCCACTTTATACTACAATAAGCCACAGTGAGATAGCATGAGAACATGGACGTGTCATGAGTTATAGAAGCGAGAGAGGAGTTGAGGAAAAGATAGAAAAAAACATGACGAAAAGATCAGGAAAGAATAGGTGGAGAGAGAATGCTGTCATGCAGGATAACATGGTTATGATCTGCTGAGGCTAATCTTCACCTTTTCCAGCAGTATGTGTGTGTTCATTTTATTTATTAGCTATTATAAGCTATTATATAAGCTATTCTAGAACGGAAACTAACCACAATAATGTACAAAAAACTTTTTGTTAAAGTTAAAAGTCAATTTGGTCACAATGATTTCTCAGAATTAAATGGCAGGTAGTATCAATGGAAAGATGCTCATACCTTTGTGAGCCAAGCGGACGCAGTTGATCTTGGTTTCCTGTGGAAGAGAAACAGAAAGCCTTTAAGCTACAATAAAAATAAATTAAAAAAAAAAAAAAACAAATTTAAACAAAATTACCAGTTCAGTTTTCAAATAAATCAAAACAAGATGATCTAATATGGAACATGTGGGTTATAAAACTATTATAAAAGTTAAAGCTTACCTTTTGAGTTTAATTAAAAGCAAGAATCATTTACAAAGTTCCAAAAATATCCATTTATCATTCACTAACTGAGAAGGACAAATTTAAAACTGGAAAACAATGTAGTGCTTTAAATGCAAACCATCCATTGCAAGAATTACACACCAGTGATGACAACATATATGAGAATACAACAGAAATGTTTTGTTCACCAAATTGAGAATCTCAGGCGAACAAGGCATAACGTTACACAGTTGTCAGGATATAAGGAAAATAGAATCAAAATGCAGAAACAGTATGTGAAAGCTTGCATTAGCAGCCAGCTGTTGCTAATCAATGCAATTGAGTGATCTTAATAATTTTGCTCTTCTGCAGCACTGACATTGGTTAACATAATGGAGAGGAGGAACTGCATTCGCTGTGATATTTTAGAGGTGATTTTTTACATTTTTTTTTAATTAAGGTAAAGATTTATTTTCATTCATGGAAAACAAACAATTCTATCTTCTCCAAAAGGGACAACATTACATAGGAAAGCAGATCATATATTGATAAATACCATCAGAATGATTACTTCAGATTACTTCTACTAAATTAAAAGTCTATTTTTTCATTATTTCATTTATTTATTTTGGTTTAGAAACACACTTTGCATTTTCATTTTGCCATTAATGATATCAATAAGACTGTGTTGTCCCTCTTAGGCAGTCTTTTAGGAGGGTGTACTTCACAAATCAGAATTTTTTCAATGATGAATTAAAGACAATGAACCCAGAGCTTTCTGTCTATCGCAGGAGATTCCCCCCTTTTTAGAATGCTTTGATGAACTGGTCCACCAAATGCTAGATTTTTTTTATGACTAATTTAAACTCAAAGAAAGCTGGATGTTTTGATTTGTGGAGCAGGACCAACAAGACTGATAATATTTCTGCACCACCTCAAGACTCTCACCACAGGACGCCAGGACACGAGAGGAATTACCCCCCTGATCACCTTTCTTCCCCTCACTTCAAGACTGTCCCCAGGAAACCAGATCAACTCATCAAAGGACGGAGGGAGGCAAAAGGCTTGCTTCTCGCTCTATCTAAGAAAATCTCACCTACATTCAACAGATCATATGCTTGATAAATCGCAACAGACTCATCCTCTTCTGTTGGTTTTAACCTTTTCCATACCATTCAATGTATATGCATTTATTGTCTTATCTTGATTTAAGGACTTTAATTTGTGTGTATGTTTAATGTGATATCCCTTGGTTTTAAGTTAATGCACAGTTAAAGGTAACTCTGTGGTAGGAGCCATGAACTGAAGTCATCTCCACATAATCCTGATTGGGTGGCAGGATCCAGACCTGCCCCCCTCAGCCAAGCCGCCTATCTTAAAAAGACCAAACACAGACCCTCTCTTGGCCCTTACTTCTCTTGACTTCGACACCTCCCTTACTTCTTTTGCAGCTTACACACCTCCTCTCTTTACCTGGATACATCTCCTCTCTCTTAGCTATCTCAGCTAATTATGTGTGTGTGAAAAGCTTTTGTCCTGCTTGCTGGAGAATGAAGAAGGGCCAACTAACACATGGCCACTCACTCAGAACTTATGATGAGCTATTAAGCTTCCACTCTGCAACCAAGTTTGTGCCTCCTGAACGGAAGTTAGATTTTCCACAACTCCTTACAACTCCTTACTTTTGGACATTATTGAACCTTCCATCTTGGGCCTCAACCTCCAGCCATCGACCCCGAAAGGAACCACTGAAAGCTGCGAACCCAAACAACAGGCTTCTCCCGGATTCCAGCAGTGCCAATACGGACCAACACTGTCTCAGCGCCCCAGAACGGATGCGGACCGGAGCCCAGTTCACTGGTCGTAAGCTGCGGTCGTAAGCTGTTGATCTTTAATGTTGGTTGGAGAGTTAGGAAATCTAGGCCTTAGAATGGTTCAACCTCTTAGACATGATTAAGGAACATCACAGTTTACTTAATACATGTTTAATCCCAAACACATAGTTTCTTTTCCATAGAATTCAGGTCAATCATCAAACTCACAGCAACACTGGTTTATGTTATGTTTGTCTAGTCTGTCTTGTTCGTCATATGTATTATTATTTCTCAGATTTAGCCAAATATAACCTGTAGATTAGATAATAAATACCCCTTTTACTATCTGGTCATTGTCTTCTTGATTTCCTGTGGTCATGATTCAGGTAATTTCAAACTAGAACTTATGACTACAACATTTAATACTGATTGATTTATTGAGACTGATTAATTATTTTATTCTTTGAGTTACCAACTCATCATCTAATAAGGTTTCCTTCTATACCTGTAGTGTTACCAAAGTAAACTAGAAAATAGAAGGTGGTGCCTTACGGTTAATCTTTAATTAATTGCTAATTGTTAATATTAATATTAATATTTCATATTAATATTAATATTTCATATTAATATTAAGTCATATTAATCCCATTAAACTTTACATATTAATGGTGCCAGGGCATGAGAATTCGCTACAATATAAACACCGTAGTGTTGCAGTGTCTGGATAAGATCACATGCCTCTTTTTGTTCTTTCCAACGGTTGCTGTGTAAGCTTAAGAAACACGGTGTCATATATATTTGTTCGCTGTCTTGTGAGGTTAAGTGAAGCTGTGAAGGGGTGATCATCAACTGGTGGTGGGTTTGGCTCAGGTGGTTGGGGAGGATGCCGTTGAGGGCCGGCAAGTCAAAACGTGTTTTGAGGATCCACTAGGAATGGTTGGCTGACTCTGTCAGAGACAGTTTTTCCTCCACAATCCTACCAGCACGCCTTCTGAGGAGGAAGCAATGCTGGAGACTACAAGGTGGGCTCCACCATCTCCGGGACTGAAGTCGCTGAGGTGGTTGAAAAGCTCCTTGGTGACTGCCCCCCAGGTATGGATGAGATCCACCTGAAGTTTTGTAAGGCTCTGGATGCTATGGGGCTGTCCTGGCTGACACGCCTCTATGGCATCACATGGACATCGGAGACAGTGCCCCTGGACAGGGGTGGTGGTCTCCCTCTTCCAAAAGGGGGATCAGATTTATGCTCCAACTACAGGATCACACTTTTCAGCTTCCCCAGAAAAGTCTATACATGGGTCTTGGAGAGGAGGGTGCACTGGATAGTCGAACCTCAGATTGAGGAGGTGCAGTGTGGTTTTCGTCCTGGCCATGGGACAGTGGACCAGCTCCATACCCTCTTCAAGGTCCTGGAGGAGCATGGGAGTTCGTCCAACTAACCTACATGTGTTTTGTGGACTGCTCAGGAAATATGGGATACCAGATACCTTTGTACAAGCTGTCCAGTCCCTGCACGACCAGTGTCAGAAATTAATCCACATTGCCGGCAGTAAGTCAAATTTGTTTCCAGTGTGAGTTGGACTCCGCTAAGAATGCCCTTTATCACCGATCCCATTCATAATCTATATGGACAGGATTTCTAGGCTAAATCTTCTAGATCGGTGCAGCATCTGCAGTAATGTGGCGGTTGCACCGGTCTGTTGTGGTGAAGGAGCTGAGCCACAAGGTGAAGCTCTCGATTTACCCGTCGATCTTTGCTCCTACCCTCACCTATGGTCATAAGATCACAAATACAGGCAGTCAAAATAGGTTTCCTCCACAGGGTAGCTGGGCTCTCCATTAGAGATGGGTGAGAAGCTTGGTAATTCAGACTAGAGCTGCTGCTACTCCACATCGAGAGGAGTCAGATAAGGTGGCTCAGGCATCTGGTTAGGATGCCTCCTGGACACCTTCCTGGTGAGGTCCTCTGGGCACATCCCTTCGAGAGGAGACCCTGAAAAAGACCCACGACATGCTACAGATCCCTCCTGATGAGCTGCTGCCCCTGCGACCCGACCCCAGGCAAGCGGAAGAAGACAGTACAGTACGGTGTGGTATATGCGGCACTGCAGATGGTTACACCCACCCCCCAAGTTCAATCAATTTCCCTCCTTTTACCATTTTTTCCATTGAATATTTCTAAATTTATATGAAAAGGTACATAAACTGATTCTGATACATCTCCAATCCTGCAGTGTGGCAGGTCACAGATTTGTCAACCTCTTGGCAGGATGTTTCACAGTTCGGGGCTTCGACCATTCTTTCCAACCTCTGCTGGACTGTCATCATCTAAAGAGCTGTGCGCGTTCTTTCATACATTTTCTTTTCATTCCTTTAGTGCTCCTGTCTTTTCCTCTTTTCATCACTCTGTGACGTGCTGTCATCAATAAGTGTACCCATCTCACACTTGTCACACAGAGATTGGCCTCCAAGACATGTTGGCCCATTTGTCTTCATCAGACATGATGACTATAGTAGCTGCCAAGCCTGACACCTATCACCTTAGTATTAGAACAAAATCACTTCAGAAGTCTTAGACCTGCTCTTATTCCTAAATGGTGGATTTCAGATCAGATTAACAGAATATTTGTCCTCAGCTCATTAAAATTCAGAACAATTAGACTGAAGTTGAAATGCTGTGCAGAGCTTGCATTTCAGAGGGGTTACAAGTTATGCTCTGAGTTTTTATTTCAGAAGCTTTTCACAAGGATGGAATCCCAAAGTACTACCAAATGGTATTTAGTTATAATTATCAATGCTTAGTGTTTGCAGATTTTCATTGCTCAAGTTAATAGATATGCAAATAACAAAAATTACACAGCACGTTTTTCACCTTTTAGCCTAAATAACTATGGGAAACACACCAGAAACGTCAAAAAGTGGAATATTTTCCATAATATGGAACTAATGTGGTTGACACAGATCTAAGCCATCTTGATGTCTGCTACTGCAGTATACCAGTCTGACCGGATACCGAACCACACTGAGCTGGATCTTAAAGACATGTTGGGAATGAATCAGACATTGCTGCTGTAGGGACTTTTACCAAGAGTTTTGTTCAAAATGAATGAACAATAAAGTCTGACACTTTTCTGTATTCTTAGAGAATAAGAGCAAGCCATGTGGTGTGTGAATGTGTGCCCTTCATAATCAGCACTCATTGATGTTGTTTGATGTTGTTTATTAACATTAATGTGACTTGCACAGTGCATATGCATTTATATTATGGTATGAGGGAAAGTTAGGTTAAATGTGATTTTAAATGAATGGCTTTTTCATTTCTTGTTAAGCTGACTGGCTGTTGCAGCTGTCACAAAGTAGTATTTATTTTATTAATATTGGGTATTCATCACAAATTGAAAAAAACAAATTATAAATCAACTAAATTTGATTTATAATTTCATTTCTGTTAAACAACAGAATGAAAGGTTCCAGCAGGCTTTCAGATAAGAGAAGTTACTAAGCCAGGAAAAAGTCAGGTAAGCTTTAGTAGAGGTGTGAATGAAATCATAGTCATATTTTTTTGTCCCCCTTAGTCATAATAACATGTACTGAATTGTCTATCTGCCCATTACGAAAAAATGCATAGAGCTAAAAATGTTCTTTTATTTGATACAGAACCATTTAAAAAATTGATAATTTTATTTATCTATATATTTTTCTGTTAAAACAACTGTAAAACCAAACATTCCTTCTGAAATACCAAAATCTGTGCAACAGCCATCCATTCATCCATCCATTTTCTACCGCTTTTTCCCGAACGGGAGGGGCTTGAGCCAATCCCAACTGACAATAGGCGACAGGCGGGGTACACCCTGGACAGGTCGCCAGTCTTTCACAGGGCCACACATAGATGAACAACACACACACTCACTCCTAAGGGCAATTTAGAGTCCCCAATCATTCTATCCCCAAGGTGCATGTCGAACCGGGAACCTGCTTGCTGTGAGGCTACAGTGCTAACCACCTCGCCACCGTGAAGCCCCCTGTGCAACAGCCCTGTGTGACAGCATGCCTCTCCATGTGCATTTTCAGAATGACTGTTTAATGATTTTACAGATCTGAAGGTATTTTTTTTCACTGCTGTATCAGTTTATTTAAATCTGACTACGCAGTGTATTAGCACAACTAAGTGACAAGATTGATGATATAGAATATATATACCACTGTCAACCTAGTGGTCATCTTGAAGGCTTGAATTCTTAGCACTTGAGGTAGAACATATGCCTTTCATCTCCTTGAATAGAAAATATACGGCATTGAACACAAAATGTGGGTGAAAAAAAAATGTCAGGATATTATAGAAAAGAGATGGCTGTTGCTGCTTCAGTAACCGCCTCCACTGTACTCCTGAGTATGGGAACCAGTCCACAAAACACATGGTTTCTATTGTTTCTTTATTTAAATAGTAGCTCAGGAAAAAAAATATTGTAAAAAGCCATGCAATGACATTACAGCTGCTCCCAGCACTATTTTGCAAATTCAAGTACTTTTAGACCTTTATAAGATTTACATTAAAAAAAAGTGTAAGTATTTCCATAATCAGTCTGAACTGTTTGCACTATTAATCAATCTTAAACATCTATCTTTACTAGTATGTTTTGCATAAACCCAAAGAGCAGAAAAGACAACTGCTAGTGAATGATGAATGTTATATGAGCAGCTTTGCAGATCACTACATACAGCTGCTTTTACCATTTTTCTGTCAGCTATCTGTCTGTCAAACCAATAGCCCAATAAACGTGTGTCCTTACTTTTTCTGAATATAATTCGATGAAGGATACACCCTTTCAGGAAACATTCAGGTATGATTGCTGTGTTTGCTTTGTGTGGTCTTCTGTAAATATGCTAATATGGTACTTGGCAGTACCCTTATTTGAAGTGAAGAGAAGTTAATGAGATGTCTCCCCCTCATACCTTGTAAGGAGGATCCCTTGGTAGATTTTATTAAGTTGATCAGACTGTCAATGCATCATTGCATTCAACCTTCCTCTCCCAGCCACTGCCATAACCAGGGTTAGAAAATATATATTATAAAATATATAATCAGGTTTTTTTTTTAAAGTTCACTGTGGCTATTTTATTCCCAGGTACAGAATATTTAATGACACATTACATGATTGTGTAATATATTACAATTCCCTGAATGGATCTTAGGAAAACATTTTACTCTAAGCTGAACTTTTACAGTGTGTTATTGAAGATTTTACTTATGTCCTAATAATATTTATTACTGCACAGTTGAACAGCAGTGGATGTAGTAGTTTAAAAATCAAACGTTTTTTTAAACACTGATACAAAAATTTAAATCTAGCACAAATTTCATATCTCCAAAACTAAGTGACATGTCCTAACAACCACAGTACATATTTTAATCCTCAGCACCTGGATAGCATATCAGAGGAAAAGCTAATGCTATGTTATCTGTTTGTGTGTTTTAATTGAATTGATTTTAATCATATTCAGCGCTTTGTGTTGCCTAAGGCATGAAAAGCGCTTTACAAATAAATAAAGTTTGAAATTTTGGAATATACTTGTAACTCAAAAGGACTCCAGAGTGATGAATGCTTCATAACCTTCATAAAGCCAATTTAATCTGTCTACTACACATTACGCACATATTATAGTGCGTTTTCAGGGTCCTTGCAGATCTGTCACTTGTCACTTGCAGACAGCAGAGCAATACCAGCAGAAATCGTAGGGGCTGCATTGTACATAACCCACACCCAATGTAGCCCACAATGAAAGGAACAAATCAATTAAGAAGCAGAGAACTTTGTCAACAATAACATGGATACAAATGCAGCTGCTATGTGGATGAGCGCTATCTGCTCATCCTGTTTTATTTCTCCTTCAGTCAAATCCTACACTGCTGAAACACTGAATCTATATTGAATAATTACAGAGTGTTTCTGATGATTGGTGTTTACAGGACAAAGTCAACTTTATAACTTGGACCACAGCATCCACAGCAAAAAGTAACAAGTGCATCTACTGTAAATTGTGTTTCCATTAAAATTGTCCCGAACTACCACTTATTAAATATCTGTTTATTGCAGTCATCTTATGCAGAGGTTGGTGCTGATTATTGACCTCAAAAGCAAGATGCAAGATGGTTTACTTTCTGAGCAGCGTTAAAAAAAGGGACTTTTGCTTATTTTAGATATAAAGGTTTAGCTAAAACTATGTTTATCAAAGGTTCCATTCAGACAAAAGCATGACTTTTACTTTAACTGTTAGTGATGAGAATCCATCAGACAAGTTGAACACACCTGAATAAATGTTTGTAGAAACCTAATCCACAAACTAAAGCCAAGGAAGTGTATGTTGTTTCCTTTGACAGACGCACACACACAGTAAAACTGCATTCAGGGAATCTGGAACCATCTGAGTGCATCTTGATTGACACCAACTGTCAGCTGGTAAAATCTCTCTCCTGTAGCCTCTAAAACTGGCACATGGATGCCTGTTTGCTGTGTGTGTATGTGTGTGTGTGTGTGTGTGTGTGTGTGTGTGTGTGTGTGTGTGTGTGTGTGTGGGTGAATGACGTTGATTGTCAGACTACCTTGGCCAGCCCGCGAGGCTTTTTACTTGTCAAGAGAGGCGTCTGGCTGCATTTTTCACACCACAGAAGGGCATGTTTTTCCATGCTTACCATAGTTTCCTTTTGTTTTCTGCCATTTCCTGCCCCATTTTCTAAGTCCTTCTTCATTTTTACCCTTCACCATCATCCGCTCTCCCATCTTTCTTTCTCCTCTACTTTTGGTCAAACTCTGTCAGCTTATGTGTTGTCCATTTTCTCTGAGATCAGCTTCGTGGAATTCATGCATTTAATACTTATTCCAGTTCTAAGACAGCAGTTATCCAGCAGGTTTTCAATGTATTCCTGCTTCAGCATACCTGATTTAAAATAAGTGGATCTAACAACACACACAAATCTGCACACTTACGCATTAATTAGAGTCAGAGGTGTTTGAGCAGGGATACATGGGAGAAGATATACATGTCAAGGCCCAATATTAAATTGGTAATCTGTAGATAAAGAGTTGAAGCAGCTTAATAAAAAGCCCAAATGCAGGACATGGCCATAATACAACTTTTTTTCCCCCAGGAATTGTTTAAAATTGTTTTCAAAATGGCTTTTGACATCTAAACCAAACAGCAGAGGTAGTGATTCAGGAAAAAAACAAAAAAAAAAAAAAAAAAAAACGCTTTTGGGTTCCAATTTTGGGATTATTTTTTTAAACCTTCATTGTTATTGGAAAGATTGATTTAATAATAATAATAATAATAATAATAATAATAATAATAATAATAATAATAATAATAATAATAATAATAATAATAATAATTATTATTATTATTATTATTATTATTATTGTTGTTGTTGTTGTTGTTGTTGTTGTTGTTGTTATTATTATTATTATTATTATTATAGTTATTATTATTATTATAGTTATTATTATTATTATTATTATACATCCTAAGCTTCCTGATTATTGCTTTAATCTTTGCCTCAAGTACTTTTTAACTTTTTACAAACCTTTATTCCGTTTTATCATGATTGTGCCTCATTCCTTACGTCCTAAATCCCTCTTGCTGGCACTTCTCTTATTTACATTTTACTTGTATGTGGGTGTGTTGGTGTGCGTGTTTGTGTGATAGAGAAAGGTATCAGACAACATCAAGGGAGACATTTATATTGCTGATTCTAAATAGGTTTAATGTACAGGTTGCCTACAAACTAGCAGAATGATTGGAGATAATAGGCTGGAATCAGCCTGATTGTACCCCAGAGGGAGGAGGAAGAAGGTGATGAAGAGACAAAGGGAGAAAAATTAAAGATGGGGATCTGGTAGAGCAGGAAAACCTGGAAAGATGAAATAGGATTAAGAGGAATGGGATGAAGCGAGAATAATGGAAAAAGTTGAACAATTGTAAAGAAAAGCAAAAGAATGGCATGGGTTTGTTGAATATAGAGTGATTGTATGGAAGGATTAGAGTCAAGGAACAGATTTTAGAAAATGGGAAAAGGAAAACAGTCCAGAAAAAGGAAGCAGTGCAGAAAAACAGGAATGGGCAAAATACTGAGTATAAATAGTTCATTGAGATGACAAAAATGAAAATATTACTGGGAAAGAAGATAGTCATGTAGGGAATCTGGGAATAGTAGTTAGACATGAAAACATGTAAGTGGATTTATTTTTTTTCCAAGCTGGAAGAAGAAAGAGCTACAGATGAAAGCAGTAGCAAAAAACAAAGACATGGAGAGTGGGTGGATTGAGAGAACAACTTCTCCTAAATGTTCTCCAGAGAGACACAGTGGCAAAAAATAAAAAAAGGAGAAGAAAAAGTGACATTTTCCTTGATGGACAGGTGGATCTCAGAGGGAAAAAAACTAGCAGGATTATCCAAGACAGACAAGTAAAGAATCAGAAACAGACTTAATCCATGGGATCAAACAATCAAGTCTTCTAAAATGTAAATTCTGAGTTTCTTTTAAAACATGTCATGTGCCACCGCAAAAGAAGAATAATTGACACCAAATCTTAAAAATGACTGACAGTTAAGAAATTAAATAAATGAAAGCACTTTGTGAGGACTAAAGATAAACCTAAATCCTTGACTGACAAAATATCACCTTCACATATCCTGTATGGAACTGTAAATAATGAAAGCACTGAATTTAGTAAGTCAAATGGAATGCTAGCACTTCCTTTTTGCAGAGACCTGGCTCCATACAGATTGGACACAGCTAAGATGACCACTTTATTTTTCTCAATCGCCATTGTTTATTTGGGAATTCATGACTCATTAAATAAACGTTGTAAAGTTAAGGTTATGTATAAAGCAATGTTAGTTGTTGCACATACTGAAACTAGATAGGTTAAGTTGTGTAAATATAGGCAACCATAAGTCTTTGGCTATGCCAGAATGAGCACCCTATCTTCTAACCCCTCATTCACTTTGCAGGGCTACACCACATAATACAGTACATAGTGCCCTCATTCTGTTGGTGATTCGGACACAAAGCTCATGACTTTCTCCCTGTCTCCTGTTGCACATTACATGACTACCAGCTATAACTATAGCAACCACTACACACTTGAAGGTGTTGTTCCAAATACAATATAATTTTTGTTTTATTTACTTATATTGCATTTCATTCTTTCTTTCTACTCAATAAAAAGCATAAAAATGATGATCTATAGTTTATTCGTTGAACTTCTTTGAAGTTTGTGTCATTGCTGCCATTGTAAACTAAATTAGTTCAAATAAGTTATTTCTTATGAGATCCTTTTTTTTTGCTTCTGTACAGGTGTGACCAATGGCATAGAATGAGTGGATAGATTGCGGATTTTCCTTTGTGGTGTGTTTCTGTCTCTTCTTCATGTTCTGTTTATTTTCTTTATTTTCTTCTCTTCTCTTCCCTTTTTCTGTCCCTTCCGGTTGTGTCCAGCAATACATGGAAATTCTGTTTAATTAAGATGTAACTAAAATAAATAAAGAATTCAGATTATTAATAAGATCTTTATATATACATATAGTTCCTCCTGACAAAGAAAATTTGCTCAGCATGACACAGCGGACAGACCATCATTCTGCCTGCCTTAATGCTGGACAAGACAAGTTTAATATATATATA
>JBAMHX010000004.1:7978445-7998900 GCA_037177515.1 Pseudomugil tenellus | reverse complement strand
TATATATACTTATATGATCAACGTGTCTGTCAATGGGTAAAAATGTACTTGTTCTTCTTAAATTTTCTATTTCCACTTTCTTAACATGAAATAGAAAAAAAAGGAAACAAGCAAATAAATAAAAGACAGTCGTTCAGTAATGTGAGTATTGCTTCACTCGCACCCATTTTAACATAGTCTGTCTTCATATGAGTTCATTTTGAGAAATCTGCTTTCTGGAGGAGGCAGAGATATTACATCACAAACTGAGTTACTGTTGCTACAGCAGTAGAAAATTAAAACAACACTTGCTGGAGTTGAAGGTATTATGGAAATCCAGGAGCTATGTTTAAGCTACAAATGACTAGTGAGGGGCAGAAAGTGAGAGGGGGTCTTTATCCATCCGATTAGTTTTTTTCTGATGTGACAAGATGCATCTTTTCAGTCAAATGTTATCCAAACAACCATATAGTAATGATACATCCTTTAAATTCAATGACATAAAAAACGTAAATTTTTTTGTGAACGCAGTATATTTTGCCCTATATCAAGATATATATTTTTAATTAAGTTTTTACTGTTTCAACATTGTTTGGAATTTTTCAAGATGAAAAAAGTGAAATTTGATAAAGCTCCATATGATTAGTCTTAATATAACTTACATAATAATTAGTTTGAAATGTAGAAGTGAGGAAAAACTAGTTTGACCTTTTCGCTCAACCTGCCATAGCATCATTTGCAGAACATCCAAATACAATGTTCTAATGGCAAATATAAGCTATCAGGAAGTAAAAGCAAACCTGACAGTAAAGACAAAATCTAAATGGCCTCACTTCTTCCTAATTCTTCCCGAATTGCCAAATCACTCATGAAAAGATCATTTGTGGCTATACTTGATACATTTGGAGACTCACCCCATTGGCTTTGCTTATGGCTTGGTAGTAGATGCTGTAGCTCTTAGCAGGTGACAGTGGAGGATTCCAGAAACCACCATAGCTCTTGTTATCCCCCAAAGTGAATGGCTGTACCACCGTGAGGCTGGATGGTGGTAGCTCAGCAGCGATGTAGTATGGTGAATCCAAGGTGGAGGCATTGCGGAAGCTGACAGGGGCAGGGAAACACTCCGGTGTTTCAGAGGCAGCACGGCGAGTTTTTGACTTACGCTCCTCCTTCACAACAAGCTGGTAAGAGCTGAAAAGAAGAAGGATTTTTTTATGCTTCAGGTTGTATGTTGTTTGTCAAATTTGTCAGTTTTTAAAGAAAGTTCTCGAGTGGGGTTTCCGGCTTTGGAGTGGTGGATGGTGTGACAGTGGCCGATCATTGATCGATGTCATTTAGTGGTGGAATGTAATAACCAGTGGTGTTTCCTCCCAGAGGCCAAGGGGTGCTGAGCCTCCTCTATTTTCATTTGGGATTAATAAAGTATTTTTCATTAATTTATCTAAATTTAGTCATTTATACATTTGTTTCTAAAACCATGGCTGTCATTTTTCTGAAACATTTCACTTTTAGAGTAGAAACAAAAAGGATTTTCATTTACGGTTTCATTTACGTCTCTCGGAACTGAAACAGCGCCCTTTTACTGGTGATGCTTTATAGTAAAGCAGTGATGCCACGAAGTGCTCGGTCCGGTTGGCATCGTTTGTTAAAAAAAAAAAAAAAAAAAAAAAATGAATGATCAGCTAATGATGCTTCTTGGCTCCTAAAGGGTTAACTGACTTAATGAGGATGTAGCCTCACTTATGATCTGAACGACAGGCACTACATAAAAGCGATAAAGATAACTTCACCAGAAATGCTCTGGTCTACAATGAACAAGAAACAGAACAATTTAAAGTTTTGCTGAACTTCAAAGTGGCCGTGACACCATGTCTATACAAACCACTTTGCATTGATAGTTTCGATAGATACAGATGAGACACATCCTGTGAAATTATGACTGAATTTATCTTCACTATTTAAGCACCAGCAAATTACTTTCAACCCTAAGACACCTCCTTACACCCATCATGTTTATGAAACAGGTAGAAAGCCTGTGGTTTGTGAAGATTCCTCACACAAACGCTATTGTTTGTCAGATGTCTAACAAAGCCCCACAACACCCTCCACACTACATGCACATGCACCCCATTAACATGGAAACAAACTTCTGTTAACTCTCCTGAGTACCTGGCAGACTGTGTCTTGTGCTGACTCAGCAGTAAAGTGTAGATCAAAAGTACAAGAGCATATGTCACTTAATGCATTCAGGGAAAAGAAACAGGACGGTTACTAAATTACTTTCCTAAATCTTTTATGGAGTCCAGATTTGTTTAATTTTGAATGCAAATGCTTGAGCTAGCTTTAGTCAGCTTTTATGTATCCAAGCATATATGTAAAGGTGTGTTTATACATGTAAATAGGAGTAATGTGTGCATGTCTATGTGTATGTGTTTCTATTATGCCCTAAAAACCTTCATGAATGGGTGAGGGCTCCTTTAGCAGTCAGGAAAAACACAGCAGCCCTCTGCAATTACCTCCATGCCAAGAACTCACTTCACAATTATATGCAATTAGGGAAATGTATGTTTCTGTGAAGGGGGCCGCAGCCAATTATCCCAGTTCCCGTTTGGCAGCTTTCATAAAAAATAATTGCTGATGACCAAAGATGAGGCTCCCGCTCTCTCTATGTCACTGTCTTAGCTGTTTCTGCCTTTCCTGGTGAAATATCCATTTCAAGTTAATGGCTTTCAAAAGCAGCACAAGAGATGTAGTAGAAGCCTAATACGAGAGGGAAAAAAAAGATGCAATAAGGAGCATGTAAGTGTGTGTCTGTGTGTTTACCATATTGGATGTGTATTTTCTAAAATGCATGTCTGAGAATGTACTTTCCTTGATGAGATCTACAGTTAATTTATCTTCTCTTTATGTACATGACAACTTACATCTGTATTAAACATTGCCATACATTTCTGTCTATAAACTGCTGATATGGTTGTTTACCAGGGCATTGTTGTTGGAAATACATCCACTGGAGGACAGTGCAGTTTTAGGTCATTTACACATCTAATAGTCTGCTCGATTCAGTTGGGGTTGTAACTTTCAGCTGGTCCAAGTTTGCATTTAGACTGTTTATAGTTAAGCAAACCCTCACCCTCTCACAAGAAGCAGTGCTGTATTACTGAAAAAAATTACTGAATTAAAAGAGAATCACTCTTTTATTTTTTTTAATACAGGGCAACTTCCTTTCTGCTACATTTTGTTGTACACGTAATTCCTTTGCTTCACATAAAGCAAAGGTTTCGCATTTTTCTGCTCTGTTAGCCTGTGAACAATTGCCCACAAACAGCAGTCGGACAACAAGCTAGCACATACACAACATGAATGCAAAGAATAAACAGACAGCTCAGTCTGTGTACTGTATGTATATTTAATATGAAGAATATTAGGCCTTAGAGTAAGGATGTAGAGTATTCCCTGACCAAAGGAGAGTCAAATGTAGCCAGACATTTCTCTGGAATGTTTATTAACTTACAGGATAGCATGGCTGTTAAGACAAATCCTCCAGAACAACACATTGGGACATTATCTGATTTATTGACTTTGGTTTTGAAGATTTAAGTGTCAAACGGAACCTAATTTCTCACAACAATTCTTTCATTTTTTAAGAGTTTTTAAGAATTAAAGAATCCCCCAACTTCTAAACTAAATAAACTTATCAACTTCAGGTCTATTTCCACACAGAAGAGACAACACAAACTTAACAGGCCTCTTTTAATGACATTTCTCACAGAGACCAAAGACTTGGTTTAACGTCATCCCAGATGTACATTTTAAACTTAAGAAATTGTTTATACTCTTATAAACACAAGCTAATAGTTGGGTTTCCGTCACTGCTTCTCACAAAATAAAAGTTACATCTGTAAAGTTTAGAAAAACTACAATTTCAATATGGAGGTTTTTCTATTTAACAGTGTCTTGCACAGAAGCCGCAGATCTCTAAAATTGTGTATAGCTAATGAAATTTTACAAGAATTGCGGTGAATGCAATATTACCACGAAGAACCATTTTGGATTTTTGTACTTGCTGCTGTAAATTTGCTAATGCTTTTTGAAGCTATACCCTTCATTTCCCATTCCATCTCATTGTAAAATGTATTATTTCCGGGTTGTTTACTCCATACCACACCATCTTAACTGGTCACATGACCTGCTACGTCATGCCCAGGGATGCATATATGAGAAAAACTGTTTTACATTACACGTTTGCACTAAACTTTTATATCAAAATGCCTGAAAAACTACCTCATGAGACTGTAAAATCTATTTAGTAATAATTGAGGGCTTTTTTCGAAATATCTGTGTTTCCATTACTGGATTTCTATGGCGATATTTAGGTTTTGCACAAATCTAGGGGTGATGGAAATGCAATTGGTGTTAATTCCGAAGCAGCATTTCATTTCCTAACCTCATACAGTTAACTACCAACATTTAGGTTTTCATTTTTGCTTATTTGAATAAATAACATTGGAATTGTGTTAAACTTCAAATATTATTTTGTTTGAATAATTTTTTACTTATGTGCATTTATTTATTGACTGATTGAGTTATTTAACTTCATGTATGAGATGATAAGTTCCCTTTTAGCCTAGAGCTTAACACAGATAGCAAGAAAATATTAGGTGGTGCTCCCGAGGTGATTATTATTCATTATTAATATTATTATTTCATATTAGCATTATTTATTATGCTAACCACTACACAATTATTGGAAGTTTTAAACAGGAACCTTTAAAATATGAACAGTAATAAGGACTTGTAATGTTATGGCAAGTTTTAAATGTAAATGAGGCTAGTGAATATAAATGTATAGCCATGTATCAAAGTATTTTGGTGCATACTGAGAACTGTAATATAAAGTAAAACCTAATTTTACACATAAACAGCATATAAAGTTCATTTCCTTTTTAAAATAAATGTGCACGCTGATTACTGTTTACTGTATTACTGATTACTGTATATTTCTGCTTTCATGTGGATATGTATGTGTTGTGTGTCGAGTAAAGCATTAATGTTGATGAGTGTTCGGTGTGTACATGTTGAAAAGGGACATCTCAACCATAACAGAAGATGCTAAAAATTTTCCCTTTTTCCTGGCCTTTTTTTTTGGGGTAGACATTTCTTACATCAGCTCATGAACTTTGGATGCTCAGATCTCTTCAAGACAAACAAAACATAAAACATGATTTCATACAAAAAATATCTGCACACATTTGCTTTCTCCCTAATAATAAACATATATTATGATCTTTTTTTTACTATTATTTATGTATTTATTTTAAAAGTATATCTAGTTAGTTCAGTTATTCTTAATTGGTTGAATATTTGATTGTATGTTATTTTATTCTTGTCTTGCTTTTGTATTTTTTTCTTTCTTTAACTATATTGATTTTGCTTTGATATAACTGTAAACAGTTTTAGGTCTTAACAGGCCTATGAAACCTTTAGAGATATTCCACGAAACAAAGGCTAATTCAGCATCCATCTTCCTATCCATACTGTGAACTCTCTCATCAACTCTCTAACAGACTTGTCTTGTCTTGACTCTTCTATTAGCACTGTCTGTTTTTGTTTACTTTAATTATTTCTCTTCCTCCAATAATGTTTTTTGGCATTTAGTTTTTGCTTTAGTTTAGCCTATTAAACAACAGCCATGCACATTGATCACAGTGGAAAGTGTGCTATAATTTCCAGCAAAGGTGTGTGTCGCAAACAGGTGTTGTGCTGATATCCTAATGTGTGACAAATGCGAAACTCTGCTGCACAGTCATGGGCATTCATGGAAAAATAAAGCTGTGAAGTGCTGTTTTGGGGCACTGCCAGGCAACAACAGCTCCAGAATTGTACATATTGAATGTCACAATTTGACAAAAAGCCAGAAAGGTATAGTGTGTTTGAATGGGGTTAAAATACTATATATTTTTTTACAAAGCACAGATAAAAAGCAGATCGTTTAAGGTGATTATCTTTGATAGATTGACATAAGCACAATACAGGAGGATAAACAGTGTATTTGCCTTGTGTGATTAATGCTAAAGTACGGTATGAGCTTATATGAGTTAACAATAAATCACTAACCATTACTTATATTTCCTTAATCCATTATCCCAAGTTCCAATTAAAGAAATATATTTGGCGCAGTCTTGTATTTCTCTAAAGTGAGAATAATGTTCTTCTACATGCCAATTAAAGAGATGAGCTCACGTTTTCACAGTGAACTTTAAAATAACTGTTGGCTGGAAAATTGAGAAAAGGAGAAATAAATCAGCTGGATTGCTGCTCTCTGTGGTTTGGTTTTGAATGAGACAGTAAAGTGAAGTCTGAAGGGCTGGAGCATAAATCCACTTGATTGAAGTTATTGAAAAACATAACTGGTTGTAATTAATCAGATTTAGAAGAAAAGGGGACAGCTTAAGTTTATGTGTGTCTCCGTGGTTGATCAGACATAAAAATGAAGTGTGCAGGATTTGTAACAATGAAGGCCATACTACATTTATATGGCATATTGTGAGAAAACTGACTGTAAGTGTTACAACTCATTTGATGTACTCTCCAGTCCCACAGTAATGGCAAACACTGCATGTAAATAATGGATTTCATCATTTTAACAGACATGATGAACAAAAAATGAGTATGATTAACAAAAAAGTGACTAAACTTTGAGTCTTTATCAGAATGATCAGCATTATGCTTAACAACTCATATCTGAAAAAAAAGGCTAAACTGATTTTTTGTAAGTACTTTTTCTTTCCTAAAAACGATATGTCTGAATCTTCTCGTCTGCTAGCTGTTGCCAGCTTTAAATAAACTCTTTCACCCAACTAAGGGCTCTTGGAGCTGTATCTTCATAAGTGCACTACTAAATAGTCACAAGAAGTGACTGATAATTTATAACTATGACGATGGTTTTGGCTTCTTTGCAAGTAAATGGGATTCTTTATTCTGACTGATTATAATGGCTCTAAAAGAGCATCTGAAGGATTTAAAAAGACAGCCAGTGTAAAGGAACAGGAATAACATCAGAGTACAGGAACAGAAAGGGTACAAAACAGAAATGATTAAAACTGAAAGAAGAAAATAATAATAAATAATGGTTATTAAGATAAATTAAATAAAATAAGATAATATTAAAAAAAAATACCTTATAGGGGCTCCACGAGATTGGGCAGGCTTTAGCAGGATAGTGATGGTGGTCTCTGTCTCATTCAGTGGAGTTTCAGACTCATACTCTGGCATCATAGGGGCTGAAAAACACATCATTTAGAACATTGTAGTTTGCATCCAGATAATCTTTTGATGAATGATGACATTTTAAGGTTTGAAAGACAAATATATTGATAAACTTCACCAGAGGTCAAAAATCCTATCTTTAGTTTTGGTTACCATTTGTCATAATAAGAAATGGTAACGAAAACCTTGTCTACAAATGTGTGATTTTAAAAGGAAAATGAAAGATCGATACACTAGTTACTAGACTCACACAAGGGAGCATTGAATTTTACCAGAGGTGGCCAGCTCTGGTCTCGTTCCCTGCTGCAACACACCTGAACTTGAAAATAAACACTGCACAAGTCTGCAATTTACCCGTTTATTTGAGTCAAGTGTGTTACAGCATAGAAACTCCCACCACCTTCAGGATTGCGACTCTCGAGGACAGGTCACCACTCTCAAGTTTGTCATCACTGAATTTCAGATGCATAAAACAGATATTTTTCCAAAACATTACATCCTTTGTTTTTACTTCAGTTTCTATTACTATAATACTTTAATTACATATCATATTATATATATTTCAAATTTAATAAAAAAAAAATACAAAATCACTGTTTTAATGGGCAGAAAAGTGTACGTTTATGCCACAACCCCAGAGATAGCTTCTAATTACATACTAAAGTGAAAGTCACAAGCTAGCAAAAGCAAAATATTTAAACCCTTTATACAAATCTATTTTACATATCTGCTCAAGTTTTTAACCTTGGTTCATTTGGATCTGACATCATGGCCTTCTAGCTTGACAACAGTGATATTATCCGATCCTATAAAGTCAAATAAAGAGGCAAACACTGGCTTAATTTTTTATTAAAAATTATTATGTTAATTTTACATCTGCCATACACTAGTTTTGGAGATAAATTATAAATGCCATTCATCAATCCAATATATCCGTAATTAAATGGCTGAAAGTGAAAGACCTTAACAGTTTTTCCATGAATGGTACAACATGTAAGTTTTTAACAATCCAATCCCCTTTTTCCTCCTCTATCCATCCATCTAAATGTGTCTGCAGTGCTTAGTTTAAATCTCAGCATCCTTTTGACCCTAATGAGATAATGAAGATTAGGGATGGCGTGACATTTGGAAGGAGACATCTTTTTATGTGGATTTTTTTCTCTCTCTCTCTCTCTCGGCAACATGTTAAAGTAAGTTGGGGTGTTAAAGAAAGGAGGCTCACTGAAAAGGTCACGGTAAGAAAATAGCTATGGGTGTTGACAGAAAGGACAAAGCTTATAGCTTACTGATTACACTGAGACATGCATATATTCCTATTTTGAATTACAATACCAAAATGTGGAAACTTTTGTTCAGAACCATTTTTTATTCCAAATCGATTTTGTCACAGACTCACACATATGTATGTACATACTCACTCAATTATTGTATAGTGGATTATTATCTTTCAAGAGGCAACAAGCTATTTAGCAATGGTGAATGTCTCTTAGTATCACATGTTGACACCTGTTCTTTTTTTTTGTCATATTTGAATGAGTTGAGTAACCCGGTAGATTTACATGGAACAAAAAAAGGTCTGCACCATTAATTTTAATGTCATCACCCGATTTAATGGGTTCCCATATGTTATTTATGTGATTTCTTTTACAGTCCGGCTATTTCCCAGAAAGCTGATAATTTGAAAGATAATTTGCATACATGCACAATTTGTCTTAAAATACAGCTTAAGTTAACAGTTTCCACCAAAAATAGCAGTGATATCCACCATTTGTTATTTGTTCTTGGATCTGTGCTCAGAAAAGGTAACAACCTACCGACCTACTTGAAGACACATTAGTTCCCTAATGACCCATAGGAATGGGCTGATAACCTACTGGTAATGTCCATTCAATTGGGGGATAAGATTGAAATCAGTGGCACAGACTTTGTGGACATTTATCATGTGCCAGCATGTGACACTTAGGGACCCTGACCATCCGTCAGACTGTTCATGCATTGCAAGTGACAACTTGTTTTATTTAACCCTAACGATACAATGACTAGTTCTAAATTCTTAAACAATAATTTTAAAATATGTACAAGAAACAGAGGGCAGAAAACTGACCTTTTAATAGAAAATAAAAGACAATTAACAGAGTTGAAAGCACTTCAAAGACAGAAAAAGAGGAAGAGTAAAGAGTAAATAAAGAGTTCTTATATTCCATCAGTCAGTCTGTCATTAAAACAACAAAAGACACTCTTCTGCATACAGTTGGAATAATAAAAAGGACTTCTCTTGTTCACCAACAAAAAATGCTTCAATATCCTGAGTATTTCATAGCTGTTGTTCTAAACTTGTTTTTTTCTTTTTCTCTTTTCTGTGGTGCGACTGACATTTTCTGTGGACTGATGTGGCTGATATAAGCAGGATTACCAATGGGGAGAAAATGTCAGAAAACGGTCACTCACACAGACAAAGAAAGACAAACAAAAACAAACTGACACATTCATGGAAAAACTGATCAACATGTCAGCCCATCAGCGGGCCAACAAAAAGCCTTTGTTTTTCTCTACCTGCTATTATTGCAATAATAGGGCTGTGTCACACTGTCTTTCAGTAGTTAAGGAGCAAAGATCAAACAATGTAGCCAGAAATTAAAGAAGAAACTGACATTTTCAATGTGAATCAATGCAAAAGCTAGACAAAGATTAAGCAAAACTGGCTCACCTGCTATTTTGGTGGTTATTCTGATGTTGACGGGTGATCCAAAGCCCTTATTTGTTGAAGCCTT
This sequence comes from Pseudomugil tenellus, assembly GCA_037177515.1. Taxonomy (NCBI): domain Eukaryota; kingdom Metazoa; phylum Chordata; class Actinopteri; order Atheriniformes; family Pseudomugilidae; genus Pseudomugil; species Pseudomugil tenellus. The sequence continues at coordinate 7,988,881 of JBAMHX010000004.1, read as the reverse complement.
AAGAGTAAAGAAATAGGTCGTTCCCGGGTAGAGGCCTACAAACAGATGATGGGTCTCATTTCTCAGTTTGGACACTCGTCCCCTCTGGGTGGTCAGGTCCGCACTTGGGTCCAGTGAGCTCAGGGCTTTATAGGTTATCTGGAGGCAGACAGGACAAATACATTAACACATAAGCAAAGCCAACATAAACAAGTTTCACTCATCATAGCACTTATTCTTTATGTAGTGTCTGACACCGACTTGTATCACCTTCATTATATTTTATACAGCTTGCAGTTCATACGCAACAACTGTTTTTAGTTTTCCCTTTAAAGGTTAAGTTGGAGAAAAATTTTTAAAAAAACTGCTGAAGTGTTTAATTCCTACAACAACATACAGTACATTAAGTAAACACAATCCTTTTAATAGATCAGTCTGCTCCGATTTGTCAGATTGTCAAGTCAACTTGAGGGTAAACCATCAACATACCATCAACATTAAAGATATATACAAATAGCTTACCAGTTCAACAATACCATTACATACACCTACAAACATCTGTGGTATGTAAGAAGTACCACAAAGGTTTTCTGAACTGGAAAAATTCTCAGCTATACTGTACATCGAACCAGTCTATGTCTCCCATCCTGTATCCAATAATGCAATCCACCACAGAAGTCTGAAAAAATGATTTGAGCATGGTCACTGTTGTTGTCACTGTTATTAATACTAAGTCTTATGACAGTTAAATGGTCAACATATCTGACAAACCCTTCTTGTTGTTGGTCGTCGTTTGTATTTATTTGACTGCCAGGTACACGTTTTCCACATGTTTCAAAACACACCCCTCTGTCAGGTCCCTAACCCTTAATCTGTCATATCAAACCCAATACAGTAAACTGATCATGACTTTTAAACTGTCCACAAAATATTAGTGCAAATGAATTATGGACTTGAAGTGATTTTGGCTCTTTACAATAGATCTTTCTATGACGTCCACATCATATCCGCTTATTCACTGAAGCAAACTGAGCAAATTGACCCACTGCCATTAGAGTGGTCGAAATTCTTCAATAGTTCTTCTGTTAAAAAGAACTGCCAATGCTTGTCGCAGTATTGCTACTGGCAAATTTCTACACTGCAAAGCCCTCAATGACTGCACTTGTGGACACACAGCAGCATGCACAGTGAAACACTGGAGGACAGCTGTCATTGTGAATGACAGTCAGTACAAAAGAATATTGACTTGTGGGAAAAACACATTAACAGCATTTCAGCACTTTGTGCATGTGTCTATGTTTGGAGCTCTCAGGGCTTTTCAATTCATCTCTCAGCTTCTAGGAGATAAAGAGAGTTAGTAGATATCCAAAAAGTGTAAACAAGGTGAGAAGTAGTGAAATGGTTATTAAAGGCTGAATCAATCAAAGACACGTAAACAACAATTTGAATCAACAGCTGAAGTGAAAACCTCCACTTATACATTGTTTTCCAGTTTGCAGAACCCCATTCTTAAAATGTTTCATGCTACTTTTATGTCTGTGCTTTCTTCTAGTTCTTTTTTTGACAGCATATGAGAGCTGCACCATTTTCCTACTCCCAGCTTGGAAAACATTCCCAAAACCAATGAAACAAAATTGAATTTGTGTTCACCGTATTTTCTACAAATACTCAAAATGTTTGTGAACTCATTTTTTTTATTGACAAATATGACCCCATCCCTTATGAGTTTCTCTTTTATTATATTGCTCTTAGTCACATCTCAATTTAGACATCAGGTCTACTTGTTGTTAAAGACTGCATGCTAAATAGCCCAATCATCACATTGTGATACACTCTGACACCATTTACATCTTCCAGTTTCTCCAGGAACTAGCTTTGCAATTCTGACAATTACAAAATTCAGCCAATCCTTGTGAGTGCACTTTTTTTTTATTATTTTCTTTTCCAAATACCTTAACTCCAATGTAAATTTCATATATAATGGTGCCTCCATGTTACCTCACACAAATATTACATATATGTGTCATCAGCTTTACATCTGTCATTCTGATCATTATTGTGCAGACATGAGAGAGAGAGAGATTTGTTACATCTGATGTTTAAAATCGCTGCAAAGCACCTAAAGTGGTATCTCTCCCATGCCTGGAAAAGTCATCATTTCCAGCTTGCCTAGGTTAAAATCCCAGACTGAGGCATGTTTTTCCTCCTCACAAACACACACACACATATTTTTTACTTCCATAAAACACAGAAATTGTGTGAAAAGATTAGGAAATCCTGGAGAGACTGATTATCTGGCATTTTTGAAAAGCTGGACATCCAAACACTGACAGGTCACTTTCTAAAAGAAAAAACAAATCAATCAGCAAAACTTACCTAAATGCAACAAAACAAAAAAGAACAAATTTAGAATGTGATGAAAAGTGATGGAAGTAAAGTAAATTATAAAAAAGAAGGAGAGAAAAAGAGAAAATGATGTAGAGAAAGCAAAAGAGGAAAATGAAACAGAGTGATAAAAAGTGAAGTACATGGATGTTTGCATAAAATGAGTATCTGGAAGGCTGGACGTGTGCATCTATGTATGATGTTTTTGTTGGGGAGGCAACACAAGGACCATCTCAGCACTTAACTCGTGGATGTCAGGCGGCCCTTGTCGCCCCATTAACAGACCCAAATCAAAAGCATTGACAGCTAGGTGCCTCACTTTCGCCAGGCCTGCAGGCTCTAACACTGATGTGTGAATGTTAATGTGTGTATGTGTGGCTCTTTGCATAGGCACATGAGCAAATTACCAAAAGAAACAGAGGGATTGTATGGGTAGAATAAGGCTGAATAAGGGTGAGGGTAAACTTTACCAATGCTAAGTAAGCTAGAAGGATACTATTATACAGAAATAGTTTCAATTTACTCAAATAGCAAGCTGAAGTTAATTTGACTTTTGAATTTTGGAAACTATTCAAATTTTAGAACATTTAGTCATTTTGGTTTTGTTTCCTGTTACAGCCGATAATTTTTTTTATTCACAATTATGTAAGAGCACTTTTCCTATTGTTGTACATGAAGTTGCTCTCTGTTATTTCAACTGCAGGATTCAGATGGCTCCTGCTTTTACAGAGTCGTTCAAGGGGCACAGTTACATAATGCTTTTAATTCCAAATTTCTGAATTTGAGCACTAATCAAAGTCCCATATACTGGCCATGATGTAGAAGTTGAAGGATCTCCAAGTAACTGGGGAGTTGCCTACATAACAAGCGCAAAAATTAATCATATGTTACTGCTGATTGTGCTGTGATGCTGTTTCACACTTTTATGACAATTAGTGTCTTATAGGATTCTTGACCAAAATAAAAGTCACTACCTGGATTAAACCAAGTAAAGAGTTATGTAGGATAATCACTGCATAGGTGATTACCTTTCAGCTGTTGTTGATCCTGATCGTCCTGCTGGTTGATGCATTTTGTATTAGCATAAATAGTATCTCAAAACACATGCACTGCTTGGATGTATGTGTAGCAAAATTGTGTTGCTGTATTGACTATGTTGACAGAGAGGGCGTTTCGCTATGCATGTGAACACAAGGGGACTACATCTGAACAGCTGAACAGTGAGGCTACCTGGAGAAAAGTGCTTTAATTTGCTGTGTTGTATAGACATTTGAGTCTTGAGTAATGGGAGAATTCAGATTTACTCTTTTCCAGAGTGACGGGAGCATCAGAGAAGCTGATGAAGTGATTTAGCCATCATGGTTGGTGTGTACGATACACACCTGGTAGGGCTGTGAAATGATCTGGTGTTGCTGCAGTTTTTCAGGTCTAGGTTCAGCATCATTATGTGTAAAAATAAATTATGTCAGTTGCCTACCTGAATATACTGAATGACCAGATTATCCCATTACTATATTTATATCCCCGAACGCGATGTATTGGGAATATTATGGTTTTGCTACCGCTGCCAGATATACTTTGTGTGAGCGTGATAACTCAAACTATTTTTACAATTTGATTTTGATACTCTGTATACCTGTTTAGGTCCCCACGTGTATAAAATTTCACAATCCTACCTTGTGGAGCTTAATGCATAAAAATGTATTATTTGTCAACTCAAGTCAAGTGCAAATAAAAATGATTGCCATCATTGCCATCTTGGAAGTGTCCCAAATGCGGTCAAACCTAGAAAATACAAAAATGGGTGATACAAGGATGTGCAGATAAAAATTAAGCTGATTGTCTGGGGGGATTTACATATTTCAAGTTTGGAGAGCTTACTAAGCCAACTTGGATCTAGAAGAGCTTACTGACTGATGAAGGTAGATGGGCCAAAGTTAAAATGCACTGTTACCCTGCGAGAAAACACATTTGCAGTCTGCCTTCTTGCTAGCAGATATTGGATACCTGCAATTCAAAAGGAAACACCCCTACATATGCCAAATTTCAAGATTAAATAATGTGTAAATCTTTAGTGTATACAATCACAGGCTAAAAAGTTAATACAAAGAGGATTAACTAGCTGAACAATCATGCCTTTCAATATATGGTTGAGCCAAATAGATTGAACAGGACATAAAGTTTTGCACAATGACTCATTTATTTGCGTCAGATGTGTTGGAACCTGAAAACCCAAACTATAAATGGGGAATCACATGACTCCACTTCTCTAAAGAGGTTACACCAGGGTGTTGGGGGAAATATGTAAATGACCCAAGTATCCAGGGTGACAGCAACAGCATGTAAATCACCATTAGTATTCTGAAGAGCTAAAGCATGTGAAAGCAAGCAAAGACACCCAGAATTGTCCTTCAATCAATAAAAGTCTTTATTTAATTGGTTTTAAACTTTTGAAGAAAAAAAATCAATGATAAAGACTATCAATTTAGCAAAAATCTTTAGATATCTATTGAGGTGCTTGGTTTTATTTAGCATTAGCATGCATAATTTCATCAGTTTACTTTTTCCGATATTCAGAATTCAAAATTTAATTTAATTAACATTTTACTTTTGTTTCCTGTTGATAGTTACTCAGTTTGATTGCACCTTTGTAAGACGTAGCCTGTTGAGAGTGCTGCACATATCAGTTTGGAAGCTACTTTTTTCTGCACATTTACATTGCAAAACCCAGTTTCATGTTGATTAAATTTGGTGAAGCTAACATTTGTGTTTACTTACAACAAAAAAATGCAAAAATGGGCAGTATTCTTTTCTTTCATCTTTCTGACACTTCACTGACCAAACACAGACAACTAAACACCTCTCAAATTGAGGGAGAAAAAACAGAATTGATAGGAGACAACAGCCTAAAATGCAGCACTGAGACTTTGACAGAACAGGAGCCTCGAAAAGGAACCTTGCCTTGAACATGCACTTGATGTCTCCCTGGCGTGAAAGTTCGCCTAGCTGGCTGAATAAAACATGTAGAATCAATAGCTATTCATAAAGACTCGGGCTCAGGGGCTGGAACAATAAAATTTAATCTATTTCATCTATGCTGCAGTTTTGGTTTGCACATCGATGGCTGTTATTTTATAAGTCATGAATAGCTCCCTATGTTTTTATGGACTTTAGACTTTCTCTCTCCTCTATCTGAGCTCTTTAAGCACCCACATTTTTTTCCATATGATTCTTTTTCCAGGTTGAGTGATAAACTTGGATCTTGGATTTCCATTTTTTGCAATGGTTTGCTCCTTTCTCTTTTTTGCTCTCTACAGTTGATGTACTTGGAATTGGTAGAGCCATAAAGCTCAGGTTGTTTTATTGGCCAATGAAAAGGCCTGCACGCAGTGGGACAGTGCATCTTGTGTAATAGAGTGTGGGCCCATGGGGTATACCTCACCAGTAGGAAGGCATGCTTATGTCTGGGTGTGTGTCATTGAATTAGTGAATAGGAAAAGAGGAGTTTAGAAAGGAAAACAGATGAAGAAATGGAAGGAAAAAATTAACCAAAACTACAAAAAGAGCTAAATATATTTTAACTGATCTACATGGTCAGATCAGAGATAAAAAAAAAATAAAATAGACCGCCAGGCTACAAATTCTTCGCAAACTTCAGAAGACGTATTTGATTAAATGCATTTGCATTTACATCTATTTATGCGACAGATAAGAGAAGAGCATGTTAGATATGATAAGTTAGGAAATGGAAAAGGTGGAGACTTGAAAGGCTTAAACATCTCCTATTTCTTCTGGTTGTTCGAAAAGAACTGCAAAATATCTTTCAGTCAACAACTGTCCACAGAGTTTGACAGAGCATTTCAAAAAGATTTCACGGTTACTTTGTTGCAACGTTGTTTTCTGATACTTATAAAGAAGCAAAGGTACTTTTTTAATACCTAGAAAATCCAAAGTTTTTACTCAAGTTATAAACAGCGTCTTACTGAAGATTGCTTACAGAAAGGTTGCATCCATGCCAACATACTGGATTGCACGAACCCCTGTTGTGTTTGTCCATGCAGGAGATTGATGTTGGTGAGTATTAGAAGCCATAGCTTTTATCCAGCAGCCCACTCCATCAAACACACCCAGGCTGGTGTCGGTATTCACTGGTGGGATGCAGGTTTTTGAGCTTCATAGATATAAACTATGTTTACAAGACATTGTCATGTACTGCAAAATTGTATTTCAGTTCAGTTTAGTAATCCATGTTCTATCTTCTGTGCTTGCTTTATTTGAATGTATGCAGCCACTTTATTCTTCACTTTCTTGCCGTTTCTTTTTTATACATCATTGAACTTAAACAGAGCTAAGGGACATGTTTGGTTCTTTCTTTTTCTGTTCCCAGTTGTTTTATTTGACCAAAGTTTACCCAACTACCCCTAACATTTAGTAGTACAAACAAATTAGAGAAATGGAAATTAACATTGATCATTTAAGTTGCCAATGAAAGATCTCGGGTAAAGCACATCCTAATTAAAAAAAATGGTCCACAGCTTTTCTCTGAAAAAAGTTTTTACTTTTTACAAGGCAGAATGATGCTTGTACTTCAGAGGAAAGTTTATTACTCATTGCTTGCCAACCATTGTTAGAGCAGATGTCTTTTGCAGCCAGTGAGCTAAGTGACATATTGGGCTTGATAGACATGACTGGGAGACAGTGGGAGGAAATGCTGTTCAATGACTGAAAAAAATCCAGTAGGTTCAGTCATATTTTCTTTCTAAAAAAGACTATGGGGCAGTTTCTAAGATTACAAGCTAGCACTGGTCAGAGGTATTAAAAAATCTAACTAAATCAGAGGAGGAAGTGTGGTCTCAAACAGTACTCAAGCAATAGTCTGGTATTTTCTTCTTTGTTACTATGAAGGGTGCTGTTTTATGATTCTAGCATTAAAGAAAAATATGCTCATCTAGGATATCATCTCAAGTAGGGGCAACAATTTAAAATGAAGGATTGAAACAGCAAAAGAGAAGCATGTTAATTGTAAATCTTTTAACAATATCAGACTTATCATTTCTCAACATTTGTCAATATCCCCTGGCCCTAATTTACAGGTGGATTTTAATTATGTGGTGTACGTGGCAACTGTCTGCATTATTTTTGCTGTAAAAATAAAACATTTATTATTCTTATTAAGATAAACACCAAGGCTCACTATTTTTTTCCTGGACAAAAATGCTGCCTTCAAATGTTCCAAAAACAGCTTGTGAATCTAATATTCATGATGCCAAGACATGCAGTTGAAGACTTTTCCAACTGCTGGAATCTTAAAACCTTGAATTCAACTCTTCTCTGTACTTACTCTAACCTCACGGTGTACCCTGACACCTCCTGCCTTACTCTGCAACTCAGTATCTACCTATTGTTTCAAGTTCTGGCATTGCTGCTTTTACAAGTTTTCACTTGGGACTGGTTGTTCTCCGGCTTCCTGACTTCTGCAATGTCAAGACATTCTAGACCGATGTGATAAACGCGACAAACACATACAGTAAAATAAATCCTTATAAAACAGAAAGCACATCTACAAAGACCCATCAAAAATTGCAAGCACATGCAAATAATCTATTTTTTTCTGTGCATATGGGCATTCTATGAATGCCCATATGCACAGCATTTAAATAGTTTTGCAGGCGTACATAAAATCACAATTGGAATTGATTTGCTCTGTTTGCCTCGTTCCCGTTTCTCTATTGTTTCCAGAAAGATAAGCTAACTGCAGAATGAGACAGTAACAGACAATAGCCTGTTAATATTTCCTAGCAGTGTTATCTCTATTGTTGTCGTTAACTCCTGATAACAAAACACAAGTGTGAGAGAGACAGATAGAGCCATAGAGTGGGATGAGGACCAAATATAGCTTGAAAAAATTTCCAGCCACTAAATTAGTTCCTACTGATATGAAATACACAGGAGAAGTTAACTGCACAAGGGCAATAAACAGCTTAGGTGGTCTAACAAACGTCTGAATTGCTTAATCAGGCTGTTCAATCGGCAGTCAAGAGGCAGGAGAGACAAGTTCTCGAAATATATAATTCAACAAACAACAGGATACAAGAGTGTTTGAAAGCTCCTGTATCCTGTCATTTGTCAACCAAAAGTTCCCATCAAAATCAACACCAGCCCTGCCGCAAATATCAAAGAGTGGAAACTCAGCTCGCCCTGGAAGAGGTGATCAGAGATGGAGCATAAAACTCAGCACATGGTGACAGTTTGACAGGAATCGTCCTGAATCGGCATCCCAGTAATGCTCGTTTGACAGCCACACAGCAACTTTATGCCAGCCAAGTTAAGGCGAGTGACAGAAGAAGCACACTCTCTCTAGAAGCTGATGTAGGCCACACGTGCTGCTTTTACCCTCATTCCCACATCAAACACTCACTCATTGACGAGCTCCTTGCTGCAGATTGATTGTGATTTACAGCTGCTGTGTGAATGTATTTGTGGTTATATGAACATTCACATCAGCATGTTGCAGAAGAAAAAATAGATCACGTTCAGCTTATTTTCAGTTTTGCTCTCTTTTTAGTTGCAGTAATTTCTGTCCCATAACATTTTTTCTTTCTTTTTAAAAGAGAAAGAAAATAAATCTGTACTGAGTTTCTGACATATAAATGTTAGTTGAAAAATAATTAATGAGCTCACAGTTACTCTTCAGCATAATCCACAGCTCTTAAACTCTGTGTACAGTATATAACAGAGATTAAAAGCTGTCCTCCATCGTGAAGTTATGTGGTGATCAAAATATTACTAAAATGTATATCCGTTTTCCTCACAGGGACAATTAACAATCAAGAGAAGAATAAAGCAATATATACAATAAAATATACCTCGATTCATTTTCGGAAATTCCCCAAAATATAATATCAGTTTAAGGCATGGGAGTGGGTTCCTGATTGGCTGTAAAACAGGAAGTGGAAGTGCTTCCAAGATTAGAGGGGTGGACAAAATCCTCTGTGTGTGTATATGTGAACAAGAGACACACAGATAGGGTGGGGGTCGAGATGCATAATCCTCTCCGACTACTACCCCCTTGTGTGTCTTTGTGTCGGTGTATGAGTGTTCATGTGCCCAGATATAATCCTCTTCTCTTTGACTACCGACAGATTAAAGCCATCTGGCCTCCCTGAGTTCATGCATTTTAATCGATCTGTTCTTGTTGCTCATTTATTCCTGATTTATTGGGCTTTGGTGCATGTCTTTGTTATCTTTATCCAGCACAGTAAACAGGTAAAATGTTCTGATCACATAATACTCTCTAATCTGATCCAAATTGAAAATACACAACAGTCATACAGTTTTAGATATCCTTAGATCATCTTCAGCAACAGGATGAAGAGGAAAAATGTCAACAGATGGTTTGGCCCTCATGTTAACTTTACAGTCACTTTGACACAATGACAGAAAACTGGTTTTCAGCATTGCTGATGCTAGCCAAGAGTAGCATTATTGTGTACAATTGAAATGACTGATTTAAACAGGTCACACTGCAAACATTATTTCCTTTTCTTTTCTTTATTTTAGTTTTATATAAACTGAAATAAAAACACAGATGACAGGAAAATCTGAAACTTGACAGCTTTTATTTTTGCAACTCAAATTAGATTCAATCTATTTCAGTGGGAAGTCCTGGTTCTCCAAATGAAATGCAGACATAAGCTTGAAGAATTTGTTTTAGGGTAATCAGAGTTTCAGAGATTATTTATTAAATCGATGGAATATCAACAGCTCTCCACTAGAGGTTGATATCCCTATATGCTCTTTATAAAACTGCTTTCACACAGATCAACCCAACTGCTTGCTCTCTTCAAAATGCCTCTTTTAGTCAGTCAGTTGCTCAGCGAACTTCAGCCGTAAAAGATAAAACATACACGGCTTGATGGGACAGTTAACGATCTGATCAGTAATTTCAATTTCATCAAGATAGTTGATTAAACTATTCCAGAAAATTGTTAAATTGATATACACTCACCGGCCACTTTATTAGGTACACCTGCCCAACTGCTCATTAACACTTAATTTCCAATCAGCCAATC
>JBAMHX010000004.1:7958081-7973898 GCA_037177515.1 Pseudomugil tenellus | reverse complement strand
TATATATATAAAACTTTTCCACTTGTTATTTTATGAAAACAAATGAGCAAAGCCATGATCTGATGATCTGCTTCGCTGCTTTATTCTAATCAATGTGAGCAGCAGCGTCTGTTAAGCGAGCAGGGGTTTAGAAATAACTCTGCAGAGACTAGCAGGGAGGTAAGTGCTAACAGAGGGAATGAATGATGCTTGAATGGTTTGATGAGGCAATCAAAGAAGGGATTGACAAGGTTATGACCTGTATGTGTGCCAAGTGTGCTTCTGTGTGCTCCTCTGCTCTCAGTTCAGAAACAGTCAATATCTATGTTATTCCCGAAGGGGTTACAGAAGGCAGGTAAAAATGTGAGATCTCTTGCATTGGGGAAGATAACGATGCATTTAAACTTGTTAGAGTAAAGGCCTTTGGTTTACAACTTGAGGTATTAAAATGTTTGTGTACATCTTAATGATGTATTTTTTCTGCAAAATCGAACACTGTGATTGACAAAACCAACAAGTGCAGTAGTTTTAAAAATAAATAAATAAACTTTTGAACTCCAATATTTCACCAAATTACTCTGCATTCAAACACCCATTGTTCCAGTTTCAGTGCCAAATAAACAATGAGCCAGCTAAGGCGATCACACAGAAAATCCTGAATTTCAAATTCACCAATCATTCAATAATTTGGGATAACATTTTACAAAACAATCAAGCTTCCACTTGATTTGGTGTTAAACCAAAGTGAGAGCAATCTATACTCATGTCTAACAAAACTGATGAAAATTTAGTGTCACTGGAGATAAATTTTAGCAATGGCAGAGATACTGATCATAATGTGCAAGTTAAATGCACCATGTCTATTTATGAAGATCACAATAAAACCTTACACGAATATAGACCGATCTAAAATTAGCTAATCTCCAAAATATTCCAAAATTCTCAAGTCAAATTGGTAGTGTGACCCTTAGAGTGTAGCTAGTAATCTAACTGGTTTTGACACATACTATGGACTATCCGTTGTCAGCTAAACAAAATTATTCATGCCACAAGGTTATTTGTTTTATTTCTAAAGAACAGAGGGATGGTTTTAGTGTTTGATCATTTGTTCCAAATATTTACCTCTATTTCCACCCTTACCTCTCCAACCCTTTTAGGAGGGGCCATTACATGTTCTCCAGACAATATCTGAGATGAACAGAGGACCAGAGGGACCGGGGGAAGAGAGGAGTAGGGGTCTCTTTAGATCTCACCCAGATGTGTCCTTTAGTCCTGTAATTAGCTGCAATTATAGTAACAGATACAGCAGATGAAGTGATCATATTTGCACACTGATTAATTCCTGTAATCATGCTATACGCTGAGCGCTGCTCCTGTTGGACGCATTTCCACTTGTTCACCTCATGTTTTATCTCGTCTCCCACTTCTGTCCTCATCCTCCTCATTCTCCTTATCTCTCCTCGCCACTCTCTGGGCTCCACAAATCTACCCCACCTCCTCCCCCTCCTCCTCTTTGTGTAAGGTGCAATTCATCTGGTTTCAATCGTGAAAAGGAATGGACGTAGAAGGGGGAAAAAGAAAATGCAAGAGACAACAAGCAGGATAGAACACAACAAGAGCCTCTTTAGATGTTGCAGATGATGCCTTTAATCCTGTCAATAGCTGCAATTATAGTAATTATCTCTAATAGCACCGCATTGTGTTCAGGCTCTGATATGTTTAACAGATGATGCAGAGTTGCCGCCTCCGCCTGGCAGAGAGCTTAGGTTGATATTAATGAAATCGACAGAAAACAAGGCAAAATTGATGATGGGCCCAGGAGGTTTAGAGACTGCACAGAGTGTTTTTCAAGCTCCAGGTCGAGGTCTAATAGAGGTCTTAGAAATGGTACTGAGTGGTCTTTGTATTGCGCAGAATAAGAGCAGAGACAGGAGATTGATGTTAGGAGGCAGGACACAACAGATACAATTATATTGGATGAACAAGGTTACAAGTAAGATGTACTTGTGTTATACAGATCTGTGAGGTTGTAAACTGAGTAAGAAAGATTTCAAATAGAACATATCCTCTTTTCCACCTCTATTATTTAAAGTTCCAGAATATGCAGAGTTAAAATCTTAATGCAACAGCAACTCGCAGCAATATGAAGAGATACTTGTGCACTGATGTTGTTATCAGAATGAACAACCTTTCTGCCTTTGCATGTCTCCCATTTAGTTCTGCTTTCAGCAGGCTAAAAAACAGAATCTAAATTTTCCACTGCTGAAAAATGCATACATTATTTTGCATGTAAATGTCAGATTGAGGTCAGCAAGAAATTTAGTGTGTGATATTTTAGATGCTCATTGTGATTTGATATGAATGGAAGTGATGTAGTCATAGCATAGTAAACCTTTTGGTATTGCTAAATACTGAATCACATCCTTATTTGATCTAAAGTGTATTGTTATCAGATGTGTTACATGTACCGCTAATGATACAGAAAAAGCTATGCTAATTTTAACTTAGAACCGGGATCTGCACTGAAATGCAAAATTTAAATGTTTCTCTGCTTTACGACAGAGGTCCGTGGCTCCGTCGCCGCACAGAAATAGGTAAGAATTATTAAAAGACCACATTCTGGCTGAATTAACTTTGGCCTGTGCATCTTGACATACCAATGTGCCTGTCTTTGTTTGTTTTTATTAAGACAGCGTTTATTTTGTCTTTACAGCTCACCCCTTCACCCCCCGGGTCCATATATAGTGCAAAAAAGGTTGGTGAACCCTGCTTTAATACACATGACTTACATTACATGATTATAATGCAGAACTTGACAACAAGCTGTTTGAGAGATCCAGATTTCTTTGCACAAATACTAATTTAAAATTTGCCTGTTGGATACATAAGAGAAATGTTTTCAGACTCAGTGTGTCAGAAAGGTCTTGTGCAATGAACCACCTTAGCGTTGCAAAAAAATGGACTTTTCTTCTCTGCTTGTGAGTTTGAAACTACTTTTGTTGGATTCGATGCTTTACATTGCAAATAATTATTTGACTGAAATGTAATACCAAGATAAATACTAAAACACCATAAAACAGTGATAAATGTCTTTGTCTACTGATATCTAAGGGAATAATGCAGTCACAGAGAAGGAAGGAAGTGTTGCTGTGTTAGGTGCTGACGCACCTGTTTTGTATGTCGCCTGATCATTGGTCCATGTGTGTGTGATTAGGAGGGAGTGGTTTTTGTCCTGGCGGCCCATAAATAGGTCACCAGTGCCGCTTGGGCTCTCTCTCTTTTTCCTCCTCTGTGAAGTTGCTAATTTCGGGTGGCCGGCTGTGTTCGGGAGCGGCACCTGAAGCTGGTTGCTTTTTAGTTAGGTCATGTCAGTCGTTGTGATGAGACCGGTAGTCCTATTTTCTCTGTTTCTTTTGTTTTAGGTGAGTTCTGTGGGTTGTGTTTGCATTACGGTAGGGTGGTAGAGGTGATGATGGCAGTTCAACGGCCCTGTATAGGGTTGGCCTGTCATCTCTCCTTTTATTTTGTTTCTTTTGGCCGGCTCACCACAGGTCTCCTCCCACAGGTCCACCCAGCAATATAGGATGGGAGGAAATGATCTAAATAAAATAATGTTGAAACTCTGTGTCAGGTGTTTTTAAATATGTTTCACCCTTGGGTCGTAAAAGGCTGTCTAAGTGAAATCACATCTATGCATCATTATTTTTGTCTATCTTGATCAACACTGTTCAACAAAGACAGAATTGTTTTAAGACAAAAGTCTGACCACACTAATTTAGTTAAACAGACACAAGATTTTAAAGAGAAACCTTTGAATTCATACTTCAATCAAAAACTTAATTATTGCATATATTTTGTTTTGTTTCCTATCATATTTCCTGTAAATCCTTCAATGTTTTTTTAATCATATTTAATTTTATGTCATATTTTATGTTTTTATTGTCTTAAATGTGTGCAATAAGAAACACACAATAAACTCTTCTTCTAAATCTTCATATCAAACACACCAGGAGACCAAGGACCTGTACCGGATCTTGGTAATTGGATCGAAGAGATAAAGAACTGGATGTGCCTCTCTTCAACTCCAAACACTTACCTAAGCCTAAGCATAGCGTTCGCTTTTTTGTTGCTTTTCTGTGTCACTATTTTAGTTGTGGCCATACAAAACTCCTGTAGACAAACACACACACACACAAATGCACACATACAAACACACACAAACTCACTAACAGTCTTTCCAGGTCTTGGTGTGAGGTAGCTCTTTGATGCAGTGATATAAGAGGCAGACAGGAGACAGAGCAGGTCAATAATTCATTAGATAGAGAGTTAAACTAAACTTCAACTCAAATAAACCACCTATAACCAACACACACACTTCTTTCTCTCCCTCATCTCGAAGTTTTGGACACATTTTTCCATTTAATCCAGTGGCAAAATGTTTTAAAGGAATTTCCTTTTGATAAGGAAGAGAAGGAAAAGTGAATCCACTTATTTCAAGCCAAAACAAACAAACAAACAAAAAAGCTTACTTGAAATAAATAGTAAAAATAAAATAAACACTCAGCTACAACTTTTTTAAAAAATTAATTATAGTCTATCCATTCATTCATTTTCCATCTATACTGCTTATTTCAACATAGAGTCACGGGTAGCTGAGCCTATCCCAGCAAGCATTGGGCGAGAGGTGCCATACACCCTGGACAGGTCGCCAGTCCATCACAGGGCAACACAGAGACAAACAACCAAGCACACAAACATTCACTCCTAACGACAGTTTCAAAAGACTGATCAACCTAAGATGCATGTGTTTGGATGGTGGGAAGAAGCCAGGGTACCCAGAGAGAACACACGCTATAGGAACATGCAAACTCCACACAGAAAGGTCACTGCCCAAGCGGAGGTTCAAACCATTAACCTCCTCGCTGTGAAGCTGAAAGTACCACCATATCATTGTGTTGCCCTAGTCTATATATATTTATAGAAAAATGAATATCTTAAATCCAAAAATCCTCTTTCTGCAGAGTTCATGAATTTGTACTGTGTATTCCACATCTTACACTTTGAAGTCTCCTAGTATGGAATCAAACCAATAACCTCATCACTATTTAGTGCCTATAAGCATAAACTGTCTGTGACCGACCTCATACAGAGTGATGACCCCATTGGTCTCGTTGGGAGCTTTCCACTGCATGAAGATCTTCTCCTCATACGAAGTATTCTGCAGAGAGTCTATTGGCACTGCACGAGGCACTGCAGAGACAGAAGAACACATTTAATGAAACAGTGATAAAAAAAAATGCTGAAACCTTTTTCTGTGAAAAAAAACGTTCACTGGTAAGTTAATTGAAAGGGTTAATGATTGGTTTAAATCATTGTGTATTACATCACAAATCTCTAGAAAAAGATCTAAACATTTAAATCCTTCTTAAAATAGGAGATAAAACAAACAACATTAGAATCAAAATATTAAAATGAGATGCATAGAGACACAAAGAGCAAAATAGAAGCAGAAAAAATATCTATCTATATCAAATTTTAAATCATTAACTTCATTATTTCATCCAAACACCTGAAAATATATATTCTTCAAAAAAATCTATCATCTAAAATTATCTTAAAATCTGTTTTGTTTGTTAATCGAATTGAAGATCCACATCAAGCCAACATTTTATTGAGATCACTGAGCCTCAAGACATAGAACCATCTGCTGAATGCAATGTGTTTTTCTCTTTTTATCTATTCTACTTAGTGCATTTGTTAGATGTTTAAGTATGTGAAAGATATGACTGTTAATTCACTGATGAAAGCTCAGAGCTTCTGCTGTGTTCTTAATCAGCTTTTTGATGAAACATTACAAATGTTCAGATAAGTTTACAACAAGCTACAAATCACAGCTCACTGTTGATTTGTAAAATTAAAATCGCCTTTTCCTCAGATGAAGGAAGCTGTAATAATATCATGCAGGGATAAATCGTGAACCAGCCCTGTAGAAAGTTAAAAAAAGGAACAACTGCTGAGGAAGACAGCGAGCATTGTGATTTTCTTGGACTCCAACATATCACTGAAAACTTAAATCAAACCTATTTGGATGGAAAACTTCATACAAAAGCTCTGTTAACTTACAGAGTTGATTACCAATTCAGTGTCAATGAAGAAACTGTCTCCAAACAGAGACTAATGTCTAATGCCTTCATGTTTAACAGTGATCGTGGTTCAGTTTCTAGTATTGGCTGTGACTTTCTCCGTTTTGGTGGCTATTAAATCAAGCCATTCAAAACAACAAAGATACATTTAGGGCTCATAGAAACCAAGCTGATGTCAAGAACCAGCAGCTACAAAGAAACCTGGCTGAGAGAAATGAGAATCTGGCAGATTATTTTTAAAATTTACATTAAAAAATCGGAACAAAAAAGCACCTCTATTAATAAAGTGTCTACCCCTAACAGCACATAGCTCAGCAGTAAAGCGACTGAAATGACTGAATGAGGATGTAATTTTAGTATCAAATTGGTTGAATTGTGTTTTTTCTTTTTTAAAGCATCTCAGCTTCATGTATCAGCAACATGACACAGCTATCATGACGCTGAACAGCAAAAAAACAGAGATCTCTCCAACCAAAAGGTCAGACAGGGGCCAACATGGAATGTTAAACATGGAGTCATTTTTTTTTTTAATCAACCCTCCCAATGTTTGTGCCATCTTGACACAAGGGCCATTGATTTAACTTGAAGGATTCTTCTGTCAAGCCCTTTAAATTTTAACTTGATACTGTTGATGCTGCTATTCTCAGAGGAGTCTCCCTTTTCTTATTGTGTGCATTCTTAACATAGAATACAGATGGTTCAAGAGAAGAGTGTTAAAGGTCCCTTATTATGCAAAATTGACCTTTATGAGCTTTTAACCTTCTATAAGTGTTATTTGTACCTTAAAACGATCCAAGAGGTAGTTTTATTTTTCATCCATACACTTTGTAGCTTTATTACTTTAAAAAAAAGAGTTCAGATTAAGCAGAGTAAACACCTGACTCCACCGCTCCGACACTGTGCATAGTCCACCTGCCCCTGCCTGAAAAACTTTAGCATGCCGTCTCCCTCAGGAAGTGTGCCTGCCACTGCTGCTACGCTCTCGTCAGCAGACACGCACCCTGCTCACCGACGACTTACGGCGCCTCTCTGGCTGCTCAGTGTGGGCGGGGCGGATTAGAAAGTGGAGCTAAGAGTAGGGCTGAGTGAACCATTCTCAGTTCCGGGTAGAGACCTTGCAGCAAAAAATGAGTGGTATGGCAAAACTATAGTATGGTGCACGTTGCACAATGCATAATATTTTTAAATGTGTATAGGATAGACTGTGAAATGGCAAAAATAGCCAAATATGGAACTTTTAAATAGGAAAAAAACAACATTAAAGTAAAAAGGTGGCTTGAGGTTTTGTCTGTCTAACACCCAAAGTGTCCTCTATTTATTAACTGATAACACCTAAAATTATCTAACAAATACACACCACATGTATGTATGTATACACATACATACATTTGTTAGTTGAACAGGTAAGCAACTAACAAGTGTCAACAATCATAACAGTCAGTCTTCGAGGGCCCTGATCCTGCAGGTCATTATAGTAAAATCTACCCAGTAACACAGTGTGTGTCTGTATGCGTTTTCAGGATGAGAGGCTTTCACACCTCTTTATGAAGGTGTACAGAGAGGGAGTATCAGACACCTCATCCCTGAGAGAAGTAACATGTTAAACGGAAAAACATGCACAAATTGAAGCAGACCAGAAAACAAAAGCCTAACTAACACACACACACACACACACCCACACATCTTGACATGTGTGAACTGCTTAAAATATTAAGGGCAGACAGAGAGTGCCAGAAGGAAGAATGGCTGTAATGTGTTATAATACATCGGTTTGTTTTTATGTTAAAGTAACAAACATGTATCATTTATTCAGTTTTTTTCTGATAGCAGATGTTAAATTCTGGAATATTCCAGGTTTAAGAGAAGCAAGGTTTGAGGGTGACTTTAATTCATTAGGCTATATGGGCAGCTTGAGTGTGTGGAACCTTTTCTTCTTTTCACTTTCCTCCTCTCTTCATCCTCATCATTAAGCTCTTGTGGATATATTTCCCACTAGGCTGTGAACTCTGACCATAAATCTGCGCTTAGCCTCACAGCTGACTTTATTTTGCAGCGCTCACTGCACTCGAACCCATTGTGGATGAAAGTGTCAGCTAAGTACCTGCAACGTAACAAAGAAGAACAGCAGGAAGCTTTTATTGCTTCCTCAGGCTGATTGGCATCAAACAGAAAAAGAAAAAAAATCACTTTTTCTGAGAAGTTTCACATTTATGTCCATAAACCAGATCTAACAATAAAGAGTGGTGTGACACATGATTTCTCTTTTTTACACCTTTGGTCTGGGTGCTATCATCCACCTTTATACAACATACCCAACAGCTTCTGGGCAAATCTAGTTGACATCCTTTCTTTTTTTTACATATGAAACCAATTTAATGTTTTAAGCCTTGCAGAGAACAAAAATCTTTCTAATTAGTTAGACAGAGTGTCATTTAAAGCTATTTCACCATTCAAGAGTCCATATTACTGGAATCTTAACCATCTGAAATATAGGTTTTAAGACTTTTAGCTGGTTAAGAAAACAACAAGTCTACGACAAGACACATCAAGCTGCCAAGTTGTACCCTAAACGCAACTTTACTTAACATTAACTAAATAATGAGAAAAGTGATGAATTTCCTGGTCTGCATGGTATGTTTACATTTAATTATTTTGTTTTATAGAGAAATAACTAGTGAGAGTCTTGTTAACAGGACATTTAAAAATAAAATGCTTCACATGAGAAATTATACTTTCAGAAAACAAAATGAGAACAATCTGGAGAACAATTTAGGAGCAAAGCAAGTTACTGAAATGAAGGGAATTTGTTCTCCTTTTTTTCTGTAATACATCGAGCCTCCTGTAGGGGTGCTACTTCAGATCATTGTCAGGTTGTTAAAAAAAGAAAAATGCTTTGATCAACCTTGTGCCTACATGAAGAATTTTGAGTCACTGATATGATACAAACATGAGCACACACATACACGTCTTCCAAATCAGAGAAGATGGAAAGAAGCAGATTTTGATTAGTAATTCCAAGGTGTTGATTAAGGGCCCAGTCTATGGAGTGCAGAAAATTACCCTAACAAAGAAATGCAATTAGACACTGCCATTTCATTCAGTACCTTATCATTCACTTCTCTGTGCGTGTGCACACTCTTGTCTTTCATCTGTGAATATGTGGGGTTTTGGATATGGGGTTGTTTGTGTAGATGAGTCTTTGAGTGCATACCACAACATGACATGACTCATTTAGTAAATGTGTATCTGCTTGGTATTTATCTGCATGTGTGTCCTCCTGGTTTGGTTATGTTTGTGTGTGTGCAGCTATGCACCTAGGGGTCTAAGGCAGAAGAAAACAGGTTTCATTTAAAAGATAACGGCAGCTGTAACACATTAATCATAACTTGATTAACTTCCATCTTCCAACACAATGAATGGCCCTCTTTATTATGCCACCAGCTCATGTGTGTGTGTGTATTCTATTCTCAACCCCTTTTGTTTCTTTTCATAGTTTTCTTTCCTTTCTCATCTCCAGTTATCTAAATTGGCATGAAATAAATTTCCTCATCCCACCGTTGACTTTGATTATCTGCTTCGTCATTACAGCAAACTAAAAATCTGATTGTTCATATGGAAATGTTTTCTTATCGTTCATGAATGTTTTGGGCATCACCATGATTTTTTTGAAAACATAAGGTAATTTAAAAAAAAAACATAAAATTTACAAGTAACAGAAATTATTGGGATTATGCATTAAAATATATATCTCAGCATTAAAAATAAAAATAATTGAAATGCATCAAACTTCATTTTTACCTTCTAAGGTAAATGGAAAATATAAATGGCTGTTTTATTTATTTATTTTTTGCTGTTTTAAGTGCATGGATATCCCTGTGGAGGGCTGGCTATGTTTCATGCAATGTGGCTGATCCTGGTCACCTGGATCTTGGAAACCTTTCTGTCTATCTCTTAACCTTAAGTGCTTTGTGTCAATAGGTAACTGTACATATAAACAAACAGGAATTACATGTGGAGTTCCTCAAGGTTTAACTCTGGGGTCTCTTCTGTTTAGGATCTAAATGCTTCCACTGGCACAGGTCAGCAACATCAGGCACTGTTACTATGCAAATAAAACACAGATATATATTATAATGTCACCAGGAGACCAAGGACCTGTACCGGATCTTGGTAATTGGATCGAAGAGATAAAGAACTGGATGTGCCTCTCTTCAACTAAAAGTGACTTCAGCTTAATTTGAAATTTTGAAAGACACATTAAGGGAACATCAGTCAGCTTCTTTTATCTAATTGTAAACCAACCTCAAAGTTGCTGATCTGTAATAGATCTGTTTGGAATTTTTTGTTCTCATATGGTTATGGCATACATGAAGTACAAAATACACCCGTGTGTCTGCTACAGTTAAATTTAGAAACACTGTGATCATACAAATAAGAATATCATTTTTATAAATGTTTTGTATTCAGCAAATGTGCCAGGTGTAAACTCATGTTTCTTGGTAACACGGGCAGAAGAGATTTCTGACCTGAACAGATCTCTGTAAAACCTTCTCCATAGTTGCAACTATGGGGAACCATCTGAACAGAACAGAAGTTGTGGTCATGACAGTGTTATGCCTTCTGTCCTCTGATTCCCATTCCACAACACGTTAGATCCTCAAAGTCCCAAAATCTGCAGAAAACGTTCCCCAACTTAAAATTTTACTCCGACCATATTTTTCATTTTTATTGATTCAATAACACCAATAATTCTAATTTGGAGAAGTCTTACAGGCGTTTCTGCCAAAATGACCCCAATTAATAGGGTTAATGTACTGGGAAGTTTTTTTATAACTTGTCCACAGATGTCAGAGACAAGTAATAGTTTCACCTTGAGTTTTCGTTTCTGACCACATGGTTTGTTCTTGAAGGCTTGTATTGTAGATGTTTATTAATGTTTCATTTAAAATAAATAGTTTGAGATATTGTTTAGTGTTTTTAATTTCTGCCTACTTTATAGACTTACAGGTAGCCTATAGTAAAATATTGTAATGTTTTGACTTTGCTCTTTTAAGATGCATAAAGTGAGAGAGAGGGCCTGTGGATTCATTTTGGCTCTCCAGTCAAAATACAAGACAATGTTGAGAAGATTGTGGATCAAACAAAAACTATTTGAAAGCTATGTGGGTTCACTACACCTTGCAGTGCGTCTAGCATGACTAGTGTGATGAGCCATTTGCAACCACATCTTAAGGAGAAACTACTTACATAAATAAACAGCTACCAAAAGACCAAACTACTCTGCAGAAATCATTCACTGCCCCACTTCATGCGGTGAGTACGCAAGCAAAATACATCACATTTTATGCTTGAATTTGTATTTTAGTTTATTTTTTAAAAAGATGTCAGATTATTTTTTTCAATACACAGGCATCAAAAACATTTTGTATATTTATGAATATTATATGAATATGAATATTATTTTCCTGCTTGTGAATCTACTTTATAGCTAAACTGTCTGCTTTGTTTTTATGATGACCAATAAAAAGCATAATAACAGAAAAACAATGTTGTTTGTATGTGTTCATATTGTTCAGGGTTTTCTAATCAGAAGTTAATCTTTTCTAGAAAAAACCCAGATATTTATAAGAAGCAAGCAAGCAGGAGTTAGCAGGAGGATTATATTTTGCGTGATGATATTAGGATAACAGAATAGACTGATTGAAATGGTTTCAATCTGTGACTGTATTTTGAAGTAAAACATCAACATTTTCTTAACAGTTTTATTGTTTTTCACTGAAAATAGTTTATGTTCTTTTATCTTACGATAAAAGACCAGGCAATTGAATGCTAAAAATGATAATTAAATCTCAATGATTGTGATTGTCCAGCATGAGCAGATTATACATCTCTGTAACTGTGGTGTATGTATGTATAAACATGGGGATTTGAGATCAGTGTATTTAATATTTATCTGTTTTGGAAAAGTATTTAAGTATTTAGTCTGTATGATAACAGTTTTAGCCATATGTATACCTTAAATTGTATACTATAAACACAAATGTTACCATTATCTTAGAGGAACCTTTCTCTCTTAATTTATTCTAGATTACACACCCTTTTTACACTATTGTATTATTAACCACCATGCTTCATTTAATCAGTAAGGTAACCAGATGTGCTCAGTTAGCATTTCCCCTCATTCAAAATCAGGCGGCGTAATGAAGCAGTGCTATAAGTTTCTGGTTGCTTCTTTCCTTGTGGTAAACAGTAGGATGTTCATAGACAGCAGGTACACAGTAAACGTTTGTGCAGATGATTTCAGGTTAATCTGTTGATTGACAGTTGGTGGTGCCATGCCAAAAAATGTTCACACATAGGACAATTACAAGGCAATAAATAAGGATCTTTTTTTGTTCTTTTTGCTTTAAAAGAACTGTTACTTAATATTAAAAAAATATAATTTATAATTAATTTCGGTATGTAAATCCATCTCAGCTTGTTTAAACACATATAGGGCACACTGAATGGACAATTACATGCCTATTTGGTAAAACCAGTGGGGATGGACTGAAATGAATAACAGGAGGGAAAAACCATTTAAAACAATGCATTTAAACTTTGTTATCCCAATAAAATCCAAAATTATGTAGAGATCAGAAATGCTCAGTATGCTTTCAGTTTTTAGTTTCACTCCACTCACCATGAGTGAGTTTTGAGAAGTTTAATATCTTCTGTTTGAAAGGATTTTGTTTATTTTACTACTTTTTTCATTGGCTACTAAATCAATTGCATTTCTAGACTTAAGCATAGTGTGATCTTATCTTACCCGACGGTTGTGTGTCATAGTTTATTTAATGAGTTGGTGTTCAATAGGTGGGCCTCAAATTTATTTAATTAAGTCAGCTTTATTTGTATGAATCTCCAATTCAAATTCAATATTTACTCATTGCACTTCCAATACATAACCACTTCAATGAAGTTAACATAATTCACATTAGTCCAACATTTTAATAACTGTGATAAAAAAAAATCCAAGACAAGTATAAAGAACCTCTGAGTCAAGTCCACATATATGAAGTTTTAGTTCTGAATGTAACACAGAACCACCAGTATGACTCACCTATCATGGCATTGTGTTAATTTAGTTCCGTAATGTTCAGCTTTGTTTCAGTGTTTTGATGAGAATTTGAGAGTTTCAACCTAAAGATGTCACATCTCTTTGTCTAATTTCTGTAGTTACACAGTAGGTGGACTGTATCTGAAGTTTGACCAGAGCAGGTGAACCACATCTGG
This sequence comes from Pseudomugil tenellus, assembly GCA_037177515.1. Taxonomy (NCBI): domain Eukaryota; kingdom Metazoa; phylum Chordata; class Actinopteri; order Atheriniformes; family Pseudomugilidae; genus Pseudomugil; species Pseudomugil tenellus. The sequence goes on along the minus strand of JBAMHX010000004.1, from coordinate 7,960,501 downwards.
GAGGTTGAGAGCAAAAAGCATACAAATAACAGTGATGTGCAGTGGTTAAAATAATGATGGGCACACCACAGCAAAGACCAGTGCAGTGCCCCCCATGGGCCACACCACTGTGATAACCCTGCTGGAATAATGATGGTTAAAGGTGGATACCCAGGCCATAGATGTTAAAACATGGAGGCTGTTCACCATCCAGTTAGGGTTCTACCCTAAGTACAGTGTCCAGAGGTCATAAACTAAGTGCAAAGAGGGATGCTGAGAACCAGTGAACATAAAGGCCACTATGCAAGATGGGACATCTCCATGAATATATTAGGAAGACAACACAACATTTAATCATGGCAGCACATAAGCAAGCCTTGAGTATCTGGACCACTGATGCCCACAGCTGCAGACTGTGGAAAGCATATGGAAGCATCTGTGCAGAATATGAACTGGAGACGCCCAAGTCTCAAAGGGAAACATGTTCCAAGAAGATGGAGAATACAAGGCATAAGATCCTGTGGGATTTCCAGATTCAGACTGAAAAAATGGTGGTGGCCAACCAAGTGGACACAGTCATGATGGATCAGCAACAGAGGAAAGCTGTAGAGACTAATATCTTCTTTTTAATTTCATTTTATCAACAGCTTCATCCAATCCAGGGTCACGGATAGCTAGAGTCAATCTCAGCAATCATCTGGAGAGAGGCAGGGTACACCCTGGACCGGTTACCAGTTCATTACAGGGCAACACAGAGGCACACATACATTCACTCCTAATGACAATTTGGAAGGACCAATTAATCTAAATGCATGTTTTAGGATGGTGGGAGGAAGCCGGAGTACCCAGAAAGAACCTACACTGACACGGGGAGAACATGCAAACTCCAAAGGCCACTTTCCAAGCCGAGGTTCGAACAAGTGATCATCTTGCTGTGAGACTGCTTCGCTAACCACTGCTCCACTGTGCAGTCCAGGTACTAACACAGTTTATTTAATTCAGTTTTATTTGTATGGTGCGACTATATAGCCATCCCACTGATGAAAATATCAGGAAAAAGGAACATGAGTGTTAGGAAGTGGGTAGGTGGTGGACCCAAATGCAGGTGAGGAGGATAAGCAGGAGGCAGCCAGGATGACGATTAACAGGTTTTATTAAATACTGGAACACTAAACTGACAGACTCACAAATTTACGTAATGATCCCACAACTAAACAGACACACCAAGTGACTTAAATACATAGGAAACAAGGGACAGGAAACATTAGGGACAGGTGAACACAATTACCAAAATCAACCCCAGGTGAAACTAAGAAACAAATACATGAAGCTGAACAGAAACACAAAGCAAACAGGAAACGAGGAAGTCTACAAAACAAAACTAACAAAACCCATAAACCATAACAATGAGAAACTGGAGAATTACCAATGCCTGAAGGAAGAACGGGAGAACACTGGGAATGCGAAAGGAACAATAAGTATCCCCTACAGTAGTGTCCCCTATGCTAGAGAAATGACTCCTAAAGATACCGGTAGAAACATCAAAAGTCTCCATTTAGAAGAGCACAGTCCAAGGAACAGCAACGATACTGCGTAAGACCCTCAAGCTCCCAGGACTCTGGTGGAGGACTCAAGTTCAAGAAATTGTATTCATAAATTGCTAAATTGATTTCAATTTTATCCTTCCTTTGGTGATAAAGTTTTAAAGTCATCCATCAGTCTGACATAACTATAACTCTTTCCTTGAAACAGTTAGGAATTTCGCTTACACGGTACAATGAAAAACAAGGAAATCTTTTTTTGTAAGCTGGAAGGGGCTACAACAGGATTTTCTACAATAATGAACTTGCCAAATTAAAAAGGTTTGATGCCTCGCAGTAAGTTAACCATGACTTAACATGGCCGAATTGTGTCTGTGTGTGCGTGTATGTTAATATGTAAATCTCAGCTGTGCAACATTGCTGGAGGACTTGATTAAAACCTGAAAAGTGCTCATCCAGAGATTACTTTTATAAACCAGGGAAGATGAGGGACTGAGAAGAGGTAAATTAATTTCATTTTCTAATTGCAAATCCTCCATTTTACCACTAAACATAGGTTAAGATCATTTCTGTGAAATCAGCAAGACTAGAAAACATGTAAAAAAAAAAAAAAAAAAAAAAAAAAAATCTAAGACTGTTTATGCATACGCAAAAGACCAAGATGCAGTTTTATTTGCAGGAGCCCCAGTTCCATAAAGCCATTACCGCTCGTACAGCAATTAGCCTTCGTTTGAACAATTGCTGTTCTGTTCCCTAATTACTGAATTACAACCAGGAGATTAACGATGGTTAAATAAAACGATTAAGAATAAACAATTAAGGTTGCGGAGGGGGGGGGGGGGGGGGGGGGGGGGGGGGGGGGGGGGGGGGGGGGGGGGGGGGGGGGGGGGGGGGGGGGGG